>CM076611.1:38119669-38589404 GCA_038502775.1 Hippodamia convergens | reverse complement strand
GTATAGTTTCCCAATATGGAATATCTTATTTCTTCTGAAACTATAAGTTTAAATGCAATTAAACGAGCATCTCATACCATCGTGTCAGGTGCGCGAACGCACTACATACGAGTTACACTATTGGATTTTTCGATGTTATGTTTATTTCAACATTTTGTGACCATTCGTAACGCAAATACCTATTGGTGCCTAATTATGAAAATTTCATACTTAGGTAACTTTATTCATGACAGGAAGATTTAGAAAATAAATTGATGAATACTCAATACAGAAAATAAAAAGAGCTAACGAAAAAAAGTTAGTCTGAGTATAAAGAAGAAAACTCTGGGAAAAGGATATTAACCAGTTTTATGAAGATAGTGATGACTTAATGGACGTGTATCTCCTGTTTCTGCTGATGCAGAATATTTATTTGTCAAATACTTTTTCCACGGACCCACAGATAATAGTGGGGAAAGCTGGATATAGTGCATAATGTGTGGGCTCTTGTCTTATAATGATTATGCTGGTTCAGAGTTTGATAATGGGATATTTTACTTCTTCAAGTGAATTTACAATTTTTAATTTGAGTTCATTTGATTATGATTATCTGTGTCTTGTTAGTTATATGAGGACTTATCCATTATATTCCATATATGGGTGCCTATTCCATATTTGGTTACTCATTGTTTTCGTTTTCAATTTCATTTTGTTATTAATTGCTAATTAATAGAATGTATGACTGTTCAGTTATTATAATAAATTATTTTCATTTCTTAGAATTTTTTTCTGGATATCCCATAAATAAAATAGTATTCCATATTCAGAATATAGATTATGGGAATTATCATGTTTTTTCACAATTCTCCTGGCGCAATAAAACAAAATTCTTAATCTCTTCCATCCGAGCTTCCATCCATAGAATATTGCATGTCCGAACGAAAATATGCGATTTCGATTTTTTTCGTCATTCACAATATTTATCGATTTTCCTACCGTTTTAATATGAAAGAAATCAAAATTCTGCATGTTGTTTATTATTTTACTGATGACATCTGATGAGATTCTGCATTTTCTGAAATTTTTGACAGATAATGGATAAATTCGTAACAGAACCAATATCTTATAATGGAATACATCCATGAGAAAATATGTGAAACTGAGATATTCTCACACTAGATTGTTCTGAAAGCTATGACAAGATGAACGGTTTGCCACGGAATTGGGAAATATTATTTCCAAATGGTTTGACTTGAGGAAATGACAGCGGAGCCTTTTGAGAAGTGGTTTTTGCATGAAGTTCTCCCCAAAATACTCACAAATTCGGTATTTGTTATTAATTAGGTTTCATATGACTCTTGCAAACTGATTAAAATACCTTAAGTCACTCGACTATAATTGACTCATTGAAAAAAGGACGCATAAACCGATTTAAATGATAGAATTTCATCTCTAACGGTGCGGGTTTCTAACTTTGGTTGCCCCATCAAGAACTGCAGAGTCGATGGTAGGCTGTAATTTGGAGCCACCGGATTCGTTGGAATTTCAAATCAAGGGATTCGATAGGCAAATTTACGTAAGTTCTTCTGCTGGAACAATCAAAGTTTTGTGAAACACTTCTCAAATATAGTGATCTCGAATAGGTTAATACTCCTCAATACTTGAGGAAGCGGCTAATCATTAAAGTTATATTACATAATACATACCACATATTAGGTTTTTAGAAAAATAATTAAAGTCTAGCGGCCCTAGAATCTTGAAATACAACTTTGCTTAACAAATGTTTCGATGTACTTACCTGAACACGGAAAGTACAAAGCACTAAAAGGGCGAAGAAAAAAACGTACAATTGCATTCTGAACACTAGATGAAAACTGAAATGTCAGTTAATTCAATATATCAGACGAATTAAAATTTGCTGACCCACTCAATTATTGAGCGTTAACATTCCTAGTTATTTCATGTGGCGATGGTATTACACAAATATTTTTTGGTAACAATCGTTGTTTGTTTTCCAGATGGGACGTCATGAATTCTCTACTTGAATAATTTGTAGTGACCGAAAAATTTCCTTTCTACATCAAAGTGACACTTCTGTGAAGAAGACAAATTATCAGTAAACTGGACGTAGATTAATTAGGAGAAAAACTCTTCTGAAATTTCCGAATAGTTTAAAAGAATTTTTTGGGGCCTATTCTATCAATCATTATTCGAGAAAAGCAATGACGTGAAGGCAGGAGCTATTTCACTCTTGTTCAACATCATTGCCATCTGATAAACCCAATATATCTTTAAATTTTGAGAAGTAAATTGAGACGAAATATATAAAATATATTCTATTTGTGACTCATTCAATTCACATGTTCAAGGTCGGGCTAGTGGTAGAAAAACCGCCTTTTTTAAATAATGGCCGAAATGTTCCGATTTTATTAAAAAATATTGATTACTAACTGTCCAGCAAATAACTATTGATTATATATACATATATCCTGAATAGTGTTTCATGCATGAATAAAATCATTCTAGGAGTAGGAAAGAGACCTGCTCTTCTTAATGAGTAGTTAAAAGAGTATAGAGAGCGAAGATGAATGAAAAACTATGGAGTGAATTCGTTCAGATGAAATACGCAATTGGATGGAAATATTTGGGAAGAAAAAAAAAGCTGAGGAAATATACAGGGTGTACCAAGTTCGACGGCCTATTAGACGTTTCTGGAGAACTGGACTTTTTCGAAATCTGAAAATTGGGATTATATTATTGTTTGACATTATCTATCGATCTAAAATACTCTTGGAGCCACTTCCAGTTATATGGGGAGTGAAAAAAAAATTTCAAAATTTTTTTTTCTGTTTTTTGTTTTCGAATTTGATAGAGTATGCAATTCTGAATACATTCGTCTTCAAATCGTTGCAATCGTCAAAATACTTTCCAAAATATCGAGAAAAAAATGAAGAAGAAAGGGAGATAAGTGTAAGCACAAACTGTTTTCACATTTTTGAAGGCAAAGACTGTGGAAATATTGTACAATTTCAGAATTTTGAATAACCCGTCACAGGGTGTTCCAATGTTGGTTCAAAAATTGGCTCATAACTTTCGTTTTTCGAATTAGAACCCTATTTTTTATAATTGCGATGGATTCTGCGAAGAAAAATGATGATAATGTTCCAACATGTTGATGCTCCTAAAATTACTAATTCTTGAGTTATTTAGGATTTTCTGTTTCTATTCATGAAATCTGTTTCACATCAACAATGATAAATGAATTCAGAAAAGAGGAAGTCACTAGTGAGTTATTTGAGTAATTTATCTTCTATGACCAAGGTCATTGTTGATATGAAACAGATTCTATGAATTTGACAGTACGTACGACATGAAATCAGGAAATTCTGAATAACTCGAGAATTATTGATTTTAGGAGCATTAACATGTTGAAACATTATCAACATTTTTCTTCGCACAATCGAACGCAATCATAAAAAAATAGGGTTCTAATTTGAAAAAGGAAAGTTATGGTCAATCTTGATCCCGATTTTTGAACCAACATTTGGAACACCCTGTGGCAGGTTTTTCAAAATTCTGCAAATGTACAATATTTCCACATTCTACGCCTTCAGAAATGTGAAAACGGTTTGTGCTTACGATATCTAGGTTAGAAATAACAAATTTAATATCGAATACACTTATCTCTCCTTTTTCTACAGTTTTTTCTCGATATTTTGGAAAGTATTTTGACGAATGCAACGATTTGAGTACGAATGTATTCAGAATTGCATACTCTATCAAATTCGAAAACAAAAAACAGAAAAAAAATTTTGAAAATTTTTTTTTCACTCCCCATATAACTGGAAGTGGTCAGGCTCCAAGAGTATTTTAGATCGGCAGATAATGTCAAACAATAATATAATCCAAAGTTTCAGATTTCAAATAAGTCCAGTTCTCGAGAAACGCTTAATAGGCCGTCGAACTTGGTACACCCTGTATATGCTGTTTGCTCAATTCATACATTTTCAAATATGGGAAAAATGGTATAAATGGAATTTCATCAATGTGACACGGTATTGAACCATGTGGTGATGTGAAGTGATTTGGAAAATAATTTCGTACATCAAGACCAGATGTGTCAGCTCATGTTTGATGACAGATCTGCAGAGGATATTCATATGACTCATTCTACCCTCATATACCATCCATATTCCGCACGAAATTATGTAAAACACAACATGCTTCGAGAATGTGGTCAGCAAATTCTATGTACCCACATTAATACGCCGTGTGAAATTCGTCATTTGTTGGCTAAAATTCCAAATGTGTATTCCACCATTCGATGAGCACGAGTCAGTCTGCAATTATATACTCGTTGTTTCATTGTTGGGTTTCTCGTTGGGTAAAAACATGTTGTGAAAGTGAAAACACCTCATCTCCTACAATGACAAAAGGCATAGGTCTTGTTGATGAAAAATTCTCATGTGTTCGCCGTCCACGGCTCTAATACAATTTGGAAAATCAGTTATCATAAAAATGTGTGACAATAGTTAGCTACTTGTCTCCAGATATATCTAGCAAATATATGTACAGAGGTTGCAAACATATTCAAAATTGCAAGCATGTGTCTTCGACAATTTCCTTGATTGTAGTAGCTCCTAGCAGGAATTCGAAGTGTGAAGAGTTGGAGCTATTGCCGGTGGCTAGTTATCTGAAAATAACTCAATTAGTAATAATTTCATAATAAAATTGTTTCATATAACAGGAGAGTAAAAAATAAAAAAAAGGAGAATCTGAAATATTGCTTCGCAAGATAACATACGTTCACTTCGATTCGTAATTAGTTTTGCTCCATTCTACGAAAGCAAGACCCACATGTGGTAAAACAGCAATTATATAAATTGATGAAACTGGGATCCAAGATGGGCCGGAAGCTACCTTGTCAAAATAACAATAACAACGACAAACAAATAAATTAACGAGGTCAAGCAGTTCGCTATGATGCTAGTTACCATGAAGAAACTAAACGACAATAAAAAATATTATGCTAGAATAGAGATTCTGAATATAATAAGTACTATCCCCCGCCAATATTTCAATATCCTTCACACATGCATCATGCATCTATCAACTTTTGACCAAGCTATGGCCTACCAGCCGCCTAAGGAATTTTCATCATCACACTGCCAAATATAGCAACTTGAGCCTCTACAAACAGTTTCTCAAGTTTCCTTGAACAATAACCAAATTCAGAATTCTGATTGCTTCGTAATGAATTGAATACTAGTCAGAATTTTCAGTTTACCACCTCCCTTGGAGGCTTCTTCATCATATGACTACCCAGTTATTGGAAATGTCGATTCGATAATTCTTTTTACAATTGATTTGTAAAAATTAGAGTTCTTCGAACACATTATATAATTGAAAAATTAAATAGCATTTTGCCTGCCTACTTAACTTACTTCGATATTACCGATAAGCGCTCTTCTGGTGGTACCGCTTTCCTCTAGTTGCTATCTTGATATGATATATTTGTTCCTATTATTCGAAATATTTCATCAAAACTCTTCACACTCAGCCTATAGTATTGAAAAAATTTTTTTTTATTTCTTTAGTTGGTATAATTTTTTTGAAATTGCCTTTTTAAACAGCCTTTGACTTATCATTGCACCCAAAACTACTTTTTTTGCTATTTCCGTGATTTGGCTCGTAATATTTGAGCTAATTCTTGTTGTGACGGAAAGCAGTTTCAAGTAATTTGTCGCAAGTGCGAGCATGAAACACGAGTTACCTATTCAAGACTGGAATGAAACATCTGATTCTCATATTTTGGACCCAAAAATTGATACTCTGCAACTGAAAATGAAGACAAAGTTGTTAACCAGGTCATCTTCGAATTGTTTTTTTCTGAGTCCCCATTTCATCTGAAAGGATATCCCATGTTGATCATCACATTCCAAAATGAAGAAAAAACATTATTATTAGGTCAATACACAAAATAATCAATTTATCAAAGTTATTCTTTCATATTGAAAATAATTTAATTAATTAATAAAATTAAAACTAAGTATACAATTTGGTTTCCATTGAGGAATGGCTACCGCAGTCTCTTGATTAATATACCATTCTTTTCTACTGATCTAATCACGATGAACGAAATGATTATAAATGTTACAACGTTACAAGGTCTGAAAGTCTGAAGTTTTTCATTGTTTGGTTACAATTTTTGATAAGAATTGGTCCCTGAAAAATTAGTGCACAAAGTTCACGCAGGGGGCTTTCTTCTATTACGTAAAAATGTTTCTGATTGATTTTTGCTTCAGAGACTGAGAGAAAAATCCCTGAAAAAATTTCAGAGAAATTCATAGACCTCCTATAATATATTTGAATAGATATACAAACTCAGTTATGTTATGTTCACGAAATGAAATCTTAATGTATATTATAGTTCAAGAAACAGAAAAAACCTAGATTAAAATACGTCATATTCATTTTTTGAGGTGATTAAATAAACATTTGAAGACCTATTGAATGTCTTGTATTGAGAAATTCCCATTCTGAAGTTATCGGAATTTTTGTTTCAGATTTTGAACGTCTACAGCCAGATCGAGTGGTTCAATGGTCGTCCACCAATTGCAATTCCAATATGCGGCTTCAAACAGGAAAATTGTATAAGTAAATGTTCAATTTATGCATTATTCCATTGATATTTCATATAGTGGTGAAAATATTTTCTCTTAGCCATTATCATGTTTTCATTTTCACGAGGTGTCGGGGAAAAGTAATGAGACCAGTCGGAATCCTTCCCCCCAGCTGTGAAAGGCTGTATCTAAATTTTTTTATTCACCTGAACTACAATAATACAATTATATGCCCGTATCGGTAATGACAACCATTAGGTTACAGAGTTTCCATAATGATATAGAAATGAATTCTCTAGAAATAGAAAATTCTCAAAATATATTCAAACATGATCCATGCTGTGCATTTGACGTTAAAAACGTCATGGTGGCTGGAAATCATATTGAGTAACGTAATGGCACATTGATATTTCCATAAAATCAGAATTTCCAATACATTTCTAATTATTTATCAGGTGTAGATAAAATAGAGTATACAATTCTCACGTAATGGTATGATTGTTGTATAACAAGTTCCGTTATGAAATTTATTTATTTATTTTTCAACTATGGTTACAATACAATTCTATCATCCCATTTGTGTGTTTCCTAATTTCACAAAAGCTTTCATACTTTTGATGATTTCATTTGTTTTTCAAGTTAGTGTCTCTGAACGATTTTCGCATTAATGCCTTTAAATTGAAAGAGGAAGTACAGATTTCTTTTTAGCATTTGATTGGAGATGTGAAACTCATTTTGACGCAATTGTTGTCACCACTTCAGTACTTTGTAATATTTGTAATATTTATTTTTGTAATATTTACCCAGTACTTCACATTCAATTGCTTCAAATATCGAGGTTTTTTATGAAGATTTTGTCTCTGAGATGTATGGGACACTGATGAGCCAAACAAGGCCGAAACTGGTATATCTCTCACCTCAGTGACAAAATCTAATATCACTTCTCCAACCTCATGATATAAAAGATCTCTGAGCCTGGGAATGGAAAATGGTATTCATTTCGATGATTACTATTTTGAATTCATGTATGTTTCAAAAATTTACTGGAAAAACTACACACATATTCTCGAAATCACATAAGGATAACACAAATTCATTTCTGTCGAGAAAGCGATAACAATAATTCGTGCCAAATCGCTACCTTATACTGTTTTTAGCATTTTACTTTCGTCATATCTCGTATATTTAATAAGCAGAAGTTACGATTCATTCTATAAAAGCATCATCAGAATCCAGTTCCATGAAAAAGGTATAAAATAAAGAGAAAAAGCCTAGATCGATATCGAATATGACCGGCCTCTGGTGAAGATAAAATATTTTCTATCATGAGGAAACTCTTTAACCTGTCTTAGGTACCTCATCAAATCTTTTCATTCGCCATCTTTTTCCAGATCATACGAGTGAAATTACCTACGGGATCATAGGGGGAATCTTTACAATCTTCTTCATCATGCTGTTCGCTTTCTATAGAAACTGGCGATATGAACAAGAACTGGACAGCTTGATTTGGAAAATAGATTTTAAAGAGATACAAGTCAACGACGATCAGAAAACGAATTCGAAATCGACTAGAGTAAGTATTATTCATCCTTGAAGTAAAATGTGTACACTTCAGTACTCTGGCCCACGAAAGTTGAGATAGTCAACAATTTCGTGATATATTTCGAAAATCTTTGTTATTATGCAACAAATAAATGGTTCATATAAACATAAAAGTTTTAAGCTTCCGATTTGAATTATTCTTCAGTTTAAGGACATGTTCCACCTTGATGTTTTTTGTTAGTTGAGATCAGTTTCTGAGGTCGACTCATATCTAGGTTTCAAAGTCTTGTTTTCAAACTATTATTATCACTAAGCAAGAACAATTTCTTTCTTAATGAGATGGAAGCCTGAAACTCTGTATCAGAGAAAGTTTCAGGAATTTTGTTTTTATCAATCTTTCATTAACTTCATAAATATTTCTTTTAAATTGCGAGGACCGCTTTTAAAATGAAATTTTTCAAATAACCATTCATTTATGAATAAATTTGATATTATGATCGATGAATATAGTATTGAAACATCAAAAATACAAAGATGCCTTAATGCAAAAGCCTTCATTTTGAAAATAATGATCGCATTGCGTTGTCATCAGTATGTTGAAGGAACCAACACCTTAGCATTTTCTTAGGTTGACGCTCGGCTTGACGTACCCAACCTTCTGTTCGTTGTTCTAAGGTTGCAGCCAAATCATCAGCAACGACATGAGGAATGATTTATCACACCTCCGTTGATTGCATCTTCTGATTGAAATTTTCTTCTTTGTGTAAAATACAAAATAGTGATAATGATGCCAGTCAAGAAAATCTTTCAATTTTTTTTAAATTTTTTTTGATCCATTGGGGTTACATCCCCAATAACCTCCCCCCTCGTAACACCTATGAATGATGCCAGAGATTATCATGGTTCACACACTTTGAACTAGGTACCACATTGGTTACAACCAACAACGATTGGATTTTTCCCAAACACCCCAAAAACTCGATCAAGACCATTTTCATGATGTGATCGACAATATTCGTACGCCAAAAAAATGCAAGCATCCCATTTATAGGCAATCTTCTAGTTGGTCAATAAATCGTACTAATGCACTAGAACTGAAAAAAATTGCGAAATAGTTATTAACAATACAGGTGAAGAAGTCATTTTTCCAAGATTTCAAAATCGAGACACGAAGTGGCGAGTTTTTTAATAAACGATTGTTAGAATGGGCCTTCTGTACGAGTACTATATTCTCTAACTTACTGAAGTTTCACTGAAATTAAAGGAATATTTCCATAAATAAAATTCAGTGATTTTTGTAATGAAAAATTCTGGTTGGCAGAACTATTTTCTGTATCACTTATCTGACACATACTAAGTAAATCTGTGGCAAAGGGCCAACATATGATGATTACTTATTGAAATATTGTATGGGAGGCCTTTGCATTTTCCTGGAGTTTTTTAGGGTTTTTTAGCTCCCAGTCTCTAAAACAAGAAACAATTAAAAACGTTCATTGATAGTAGAGAAGAAAGACCCTGCGTAAAACTTTTGCATTAATTCGTCAGAGGCCAAATCCTTTCAGAAATTGTTGCCTAACAATGAAAAAATAAACAACACTTTCGAGCTTTGTAACGTTTTGGATTCTATATATGAGATTCTTTCGTCAGACAATTTCCCAACATGAAACTTTTCGAAATCGTAAGATTTTTTATTTCTAATTGATGATTAATAATATATTGTAAAACAAGTTGCAGAATGGGCTTCTATTCCAACATGAATGCGAAATTTAGTGCCTTCTGCCATGAGCATTAGGCGATATTTTCTCTATTTCAGTCAAGTTTTGTAAAATACTCCTCTGAAATTTAAATAAAAATTCGACTTCTATATCCTAGTGAGTTTTATATTGTATCTTGACAGTTGGCGTATTGCACTAGAAATGAAATTTTTTTATTCATTTGATAAGTTTCAAGGGAGCAAGTATAGGACACGCTTATTAGCATTTTCATGGAAAACTGTTGGTCCAGTTTAGATTATTTACACTTTTATGTTCTTTGAATCGCCAAACTCGAGGGGAAAAATTTTGCATGGAACCTGTTTTGTTCACTTTTTGTTTTCAAACTTCAGATTCCTGTTCCGTGATCCAAAAACAGATAGGACGTGAAAAACTCAGAACTAAATCAAAATTTTATTTAATTTTTTTTACCACAGACAAGTGCTTGGCACTTTTGTGGTCTTGAATTTTTTCAAGAAAGAAGAAAACCTGATTTGAGACATATCATTGATAGTTACCTCAAGCTTCATTCGGGACTTCATCACTTACCGCATTTTTATTTTGAGAATAATCGAATTATCTAGAATGTTCTCATCGTAAATCAAGAAGGGACAATCAATACGTCGCAACAAATCACAGATTTCATTGGTTCAATAATACATGAGTTTTACAGGGTATCCCGGATAAGATGGGAAACATTTTAATGGGATATTGAAAACACCTTGAGGATCAAGTAAATAATTAAATTCAATGTACAGGGTAATTTCACGAACTGTCGAAATTTATGAGATACAGGGTCGGTTTCACAACACTTCGATTGTAGCGTTAAATTAATTGGAGCCACCGCGATTCGTTGAAACGAGTGATTCGATTGGTTCGAATTTACGTAAGGTTGTTTAATCGTACAATTAAAGCTTTGTGAAACCCGCCGTCAGTCGCGCAAATCGAATTATATTCCATTGCAGTTTTCTTGACCCTCATGGAAGCTATCTTCATTCCAAATTTCATATGAATTGGTGGTTCCGTTAAGGGAATAAAGTTGTTTTAATTTAAATTCAATTTAAAAAAACACCGTGTAAATCTAAAGAATCTATAACTTCTAGATACTACATATGGGGGTTTTTCGTGATCCTCTTAATCTTCCACTAAAATGTTTTTCATCTTAGGGGCACCCTTTAAATAATGATGTACCGCAATCTCAGGTGTTGTGACATTGAGAGAGTCTTCCAGGCTTATTGGCCGTGGTCTATTAGGAATTATTTCACCTTACGTTTCGCCCACAACTGCGGTAGGCATCTTCAGAGGATTCTTGTTCTGAGGTTGTAACTCGACCGCTGAATTTCCGAGAATAATGTTGTGTTCGATTCGGGTTCTCATACCCTGGTTAATTTCGGGGAAAGTTGTTGGTTCACGAGCGCGATGTTGATTGGCCCATCGATCCCACTCCGTATTGGCTTGATCTTGGCTTTTTCTAATACCGGCAACGATGCGCTATGCACCAAGGGAGTTTCTTTCCATCTGTTCATGTTATCTTTATGTTTATGAATCTCAATGACTTCCATGTTCATCCTAGGATAGCAACTTTTTATATTTGAAATAATCTCTGGATATATAATCGAGCCGAATGCGCTCCACTAAGGGAGAGGATTCGTTATTCTCGTCAGAAACTTGTCGGTATCGACGAGGAAATCAGATAATTAGAGAATAATCTAGGAGGGACCTTGACACCAACAGACTGGGCTCATGGGCGCCCGCAGGGGGGGGGGGGGGGGGCCGTGACCCCCCCTGAGATTTTGATCCCCTTCTTGTTTTTGAGCAAAACCTTATACTGATTTTGCCTGCGCCTCATCAAATCATTATTTGGCCCCCCCTGAGAAAAAATTCTGCGGGCGCCCTGACTGACTGTCAATAACATAACACAGAAATCCATAGGGGGCGAATGTACAGCAATACAAAACGCCTCAAAAATAAATTCACACGCTTGCAGGAATTATCTGTTTCATGAGTTCCGAACAGAAAAGAAACTGTTATCAACTTGTCCAAGAGGACATTAGCACAAGAGGAGAAATCTATCCTTGAGAAAGAAAACAATTTCTCCATTTGAATTAAACAAATTCCTGTAGATAATAAAATAGTATTTTCCTGAAAACTTAATATGGGGTTTCTCTCCCAGTCTCTGAAATTAGAAAGAATTAGATAAATTTTTTTCATAATATAAAAAACCCCTGCGCAAAAAAATTGAGCACTAATTTGTCAGGGGCCAAAACTTTACGAGAAAAAATTGCTGCCTAAAAATGAACAGAAAGAAAATGAAAACACTTTGAAATCTTAAGCGTTACGTTTCGGAGTCTAAATCAGACTCCTTCGTCGAACAATAACTGATTTTCATGCAACCATGCAGAATCGTGACAATTTTATTGATTCAATAAAAAGTTTTCAGGAAAATGCAGAGACCTCCCAGAAAATATTTCAATAGATAACTAATAAAATAGTAAATGTCGAGGCATCAATTCGGTAAACCTGAGACTACGGCTGAGGAAGTTAGGATTGAAGCATCAAGAATCATCAGAAAGGCTAAATCAATAAAAACAAATATAAATTTCAGGGAATACCAAGCCATTAAGAGCTTCCTTCCAGCTGACAAAGGAAACGTGACGGTGGTGATGGAAACCTCTGACTATGATTCCAAAATGAGGGCGTTGTTAGACCCCTCAAACTACAGGAAACTTAGAAGAGATCCTACCTTATCCAGACTTAGACAAACAAAGTCTCTTATAAAAGGTTCTTCTCTCAATGAAGAACTTGAAAAGAGGGTTTGTAGGAGTGAAGCAAGGGCTCCGCGTATATACGGAATTCACAAGGATAATGTCTCATCGGAACCGATTGTCAGTACCATCGACTCACCAACATACTTAGCTAAAGTTTTAACGACTATGGTGGGACCCTATGTCGGAAATACGGAGAATTTCGTCAAGGACTCTAGTCATTTTGTAGAGAAGCTGCAGATCATCCAGTTGGGACCAATAGACGACTCGTTAGTTTCGATGTTGTGTCTCTGTTCATGGGAACTAATGAGTTCCCATCAGGGAATCGCTGTCGGAGATATTCCCAAGTGACATGGCAAAGCTCTTTGAACTTTGCCTAACATTCAGCTATTTTCAGTGGAAAGGTGGATTCTATGAGTAAATAGACTGTGTCGCCATGGAAAACCCTCTAAGTCCTGCCACTGCCAATTCTTCAAGGAAAAATTCGAAAAAAGTGCTATCGAAGCGGCATTAAGGAAACCATTCACATGGCTACGTTATGTGGATGACATCTTTGTCGTTTGGAGTCACGCAGTTGAAGAATTGGTAGGTTCTCAACCCATCTCAGCAGTAGACACCCAAATATTCAAGTCACTATGGAAATTGAAAAGGATGGTGCTCTACCCTTTCCAAACGTCTTAGTAACTAGAAAGTCTAATGGGAAACTAGGACACAGGGTTTATCGAAAACCAACCCACCCTGACAGATATCTACACAAGGAGTCGGATCACAACAGAAACGAGGAGACATCAAAACACTTGTAGTGAGAGCCCGACGATTATGCGAGTCGGAATTTCTGGGGATGAACTACAGCATGCATTCATCGCCCACGAATAAAATGCCAAAGAAATTCAGAGCGCAATAAGACCGAAAATATCCACACGTGATGATAACACATCACAACTCACCCCCAATAGAAGAGCTATCTTACCATACATCCCTAAGGTCACAGATAGAAGAATGAAAAGGCACAATATCGAGACCGTTTATAAGCCAACTCAAAAACTTTGCCAAATGATCAGAACTACCAAGACAAAGTCGATCCACTCTCACAAGCCGGTATTTACAGGATACCTTGCGACTGCGGCAAAGTCTACATTGGTACAACAAAACGGAGTTTTCATACAAGAATCAAGGAGCACGAACGATGCTGTCGACTCAAGCAGAAAGAAAAATCCGCACTAGCGGAACATGCTCTAACAGATGGACATAACATAGTTTTCTAGAAGGCAGAGGTTATTTCAAATAAAAAAAGTTACTATCCTAGAATGAACATGGAAGCCATTGAGATTTTTAACCATAAAGGTACCATGAACAGAATGGAAGAAATTCCCCAAGATCAAGCCAACACGGAGTGGGAGCGATGAGCCAATCAACATCGCGCGCGTAAAGCAACAACATTCTCCCGCCATTAACCAGGGTATAAGAACCCCCGAATCGAACCCAACATCATCTCAGAGAATTCAGCGGTCGATTCACAACCTCAGATCAAGAATCCTCTGAAGGTGTCTACCGCAGTTGTCGGCGAAACGTTAGGTGAAATAATTCCTAATGGACTACGGCCAATAAGCCCGGAAAAATTCCTCTCAATGTCAGTTTATCCGGTCGTGAAAGCCTTAGGGTCGGTTTCATAAAACTTTAATTGTGTGATTAAAAAACCTTACGTAAATTCGAACCAATCCGATTACTCGTTTTGAAATTTCAACGAATCTTAGTGGTTCCAATTAATTTAACGGTACAAACAAAGTTTTATGAAACCGACCTTTAAACTATTTAGGTGTTGTTTATGCGTGTCAACTTGGCGTGCTGCGTGTTGATCATGTGGCCTTGTACTTTCAAAATAATCAGTTGAATCATAATATATGACGAGGTCGAAAATTAAAATGTCGGGTAACTCTGAGACACTCTGTTGGAATAATAAGGAGGGCCGTGAAGCCTACACCAATTTTTTTTTTAGCAAAACCATCCATTAATAAGAACGAGCCAAGTTTCACTCAGTTCAAATCCTGATGCCGATTTCCGCTATTCCACAATATTCACTCAGATAGGCATTTACAAAGGGAGAGTGTTCGCAGTGAAAAGGATCAACAAGAAATCCATCGACATCACGAGGGAAATGAAGAAGGAGCTGAAAATGGTAATGATGTGTGAATGATTTTGCTGCGAAGATGAAATTCATATCCCAATTTCTAGGTGAAAGACCTCCAGCACGACAATCTCAATGCTTTCATCGGTGCATGTACAGAACCTCCGAACATTTGCATCATAACGGAGTATTGTACAAGGGGAAGTTTGAAGGTGAGCCATTGAAAATAATCAAAACTGCGTATGTGCATTTGACAGATTCGACCGCATTTTTCAACATATACAGCAGATATACAGATCATTCATATTTTCGTTGCCATTTTTGTATACCACATATTAATTTCCTGAGAATATGTTTCAGTAACTGGAATAACTTCATCACTGGAGACTCTTTTTGCTGAAACATTCTTTTGATATCTGAGGGAATAAATTCGTATCCTAATTAATACAATTTTGAAATAGTTATCAAAAATTTCTTACATGATGCAATGTCTTATTGAAACTACTATTTTTTTTTCTCGAATGACGTTGGTTTTTAGCGTTTAAGTAGATACTTTTGATTCGAATCAAATTTCAGACATAGTCATTAGGCTTAAGACCAGGTACACATTAGACATTTGAAAATGTACATTTTGCTGGCGCGTGTTTCAAAACACAAGCTCCCATGATTCCATACACACGCAAACGCGCGTTTGCATGTGTGGTATCATTTTAGCACTTGTGTTTCAAAACGGGCGTTAGCCAAACGCGTGTTTCCAAACGGCTAATGTTCACCTGTCAAGATACGCTTAAAAGGAGTGTTCAAATAACAAAAATTGCCGGGAGCCCAAATTTTGGTGGAGAGCTAGGATTTACCATCACAAATAAAGTGTGTCCCAGTCGATCCTATGTGTGATTCGAAATATATTCGGGATCAAAGGCAGTATTTTTTGTTTTTTTTAATTTTTCCCGAAAATAATAAGTTTTATCAAAAAAACTATCAATTACGATTGAAATTGAAGTATTGCAGTAGAATCATTATTACAGAGAAGCCTGGAAAATTACCATTTATTTGTTTCATTGAGAATCACCAAGATATTTTGAGTGACGTCTGGCCCAACAAAAAAAAAACTTGGATGAAAAAGACAAGCGATTAGAATTTGTGGCAGCAATTGTTCGTGAAGATATTCAATGTTGCGTTTTCGATAATTCTATGTACCTCCCACCAGGTAGAATATTCGAGAATATAAATGACGATATTCCCTAATCATTGTTATATTTTCTGTAATAAGTAATTTTAAAAAACAAGCCTCATAGTTTAGATCCTCTAAAGTTCCAACATCACCATCTGCTATTCAACCCTTGTATCGAATATACATCCAAATCCGAACAGGGCTAGGCAATACTCTGAATACAATACTTCGAAATTGTAATTGTTAGGAAAAAAATGAAGGAGACTCTTTTCGTTGAGAATTTAAAGGTCTACAACATTTGTTCGAAGCTTCCTATGATAAAACTTACCGTTTTTGATAAAAATTAAAAAAACCTAAAATATTGACATTTGATCCCGGATAACTTTCGATGCACACATAGGATCGATTGGGACTTTTCACACTTTATTCCTTATGTTAAACCCTAGCTCTCACCAAAATTTGGCTCCCTGGTAATGCGCGTTTTGCTAATGCGCGATCCTACAATCAAAAGCGCATTTGAAACGGTATAGCAGATGAACGTTTCCTTCGATCTTAGACTTTTTTCTTTGGAACTCAATAAACTTTACCATCACTCATCAAAAGCGGAATGTAAATGTAACCAACGAAAAATGGGTTGATCAATTGCCGCAAATTTTAAACCTACAAAAACACAAAACAAAAATTTGCAATTGAATTTTCCGTTCCAACTTTATGCATCCCAGAAAACCCAGCACTTTTCATCGAGATTTTGAAAAAAGCTAATGCTAGCTAAGTGCTGGCGAGTGCCGAAATCTCAGGTAGGGGTGGAAAACTGGGGGTTGAATTTTCCGGGCCAACTTCATGCTGCCCGAAAAAATAAGAATTTTTCATTGAAATCTTAAAGGAAGTAAATATTAGTCCAGTGCTGACGAGTGCTGAAAAAAAATTAAAAAAACTGCCATGGAAATAAGAAAGATTAGGAGTGAATTCTGCGAAGCCATTTTGCGCCCCAACGTATAGCAACCCACAGAAAAAGATTTTATGCAACACAACAATTATGAGGCTCCTTAATAATATCATTGTTGACATATTATACATTAGTATGTTATAATCCATAACGCACTAGTGACTTATGGGTTATAATCCACTTTCTATTTATTCATAACTATTACAAGCTGACTTCACATTGATATTAAAATTAAAGAAGAACGCCAACGGTTCATTCTAATTTAAAGTTATTGTTAACTACATTGGTTCATTGGAACCAGTCGCTACCCTATCGGCACATCTGCTGATAGTGCTGGAAGACGCTGACGCTTTAACCTTCAACCTTGCAATGTTTCTGCAATTTGTACTGGTTCCTAATATTTAAAGGGGGGGGGGGGTTTCGGACGTGGCGTTTCAAAGTACTGATATTTCCCCTGCATTGATTCCTCTAAATTCCCACAAATTAGCTGTTACACCTCCAATTTTTGTGAGAAACAAAAAAGTGGCTGGTCTCAAAGATATGTATTTTTCCACGAATTGATCGGTTGACTGGAATTCCTTCAGAAAATATGGTGAAATTCGTCGCCTGTTCTTTCGAGTATTTCAGTCGTCGTCCTGGATTAGTTCCCGACGTTTCGCCAGTTCGAGTCTCTGGTATCTTCAGGAGTTATATTTCAGGAGATGTTCTCACTGAATTGAGAACATGGAGAACTACCGAAACGTCGAAAAGTAATCCCCACTTTTTCACCCCTATCTGAGATTTTCGGTTTTTTTTTAGCACTCACCAGCACTTGGCTAGCATAAGCTTTTTTCAAAATTTCGATGAAAAGTGCTGGGTTTTCCGGGCTGCATGAAGTTGGCCCGGAAAAATCAATTGCAAATTCTTCCACTCCTGGGGCAGATTTTCAAATTTTTTTTTCAGCACTCGCTAGCACTTGGCTAGCATTAGCTTTTTTCAAAATTTCGATGAAAAATGCTGGTTTTTCCGGGATGCATATAAGTTGGCCCGGAAAATTTAATTTTCATATTTACGAGTACCATCGAAGATTTTCCAGTTTTTTTTCAGCACGAACCTAGCATTAGCAATAAACTAAAAATTTTGTAAGAATGCCATAACTACCTGGCCAACTTAACGGACCCCTGCTCATTCTTTAAAGAAGGCCTTTTTCGAGCGGTTTATTGAAGTGAAGTGAAGTTTGTCCTCAACTTTGTTTTTTTTTTCAGGATATTTTAGAAAATGAAGATGTTAAATTGGACAACATGTTCATAGCATCTTTAGTGAGTGATATTTTGAGGGTAAGTGGAATCCGTCGTTTACATTTCTTTCCGTTCTCTATAAATAACATTCTTAGTCGAAATAAGAAAAATATTTCTAGAACAGTGATTTTGAGGTCCTTTACGGAGGCCACACCGAAAATATTTTTGAAACGTAGATGAATTCAAAATAGTTATCATCGAAATGAATACCATTTTCAATTCCCAGTCTCACAGATCTTTTATCATGAGGTTAGAGAAATTATATTAGATTTTGAGATGAGAGATATACCAGTTGAACATCTCCAATCACATGCTAAAAAGAACTGCGTACATCCTCTTTCACTCCATGAGGTTTTACTATCTACTCAGTACCTCACAACTAATTGCTTCAAATATTGAAGTTTTTTATGAATATTTTGCCCCTGAGGTGTATGGGCTACTGATGATGCCAAATCAGGCTGAAACCGGTATATCTGTCATCTCAGTGACAAAATCTAATATCATTTCCCCAACCTCATGATAAAAATCTGTGAGCCTGGGAATTGAAAATGGTATTCATTTCGATGATTTCTATTTGGAATTCATCTATGTTTCAAAAATGTTATCGGTGTGGCCTCCGTAAATTCAAAGAATTTTTTGTTTTCCGATTTAATTTTTTTCTTGAAAACATTTGGCTTCACAGTGGCGAAAAGAATTGGGCTTTTTAATCACTCGGAGTTGCAAGAGGGCCCTGATTTAGGGCCACTGCAAAAATCTCATGGAGTGAAAGACGATGTACGCAGTTCTTTTTAGCATGTGATTGGAGATGATGAACTCAAAAATTTTTATTCTATATCTCTGAATCCGTACCGAAATCTGCAAAAAACATATTCGGCTGATTAACGATGAAACAATGAGGATATTCCTAGAACTGCTGTTTGCCGAAGATTGGAGTGGTCTCACCATGGAGGAGAATCCGTGCCATGTAGACTGCCTTTGGGATAATTTTTTCAACAGGTTTAAGACTATTTTTAATTCGGCTTTTCTTTTGGAAGAGGTTAGGGTTATTGATTCTCCCAAAAAATATTGTGACAGATCCCCTCAAGTAATTGAAATCAAAAATACATAAGATTACCTCTACTCCGTTTCCCTTCTTGGAATTTAATTCTCTAATCAACACAAGCCGACTAAAAAGATTTATGACGGTATGCTCTTGAAAAATAAAAAAGTTCATATTAAAAAACGTATAAATAACTCTGGTAACAAGAGCAAAACCCTTCGGAGGATAATGAACGAGTTAACTGGCCGAAGAGGTGAAGGTGTAAGTAGTTTAACCCAAAACTGGTATGGCAGGGTAAAAATTGACCCTACCCAAATCAAATTATACCATAGCCAGATACGGAGTGATTCTAATTCCTCCCCCTTCCAGCTATTCTCCTAGTGTATTGATATGACCAATATACGCTAGTAATTTTTTTGTTAGCGTCTGGCATAAAAGCGTGACAGCGGGCTTGGGGTCAAATTTGACTCTGCCATACCATTACCGTCATAAACTCAGTGGAACCAATCGAAGATTCTATTACACTCCAAAACGAAGCTAGGTGTTTTTATGTCCATTCAACGGTAATAAACATTTCATGTGGTGAATGTGAAAAAAATTGTTTGCAACAATCTTCGCTCAGAAAACTGTGCCAAAATTGTGATCAATATGTTGTGAACATATAAGGAAAGAGTACCATATAAAACATGTTTGTTAGAATTTTCCTGGTTTCGGTTTGTCACATTTTACTGCCATATACTTACGGAGAAACTAATCCCAAAGCGAGATTCGAGTAAAAATTTATTATTTTCGTTGTTTCTTCTCAGAGATATATTATAGAATTTTCTCAAAGTTTCTGACAAATTTATTATTTATTCAATCTACATGTTTGGAATACAATAAATTCATTTTCACTGTGTAGTTTGATTACCAAAGAAAAATTCTTTATGTAGAAAAGACTATATTTTTCTGAATTTGATAGAAAAAATACACAGCGTCAAAATTGGCCCTACCATACCCTGAAGTAAATTTAAAGTACCATACCAGTTAAGGGTTAATCAAAACAGATAATACGCATGAATTATCCAATGCTTCCAATAGACACAAGGGCGGATATAGCTTTTTTTCGTGGGGGGGGGGGGGGGTAATAGCCATTGAGAACGCATAACTAGAGAATTCCGATTTTTTGAGCTTGAAAGGTATTTGCTTACCATATATTTAGGAAATTTTCATTGCAAATACCCTTCGCGAAACAATTGAAGGAACGGAAAATTTTTTTTTCAACAGTCTGTATTTCAGTTACAATAGGTTGTATAGAAAATGAAAAACCAATTTCTGAAGATTGAATAAGTTTCTGAAATCATTGGTTAACAATTTTTCAGAGTACCGGTGGCAATCATCGGATAAAGCACGAAGAAAAAATTTTGAAAATTTTTCGAATTTTTATTTTTTGGTTTACACTCACGGAAAAATTTTTCTAGCTAGACCGATGCAAATGTCGCATAACCTATTCATTCAGCTCTAATTTGCTTTTTACGTCTTTCGAGATATTCAGTTTTGAATGCAAAACGGTCCTTTTTCACTCAACAGCCGATATCTCTGGAAATACTTGGCGATTTCTCTTTCTACACATAAACGTGTCATTTTGCAACGCTTAGGTTATAAAAAAATTTGGCAGCCTGATGTTCCCCAAAGTACCACCCAAATCGGTAGATCGATCGGTTTTCTTGGACCGATTGATTGAACATTTGAAAAAATTAAGACAACAAGGTTTTTATCCTTAAACTTGACCTAATCTTTTCAAATCGGTTTTTTTTTTACTGAATGAGTCGAAAGGTTTTCAAAAAAACTATTTTTTAAACGTAGTGTCAGGTGTCAAAAAATGGAAAAATTCTGTCCCTCAGAATTTTGCTCAACGAGTACCGTTGGCAAGTTAGGGGTATCATTTTAAATTCATTCCATTATTTTTTTCTTAGAAAAATGAAGGTTTAAATGTATCCAAGGTCCATAGCTCCAGTGGAGGTGAATCAGAAATGGTCTCTTGTATTTTTTTCTAAATTAAAAATTTTTTTATTGTTATTTTACTTTAAGCACAAAATTTAACGAAATTTTTGGAATGTTAATTTTTTTTCCAAATCTTGGGATTTTTTATAAAATAATATTTTTTTATGATTTATTTAAACAAAATTTGAGGGAAAAATGAACAAGCAATGTAATTATTGATTGATTAAGCAAATTAGTTCAAGTTTAAGGAACAAAAACCTTGTTCCCTTAATTGGTTCAAAATTTCAATCAATCGGTTCAAGAGAACTGCTGAACAGATCGATCTATTGATTTAGGGGGCCTTCGGGGAACATCAGGCTGTAAAATTTTTTCATAACCTAAACTTTTCCGCCAATATTGACGATGATATAGTCCATTAAACAAAAAATGGTAAAATGGCATTTTTCTGCTCCTTTTCCACGTTTATGTGACAGGTGAAAAAAATGTCTTTTCAATTGAACAAAACAGATTTTTGCAGGAAGATTTCTGTACTCACTAGGCGATGAGAATTTTCGGAGATATTGGCAGTTGAGTGAAAAAGGATCATTTTGCATTCGAAATAGGATATCTCGAAGACAAATGGTAATTTCTGAAAGTCATGAAAATCAAATTAGAGCTGAATTAATAGGTTATGTGACATTTGCATCGGCCAAGCTCGAGAAAATTATTCCATGCGCGTAGAAAAAAAATTTTGAAAATTTTGACTACCGGTACTCCGAGAAATTGTGAATCAATAAATTCAGAAACCAGAGTTTTCAAGCTTCAAAACTCAGTTCTTTCATTTCCTATAAGACCATTATTCGCTGAGATACAGCCTGTAAAAAATCAACAAAAAATTTTGAATATTTTTCTGTTCCTTTAATTATTGTTGCTCGAAGTTCATTTATATTGACAATATTTGAAATTATTGTATGAACTTTTTTAAGTGCATCACGTTGCGTAGGTACCTTTTTTTCAGATTTTCGTTACTCATGGGGGGGTAATTAGCCCCTCTACCCCCCCGTAAATCCGCCCTTGAATAGACATTTTATTGATATTTCCTCATCAACAACAATACACAATCCTATTTGCTCATTAACATCTAATGTTCGACCTGTCCGTCGTAACCCGAAAACTTTTTCCCTTTTTGAAATTGCAGCTTATGAAGTTATCCGCACAGTGAATAAAATTAAATAAAAAATAAAACTTCCTTCGGATATGATGGTATACCGATGACGGTTATTAAAAAGTCTATTGAGTTAATTGCTGTACAATTGGCATATATTATTTATACATCTTTCAGAGAAGGCATTTTTCCCAAGTTTTTGAAAATTGCTGTTGTTAAACCTCTTTTCAAACAGGGAAGTTACGATGAGCTCGATAATTATGGATCTATAGGTTTGCTGACATCTTTCTCTAACATTTTCGAAAAGGCTATTGTAAATAGGTTCCTAAGTTTTTTCAACAAACATAGAATATTTTCAAAGTGTCAGCACGGGTACCTAAGATCTAGGAGTACGGAGACTGCAATCTATCAGCTGATCCGATCAGTCCCTCATGCCTTGGAGGATGGTGATGTTCCTAAAGGTCTTTTCATAGATTTCTCCAAGGCATTTGATTGCGTCGTGCATGAAGATCTAGAAAGTTGTTTCTTTATGGAATGAGAGATAAACAGTTGGATTTTATGAGGAGCTAGTGATTCAGGGTGTAGAGTACGTCTCGTTGGATACAGAAGTGTTGGTGGGAGTGCCTCAGGGTGGTATTTTCGGCCATTTCTGTTTTTGGTGTATATCAACGACCTACCAGAAAATATGTTGGGGAAAAAGCAATCTCTGTCTGCTCAGAGTATTTTATCTGTTGCGGTCAGACCTGCAAATAAAGAATTTATAATTCCGGTAGATCTTTCATCGAATTGTGAAAGGCGGTCTGAGGGAGAAGTCGTCATGTTCGTTGGCGATACTAACCTTCTGGTGGCGGCATCTGGTATTTCTGAGGTAATCGGGATGGCTGAAAAGGCATTTTATGATATTTCGATTTGGTGTGATTCGAATAAGATGACTATCAACTCAAATGAAATGGAGTGTGTTGTTTTCTGTACTTTTCATTCAACAGTTCATAAACCTGAAAATATTCTTCTCTCTGGACAGACTGTCAATGTTTCCACCAGTAAGTACTAATTTCCTTGGTGTGATTATTGATCATCAACCAAGTTGGTCTGAACACATAATCTCAAAAAGATAACAAAACGTCTAAACACCTATATAGACCCAAAACTCCTTAAGACTCTAAAATTGAAGACATAGTTAGGAAAGAGGTTAACGAATCTATGAGAGATATTGGTGCATCACATGAAGTTAGTGTAGATGAAAAGTGGAAGCAAATACAAACAGAGTTGGAAAAAAATAGCTAAAAAACATCTAAGAAGCAAAGAACCAAGAAAAAGCCCTGGATTACATCAGAAATTCTATATCTTATGGAGGAAAAGAGAAAGAGCAAAGGCAACGAAGATGAGTACAGGATACTAAATAAAGCAACACAGAGAATTAAGGAGCCAAAGGAAGAATACCTATCAGCTCAAAGTGAGGAAATAGAGATGAGGGAAATGGCTGGTTGTAACAGGGTCCAGGCAACTAGTAATACTATCAAGGATTCAAATGGGCGTATAATAACTGACATGGGACATAAAATTGAACGGTGGGAAGCATACCTGTCGGAACTGTTCGATGATGAAAGACCTCCAAAACCAGTCAAGAAATGGTCACTTAGAAATAATGAGATCAGAAAAAGTGCCTTGGAAACTATGAAACCCGGTAAGGTTGCTGGTCTTGATCAGATACCCATAGAGCTTATCAAACTCTTTGACAGTGATGTGATAGATATTCTTCTGGACCTCTTTAATCGCATTCATGATGGGGAGAAATTCCGAAAAATTGGCTGTCATCCACTTTTGTGCTCATACCCGAGAAACCGAATCCAAGAGAATGCTCAGATTACCGAACCATCGCACTTATGAGCAACACCTTGAAGTTGTTCTTAAAGATCATTCACAAAAGAATTTGCAGAAGACATAAGTAACACACAGTTTGGATTCCGCGAAGGATTTAGAAAACGAGAGGCGCTTTTTGGGATTAACGTTCTTTTTCAGCGATGTCTTGATATAAACCAAAAGATGTATGCATGTTTCATTGATTTAGAGACAGCCTTTGACGAGGTGAAACATTACAATTTAGATCAGGTGTTCGTCAGCAAAACATCGACTTCGACGATGTTAGAATAATTAGTAATCCATATTTTGACCAAAAAGCTAACACAATTGTAGAAAACCAACTAACAGAAGAAATAGAGATCCGTCGTGGTGTGAGACAAGGTTGCATCCAATCGCCCCTTCTATTTAACCTCTATAGCGAAGCTATTTTCAGGGAAACCCTTGAAGATGAGTTAGTGGGAATAAGAAAAAGAAAATTCTTTGCCTTTACGAAGGCACATCGAGAACATTTTTGAAACATAGATGAATTCAAAATAGTAATCATCGAAATGAATACCATTTTCAATTCCCAGGCTCAGAGATCTTTTATCATGAGGTTGGAGAAATGATATTAGATTTTGTCACTGAGATGAGAGACATACCGGTCGCCCAATTGGGCGTTTCCATCACTTTGAGAAACTAGCAAGCGGGCCCTGAATAGAGCCACTGCTAAAATCTCATTCAGTGAAAGAGGAAGTACAGATTTCTTTTTTTGCATTTGATTGGAGATGTGAAACTTCAATTTGACGCAATTGGATGTCACCACCTTAGTACTTTGTAATATTTTACTCATTACTTCACAACCAATTGCTTCAAATTCTGAAGTTTTTTATGAAGATTTTGTCCTGAGATGTGCGGGACACTGATGAGGCCCAACAAGGCCGAAACCGGTATGTCTCTCATCTCAGTGACAAAATCTAATATCATTTCTCCAACCTCATGATAAAAGATCTCTGAGCCTGGGAATTGAAAATGGTATTCATTTCGATGATTACTATTTTGAATTCATCTATGTTTCAAAAATTAGTGGAAATAGTTATGAATGGAGAACTAATAAATAATATGAGGTATGCTGATGACACCGTCTTGTTAAAGAGCAACCTTGAGGACATACAACACCTTTTAGAAAAGTTGAATGATCGATGTAATGAATACGAGCTAAAAGCTAAGTTTAAAAAGAAAAGTTAATGGTAGTTACAAAATTCCCACAAGATCTGAACCATGCTAACCTGACGATAGAAAATGTGTCAACATATAAATATCTTCGAACGTAGATAGAACAATCAAGTGACCAAACAAGAGAGATAAAAACGAAGAAAGAGTTGGCCAGATCAACATTTGTGGAGATGAAGGAGTTATTTGAGAGTCGGGATATTAACATAGGACTTTGGATGAGGATGCTGCGTTGTTACGTTTTTATCAAGCTCTTGTATGGGGTTTCAACCCCATGCTTCAGCATGGACCCTCAAGAAAAGCCACATTGACAAACTACTAGCATTCGAAATGTAGTGTTACCGTAGAATGTGGCGTATTTCTTCTACTGATAGAGTTACTGATGCAGAAGTGCTGAACAGGATGCAGAAGGAATGCGAAATCATTAACACCATGAAAAAAGAAAGCAGTTTTCATTTGACACAGTGCATGAGGAATAATCTTACCTCAATAGTTAACATTTTCGTTTTCGCCTTGTATTTCAGAAACGAAAAAAGTTTAAATATTTCTGTTTGTGGATTCAAAAGTTTCACAAAAAATTGAAAAAGGGTCGCGAACACCGCACAACTCTATCTTCAATAATAATAGCTGAGATACAGTGCAGTCTCACCCAATTTGGCACACAGTTATGAATGAATGTTAACGTCTGAAAATTATATAGAAAAATTGAAATTAATGGCTTTTACAGACGGAATTGAATTCTGGAAAAATGAGCAGCCCGAGCAGGATTTGAACCTGCGACCCTCGAATTACTAGTCCAACGCACTAACCAACTGTGCTATCGGGAAGGCCGAAGGTTCAATCTGATCTTCGGTTGGTGACTCTCCCAGAATTCGATGTTAGTTTTGTTAGTAGTTTAATTCTTTCACGCTCGTGAAGAATTCTTTGTGGAGTTAGGGTTGGAAGGGGAACTCATTCGCAATCGGTGGTCATCGATGATTCGATTTTTACCTTACATCCGATGCGTCTTTCGCGATTTTCGCGATTTATCAGCAGGAGTCGGGTAGTTGAATCTACCGACCACCGAACACTGTTAATTTTGCCAATATGAATAAATTATGAATGAATCCTGCTCGAGCTGGTCATTTTTCCGGAATTTATTTCCGTCTGTAAAAGCTATCAATTTCAATTTTTGGTACACAGTGTTTATTCCTGAGACATGTTTTTGAGAAATTTAATTCAAACAACATTAATTGACGCATTATTCAGAGATTCACCGTTCCGAGTGCATGAAATAGTGAAACGACGTGTTCTATTATTGCCAATAGGCTTACTAGAAAGAGTATTTGATGTATATTCGGAGGAGAATTTCGTTTTCAAATAATATAATTTTCTCAGTCCGGAACTGCGATATCCAAAAGTTCTTATGAGGGAATATTATTAGTTGTCCCATACCCATTTCTTGAAGTCTTCATGAAAATCAATGCCGATTGCAGTTATGACGATTGGAAGATATCGTTGAAATATATGAAACATTTTGTATCTTTTTAACGAATATAGTTAGGTCGAACACAGAGTTGGACTCCCCAAATTGACCTGCATCTGCAATGAAATCCTGAACAATCATTCGTGAAACACCCTGTATATCTTGGGCGTGTTGTTAAACTTATATATAGCATGAGTTTGTTCCATCCTGTCACATATTATGTCTCACGAACATTACATAATGTTAAATTTGTATAATGTTGGTTTTTGAGTAAATCCTATCCTATCGAAAATAAACCGGGGAGATTTTGAGATATTCTATTTTTTTCAATGAAACACCTGCAAAAAACTTTCAGGGAATCATCTATTTGCACGAGTCACCGATACGTTATCACGGCTCTCTGCACACTGGAAACTGTCTTGTAGACTCACGATGGGTCGTCAAATTAACGGATTTCGGATTGAAAGAGTTCAAGAAGGGCAGTTTCGACGAAGACGTCTCCAACGATTCGACGAAGACAAAGGAAAAACTGCGTAGTAAGTTGAAGTAGCACCGAAAATGTAAAAACGAATTTTGAAAACTTTTTTAGAACTTCTATACAGAGCACCAGAAATATTGAGGATGCCGGGAGGGTTCAACCTGAATTGCGTCGAAGGAAGTCAAAAGGCCGATACTTACTCCTTTGGGATAATTCTTTTTGAGCTGCATAATAGACACGGTCCGTTTGGAGACTACAAATTGACCACTATAGAAATACTAAATAGAATAAAGATCGGAACGAATCCCCATTTCAGGTAAAATGAACACCGCTAGTTTAGTCAAATTATGAAGGTATCAAAATTGTTCCTACAGGCCCCCGATGCAAGCATTAGAAAATAGCTTCGACTTCGTACGCGACTGCCTGAAAGAGTGTTGGCACGAGAATCCAGAGGATCGGCCAGATTTCAAGAGCATTCGAACAAGATTGAGACCACTGAGAAAAGGAATGTAAGTTTCTCTCATATACTTAGAGGGTGGACTGAACGAGTCAAAAAACTATTTTCTAGAAAGAAAACCAGCAATACGGCTGATATTAAATTTTCTGTTATTTGTTTATCAGATAAATAGAGTGTTTTTTCGAGTGTGGTTTTTTCACAGGTGGTACAACTTTATTTAATGATGTCATTTTATCAGAAGTTGTTCATATAAAATATTCATAAAAATTTTTTTAAGAATCTTAATACGAGTTTGGATTGTCGACTCTGTTGGGAGGATTTATTGCAAATTTCGATATTCTCTTTCAACTTGAATTAAGCGATTTTTCCTGAAAAGTATTATTCTTAAACATTCTGAAAACAGAAACTAACTGATTTGAAAAATTGATTCAAGTTTTTTTTTTACAGAGATTGTTCTAGTAGATCATAATTCGGTTGATGTACACCAATTCTTGCTCCCGAATAATTTCAGAAATATTTATAATATGTTGTCTTAGTTCTTCCGCACTTTTCTCCCCACTGTTACTATACACTCATTTATTGATATTATTAAACCAGCGCCTACATGAGAGTTACATACATCTCAGTCACACTCAACCTCTTTATTGCATCATCAAAAAAGAACTGTGAAATATACTGAAAATATTGATATTTGCATTCCATATTGAAATTGACTGTGGACTGAGAGTTGAGGGCAAAATTTTAAATAATCTGTTTCATATTGTAACAACAAAAAAATCAGCACTTGAACCCCGAAAGAAAAAAGTTCTTAAACGAACAGAAAAAAACAAAACAAATAGTTGTGAAACAAAATCACTTCCTTGGCAAAGTTTTGATTTCAGGATTCCTAGATGAAAACTAAAATTACAAAATCAACAAAATTATTTCCTTGAATATATAAAATATAACACACGAAAAAGTCTGGGAGTAGTCTGCGGTATTTGGGGTTGTCCAATTACAAAATTCAAATGAATATTTCCCTCCTTTCAAAAACTTCATGTAAATAGAATGCAATTATCGAAAATTACAGCGATAATTGCATTGTAGAGAGCGAAAGACCCCTGCGATGATTGCACTGCTCGTATCTATAGGAATTTCGGGAAATATTCACCCGAATTACACTCGTGCATCAAAATGACCTGATAATTCTGCATTCCAGCGTGTTGTCTTTGAAAAACTGCATTCGACACCTTCGGTGTCGGGCTCTTTCTCCAAAAATGAAAATGAACTCATGCAGTTTTTAGACAACACGCTGTCATGCAAAATTATTGGTAATTTTGATGCACTTGTGCAATAACTTCCGAAAATTTTAACCTCTAAGAATAATTCATTCCTTTTGGAAGAATACACAACTAAATACGGCAATTGCCATCATCAGACATTCTGAAAAATTAGTCATAACCTACCATAAATACAGGGTGTACCAAGTTCGACGGCCAATTGAACGTTTCTGGAGAACTGGACCTATTTGAAATCTGAAAATTAGGACTATGATAGTGTGCGACATTATCTACCGATCTAAAGTATTCTTTCACCTATAAAGGAAATTAAAAAAAAATTCAAAAATTTTGTTTTTTCATTCTCAATTTTATAGAGTATTCAATCCTGAAGACATTCTCTTTCAAATCGTTGCATTCGTCGAAATACTTTTCAAAATATCGAGAAAAAACTGAAGAAGGAAGGGGGATAAGAGTATTCGTTGTTATTATTATTGTTATTCCTATTCTAAATATCTTGAGCACAATCAATAAAAATTTATCTAAATATCACTGAATTCAAAAATTTGTCTGAACTCACCTAAGTTGTGCCTCACCAACAAAAAATTCATATTTTCGCCTATGAGCACAAACCGTTTTTACTTTTTCGAAGTCGAAGACTGTGAAAATACTGTACATTCCTAGAATTTTGAAATACTCACAGGATGTTCCAAATGTTGGGTCAAAAATTGGGATCAAGATTAACTCATAACTTTCGTTTTTCGAAATAGAACCCTATTTTTTTTATGATTGCATTGGATTCTGCAAAGAAAAATAATGAGAGTATTCTAACATGTTAATGCATCTAAAATGATTCATTCTTGAAATATTTCGGATTTTTTAATTTTGTCGTACGTAGAGTTGAGTTCATAAAAACTGATTCATATCAACAATGATAAACATAAATCCAGAAGATAGGTCTGTCACTTGTAAATTATTGGAATAATTTATCTTCTATGTTGATATGAAACAGATTTTATGAATTTTACTCTACGTACGATATGAAATCATAAAATCATAAATATCTCAAGAATTATTCATTTTATGAGCATTAATATGTAGAACACTATCATTCTTTTTCTTCGCAGAATCCATCGCGATCATAAAAATAGGGTACCAATTCGAAAAAACGAAATTTATATATTTATATATTTTTGACCCAACATTTGGAATACCCTGTGATGAGTAATTCAGTTGCTAGAATGCTAAGATGGCGCCGACTTGTTTAGTATGTGGTTATACGATAAGTCGGAATATTGATTATTTAACGTGTTCAAAAAGTAACACTCATATGGTTCATTTAAATTGTGCCAAATGGAATCTTCAGAATATGAAATTTTGAAGAAATCTGGAGATTTAAAGGTATGGAAGTGTAGTTTGTGTACTTCGTCCAACATAACCTCGAAAGACAATGATAAATTGCTAAATGAGTATATAGCTCTGATTTCTGATACTATCAAATCGACAATTGAGAACAGCTTGGGAATGCAGCTTCTTGGGGCGATTGATGATTTGCGGAAGGAAGTTAATATACTCAAGCAAGAAAACATTCTTCTGAAGAATATAATTGGAGATATCACATCTCGTAACACTGCAACTACTTTTGCCTCAGCAGGTAATTCAGTACCAACAATTATTCCTACTGATGCACCAAAGGTACAGAAAAATAAGAAATGTGAAAAGAACTCAAAAAATACTGGCAAAAACTGGTCGGACGTTGCTGCCAAGCTACCTGTCAGTAATGCTCATCAAACTCTTCAAGAAATACCTCTGAAGGATGTTGAAAAGGACGGTTTCCAACTTGTTGAGAATAAGAAGCAAAAACGAAACAAGCGTAAAACTATAATAGGAACTGGGAAGATAAACGAAATTAAGGCAATTACGTTATACTCTTATGCTCATATAAGCAATCTAGATCCTGATTTGAGTACCGACAGAATCATACAGTATTTGAATAAGAATGATTTCAAAGAAGTAAAATGCATTAAGCTCAAGTCAAACCGACCTGAGGAATATTCATCGTTCAAAGTATCTATTCCAACATCAGACTTTACAAGAGTTAAAGATCCAAGAATATGGCCCGAAGGAACGAAAATCAATCCTTTTTTATTCCATCTGATGAAAAAGCAACAACCTGTGGAATTAAAAGAAAGTGCTCGGAATCCAAATTAATCCACATTAACATCCAATCAATAGGAACAAGTTTGATAAGATTGGATGAATATGTCAACAAATATGACTGTCAGTTTCTAGCTGTCACCGAGCATTGGAAGTCTGCGGAATAACTGTCAGTTCACAGAATTACGAATTTTGAACTAATTTCATATCACTGTCGAAACGTTGGAGCACATGGTGGTAGCGCGGTGTACATCAGGAACAATTTTGCGGGAGCGTCAACTGAAATAATTGAATTTGTGCGCATGAGTGTTCCTTATTCTTTTGAATGCCCGGCTGTGAATGTAAACATTGTAAACAAACATATTGTTGTTGTTGCGATATACCGATCGCCGACGGATTCGAGAAGCGATGTGGATCTCTTCTCTGAAAGAATGATGATGGTACTACAACAACTTACGGAAATGAACGTGAGTTATCTTGTAGCGGGAGATTTTAATGTTCATACCGAACTCTCTTCTAAGGATCCTAATAAGTTTACATTGCTGTCGTTGGTTTCTTCCTTTGGAGCTAAATTAGTTATGAACGATCCCACACGTGATAATGCTTATATCGACAACATTATCACAAATATTGTTGATATATCTGGCTGGTGCGAGCAGGCGCATATTTCGGATCACATGGCTCAGATTGTCACTTTTCGATATGAAAATCATTCTCCCTCAACACATTCGTTCTATATACGACCCATGAACGAAATTAGTTTAACTCGGTTCTCGCTGCAATTATCTGAAGAAGATTTGCAATGGCTCACATTCATTGAAATATTTAGAAATAATTACGAAGCTTGTTTTCCATTGAAAAAAATTACTAATGTTAAGCCAAAAAATACATATTCACGTCGTAATAGCCCGGTATTGATACTCGAACTGTTGAGTGAAGAAGTGCGGAGTCATGATTTTCTGTGGAATCGTATAGGAATCAAAATATGCGAGATAATGCCTGGGAAAGGATATATGATGAATTGAAAACAAAAAGTTAATAAGACATTTTTACTTACCTGAGGCAGACTGCTAATCTCTCTCTAGCGGGAATCCTTTCTACCTTTCTACTTGTTGTCTGCTTTTCAATATCCTTTTCAATAATGCTTAACAATTGGTCAAACTGCTGCGGGCTCATTCGAAAATATTCTCCAAACTTAGAATCATCTTCTCGCAACTGAACTACGGGATGATGAAATTCACCAAAATCATTTCTCATTTGGTTCACTTCGTGGACCCATTTTCTTCTACGTTCATTTTTGCACAACGAAAACAATAAAAGCAACTCATCGTCATCGTTATCACTATCCCATGGCACCGTGCTTGGTAACATCGTCAAATACAACTGAGCCTGGTGATTGCGAAACGTGAAAGATATTCTAAAGTATGTAGCTTTCCGTGTGGCCGATAACTTAGCGATCATCGGATCCTTAGCGTCCATAGTGTCTATAGCTTATTTAGCATAGTGCTCTGTGTGGGTAAAAAGTTACATGAAGAACCGTACTCAGTATGTATCGTTGTCAATTGATGGTAGAGAATATATGTCTACCGAGTCTAGAATTTTTGAGGGCGTTCCTCAGGGGAGTCACCTCGGACCCTTGTTGTTTTTACTTTATGTAAATGACTTGCCAGATATTTTGCCAAATTGCAAGGAATTCTTTGTGAATTACGCGGATGATTCGAATTTTCTCATTCGTGCCGGAAATAAGAGAGGTGTTCAAGATATTCTTGATGCTATAGTGCCAGCGATTCATCATTGGTGTCTGTCGCATAACTTGTCGTTGAACGCAGAGAAGACCGAGTTCCTACACTTCACTCATAAGTTGCGTAATACAGACTTGGGTCAGATATATTTCAGTGGTAAAGAAATTTGTTTGAAAGATTCCACCAAATTTCTCGGTGTAATTTTAGATCAACACCTTGATTGGGCTGAGCATATTGAAAAACTGTGCAAGAGACTGAATACAGTCATCTATACTCTCAGAGTTCTGAAATCCGAGTTCAACGTCGAGTATCTAAAGACAGTATATTTTTCGAACTTTCAGTCGATAATGACATATGGAATACTCATTTGGGGCAATAGTCAACAGGCGATTTCGGTTTTCAAGCTTCAGAAACTTGCCATCAGGTGTATTTATAACCTTAAATTCCGCGAAAGCTGTCGTGGATGTTTCAGGAAAAATAATATACTCACTCTTCCAGCAATGTATATTTACAAATGCCTACAATTTGTATTGGAACATCCTAAGTATTTTTCGAAATTCAAGAAAACTGGATCTTACTGTACGAGGCATGATTTTTTCATCTTTTCAAAACACCATCTAGCATCGACTGAGAGATCCACCACATATATGTGTATTCGACTATTCGATTCAATGCCGTCAAAAATGCGACGGATAGATGATTTTAAATCTTTCCGAGGAGAGATCCACAAACTTCTGCTACATAGGGAGCCTTATTCTATTAATGAGTTCATTTTGTTTGGCGATCGAACTTATTAATTTCATAGTTTTTATTGACGTTTCTCAATTTCAAGGTTTGTTGTAAAAGTTGATTTTTGTTGAATAAAGGTTATTATTATTATCATTATTATTATTATTAAAATTCTGAAATGTACGTTATTTTCAAAGTTTCCGACTTGAAAAATATGAAAACGGTTTGTGCTTAAGACATTCAGAATAGGAATAACAATCATACTATCGAAGTGTATTTACACTTATGTCCCTTTTTTCTTCAATTTTTTCGCAAGATTTTGTAAAGTATTCTGACGAATGCAACGAGTAGAAAGTGAATGTATTCAGAATAGAATACTCTACCAAAATTAAGAACCAAAAAACAGAAAAAAATTTTTCTTTTAAATTTTTTCATTTTCTGCCAGGTGAAAGAATATTTTAGCTCGGTAGATAATGTCGAACACTATCATAATCTCATTCTTCAGATTTCAAATAGGTCCAGTTCTCCAGAAACGTCTATTAGGCCGTCGAACTTGGTACATCCTGTATAAAAACGTCGACAATGGTAATCAAATCTGAATGAGAAGGAACACAAACATCGTGGAAATCGACTTCTTTATTGTACACGTTGAAATTGAAATCCAATATGAGTTATTCCAGGAAGAATAACATCTTCGACAACATGATGGCAATGATGGAGAAGTATGCCAATAACCTAGAAGTTTTGGTTGATGAGAGAACAGATCAACTACAAGAGGAAAAGAAGAAAACGGGTAAATGCCAAAGCACAATTAACAATAAAACACGCTAAAGCGCTATTTGCAGAATCACTCCTCTACGAAATGTTACCAAGAAGCGTGGCAGATCAGCTGAAGAAAGGGAATAAAGTGGAGGCAGAATGCTTCGACTGCGTAACCATCTACTTCAGCGATATTGTTGGTTTTACTTCCATGTCTGCGGAAAGCACGCCACTCCAGGTGGGTAGAACAAAAGTTAGAATTTTCCTTTTTCTTTCACTAATGCAAATCCTTCGTAGGTGGTTGACTTTTTGAACGATCTTTACACGTGTTTCGATTCCATCCTGGAAAATTATGACGTTTATAAAGTGGAAACAATAGGAGACGCTTACATGGTGGTAAGGAATGTCTTCGTTCATACTTCTTTCGAAATAAATCTATTTACAAACTTTTCTTGATCTTATTTTTGATCTAATTCTGCGAGCCGAATAGCGACCACTTCTTCATTTCCCGATGAAGTGGAATTTGCATATTTTTTTCGTATTCGTTCACAATGTAGGTACATTGTCAAATTTTTTGACATGTGTGGTTCTGCATTGTATGAGATATTTTAATTTATTTTGAATAACAATGTTGATGGTTTCGAATCAAGTAGTACTTTTGGACTTAATTTGAAAAATCCAAAGGCGTAGCATGAGCATGAACTTTTTTGTGTATGTTCTCATATTTTTATCAGAGCGAGGAGCTTAAAGATTAAAAACGAAAATATTTGTTACATAAAGCATACCCAATATAGTACTGCTTCGGGATAGAGGATCAATTTTCTTGCTCTCCCATGGCAAAAATTATAAAATTTCTGAGTTAATAGAAAAAAATATTATTGGAAATAAACGAAAAAAATGTGTCTATTCGAATGAGTTCAACCGACACACACCTATAATTTTGCTACATGAAAAATTATATATTGGTATGCTTATCAGTAGAATATTAATACTGATTAAACTTGTTTAATTTTTGATTGATTTGAATTTCTAGGTGAGTGGTCTACCAATAAGGAATGAAATGCAGCATGCCGCGGAAATAGCAACAATGTCCCTTCACTTGCTTTCTGCCGTTGCCAAGTTCACAATTCGTCATAGACAAAAAGAAAAACTTCTTTTGCGCATTGGGATACATTCAGGTAGGATCCATTGAAGTATAATTTTTTCATATTAATATATGTTTTCAATATTTTTTCAGGACCAGTTTGTGCTGGAGTTGTTGGTTTGAAAATGCCGAGATATTGTTTATTCGGCGACACTGTTAACACTGCCAGTAGGATGGAATCGACTGGAATGCGTGAGTGTATATAATGAGAGTAGTTTTCCCGAGATTTGAGTTCCAATCATTTGATTGATTGATTTTTTTTTTCAAAACTGTTCAAAATACAAAAATGTTTATATTTCGTGTGTAAAATTTAGTTTCTCATGACTTTTTCTGGAGAATTCACACTCAATTATAATTTACAGTCTCATATGGCTTCAAAAAAACACGCACTTCATACATAGAAAACCATTCATTTCCATATTCCGATATAAATAATGTTCATAATCGCCAACGATAGCAGGTGTGCCTACTAAATTGTTCAGTATCAAATACAACAAAAAACATAACCAATTCAACAAAGTAGCACCGAAGAACATGACAAAATATGAGTTGAAGACATATCCACCTTAATTTACACTTAGGAAAAAAAATCACACAGTTTTCGTCTTGATATTGATATTCCTGATATTTTTGCGTATTTCACCTTTCCAATTAATGAATGAATAAATATTCACCATGAATTTCGGTAATTTTCTCAATGAGATGTTATCGTTTTCAAGCGATTGCAAATTTTTAATTCAATTAATCAGAAACAAATCGACATATCGATGATCATAATGTTGCGATATCATCATTGCAAAACAAAACAACGGTTGTGATCGAAAGTTTTTCATGAACTCGCATATCTCACGTATGACTTTCAGTGAACACAGACTGTTACTGAGGGTGGGCAAAATTGATTGGTGACCCCTGCACTAAAACTTTTTAACCGTGAGAGATGGAAAAAAATGAGTAGCACATTCTCCATCTCTTTTGTCAAAACATCAACTGCGTTCCTCTATTTCTTTTGTTTTCGAATTATAGGCTAAAATTGAAATTTGGGCGATTTCAACATTGTTCATTATCTCCGTTTCTGTTCATGCATGTTGTAGCATGCTACAATATTGAAGCAAGAACATTATGCAAACAATTTTCTGATAGCAATCCAGTGGTGTACTTGCTGAGATATATCATGAAATTGTGTTTTTTCTTATGAAAACAATAGTTGATTATTACTGAGTTGCAACAACGTCAATTAAAATTTGAAGGTCGTTTAAAGTTCTCTTCCTTTAGACGGAGTATCCATGGTTACCGTCCTATTAGTTCATGAGTGTTTCTCTCCAAATTTAGAGAGACTGATTCTTTTTAGAATAGAATCAACTATCGATGAATCATAACAAAATTGTCAGGGGGGTTTCATGAAAAATAGATATTGTTGTGATGAGGTTCTTAGCCTCACCACATTTATTGAATCAGGGTTCAATGAAAGCTCGAAAACAGGGACAGCATTTGTGGATTTATCAGTAACATATGATACAGTATGGAAAGATGGATTAATTTATGAACTTTATAATTATTTAAAATGTGGAAAAATGGTTAGACCATTAGAAAATATGCTATCTGACAGAAAGTTTCGTGTTTTTGTCGATAATAATAGTAGTAATTTCGAAATTTTTAATAATGGCCTTCCACAAGGTTCTGTTTTAGCACCTCCTCTATTCAATTTATATTTATTCGACATTCAAACTACTTCTTCGAAAAACTTTGTTTATGCTGATGATATTGCTCTGGCTTTCCATCATTATAATTTTCAAACAATAGAAAGTACCCTTTCCGCAGATTTGGATATCATAAAAATTATTTTTTAACGTGACGTTTGTGCCAGAATGAAAATGAAACCGAGCTTTCATTTTTTCGTTCAAATAACCATCAGAAATATAGAAATTGAATGTCACTTTCAGGTCTTCTCCCTTGAAACATAATTTTAATCCTAGAAACCTGGAAATCAAACTTGATTCTTCTCTGAATTTCAATGCCCATTTAGATGATCTGTGTTTGAAGCTTAAAACTCGAAACAATATCCTTCAGAAACTAGCTGGTACTTCATAGGGCGCTGATGCAACAACACTTCGTACGGCAGCGCAAGCCTTGGTTTTTTCTGCTGCTGAATATTGTTGCCCTGTTTGGTTGAACGGTGTTCATGTGAAAAAAACTGATGCCCAACTAGATTTTTCTATGTGGAATATCACTGCTACTATCAGATCCAAACCTACTCCTTGGTTCTCAGTCCTCTTGCCCCTCTCCATATTCGCAGAGAGACAACAACTTTGAGTTTTTGGAACAAATTCAATTCGTTTCCACATTCAATTCCCATACTCTCCTATATTCCAGATAATAAGGTCCCCGGATTGAAGTCAAGTAAACTTTTTTGGTCAAATTTTCAAATGGATATGAATAGAAGCGATAAGGAAATTGGGCAATCTGAATAGAATGCATGCAATTTTTTTACAAACATCTTATTACTGATCCTTCCATCAGAGTTTCGACCTTCCTAGGAGAATATGGTCTGTTATAAATCGAATTAGAACAGACCATGGACAATGCAACAGCATGCTCTTCCGTGTTCCGAGGGAATTCAATTGAGTGTGGGGAGAAAGAGGAGACTATAGAACATCTTATAAATAGTTGTTCCATTGATAAATTTCAAGATGGTTTCGAGACTATACATTATGTAACAAATGCATTTCTGAAACGGGTGGTTAATCCATACTAATATCCATATATCCATACCAGTCCATACTAATATTATAAATGTGAATGTCCGTGTATTTGTTCGTCCTCTATGGACTCAGGAACCAGATGACCGATTTTGATGAAACTTTCACTATATTGTAGAGAATTTTTTGTGAGGTTTTCATGAAGGGTTCATCCCTATATAACATCCTGGTACTTCCATGCTTTTACGGGCGACGCTGCGTAAACTATAAGAGGTAGAGAAATATAGTCAGAGACAATTTTGTAGTGCTCGAAATGTTCTATGAAAAATTCCGCGACGGCATATGTCTAACTGCCGAAGACAACCCACGATAGCCATTTTTAACTCAATTCAATACAAAATAATGGTCAATTTGAAGAGGGCTTTTGACTGGCATGGAATAAATCAATATGAAAATCAATGTGACTGTTATCTGCGCCATTTATTCCTGATGAAAAATGCTTTTTACAGTATAGTCTTCTAATCGATACTTTAAAAGTTACAGCAGGTTGAATGAGTGTAAATTTGAACAAGAAATTATTGAATCTACTCGACATTGTTTCGTCATTTATACACGTGCCTGTCTATCCTTCGATACGAGGTTGTGAATGTGGGGTTGCGGACCTATCAGTACCGTTTTCGAATTGAAATATAACGCGAGCGAAGCCGCGGTTATGAGCTTGTTTAAAAATAATTTAATTTATTCTAAATAATTGGTTTATTTTTTGCTTTTTTCTTTTTTCATTTCAGATTGATAATTTCCGGTGGTTTAGTGAAGAACCTGTTGTTTTGTGCCCATATAGAAGGATAACATGAAGATATTCATCTAGAGCATGCTGATGTCTTTCAAGATTTCTCTGATATTTAATATTTTTATAATTTTTTTCTCTAACAACGGCGAAAAAAGGTTTTTTTTGCTGAGGTTTTTTCCTTTCCTTATTTAATCATACTGCAGACCTGTTTGGTTTTGCTGTCTCGCACTTACCTCAGCTTGGTACCTTTTTTTCAATATGTATATTCGATTTAATGAAGGATTAAATTGTAACGGACCATTGAATTTTAATTGACGTTGCTGACGTGCTTTTTCACCAGGTAGCTGCTATTGTTAGTTAGGAATTTGAGAGCTTGAATGACAACTTACACAAAATATTTCACTCGGAGAAATTTGCATGGGGGCCCTGATTCAGGGCCACTGCTAAAATCTCATGGAGTGAAAGAGAATGTACGCAGTTTTTTTTTAGCATGTGATTGGAGATATGGAATATCTCTTTTGACGCTATTAGATGTCCCCACTTTGTAATATTTTTCTCAGTACCTCACACTAATTGCTTTAAATATGGAAGTTTTTCATGAAGATTTTGTCCCTGAGTGGTATGGGATATATTGATGCTGAAACCGATATATCTCTCTTCTCTGTGACAAAATCTTTTATCATTTCTCCAACCTCATGATCAAAGATCTGCGAGCCTAGGAATTGAAAATGGTATTCATTGCGATAGTATTTTGAATTCATATATATATTTCAAAAATGTTTTCGTTGTGGCCTCCGTAAAGGCAAAGAATTTTTTTCGATTTATTCTTTTTCTTAAAAACAAAATCCAGACGAAATCAGTAGGTATTCGAACATCACTTGAATATTTCAAGGCATCCTCCAAAGTGTGTAAAATTCGTTGAAAGATTTCATACAACTATATTAACGATGGCACCCTGTGAAGGTCTTTCACGTACATACGGAGAAAAAGATCATAATCGTTTTTGTTATTTTGTTTACCTCTCCTCCGAATTAGCCAACGCGAAATGGCAACTGTGATTCTTTCACGATCGTCTATTGCGGTTTGAATTTGAACTGAAAATAGACGATCCGCTGTATATAGAGTCAGCACATCAAAACGGATTATCAGCGCTATGCTGATCATACGCTGCATGAGAAGCGGCACTAACTCCAAAACAAAAAAAAAGGTATGGGACCGCAGTTGATGTCCTTATAAGTTCACTCTGTACTAAAATCAATTGAGCCTAATACATTTTGTTGCTTGAATAATGTGTAAGTTAGTTTCGGAGATCATGTGATTCTGCTTTCTACGACTTCATTCTAATACATCTTTTATGTTTCAGCACTGAAGATCCACTGTAGCGAACAATGCAGAAATCTGTTGAACATCTTAGGAGGCTACCATTTGGTGGAGAGGGGCTTCGTTAACCTGAAGGGAAAGGGGGAACAAAAAACTTATTGGCTATTGGGAGAAGACCAGCAATCAAGGCAAATTCGCTCTGAACAACGTAAAATAAGAAGAGGAATTTACTTCGATAAGTCGCCAAGGAACGGCGTAGCCGATGGTAACGGGCACATCATGACCAGAAGCTCCCTAAAAACCAAGAGTAACTCGATCAGATGCCCTATTCCGAGATGTTCATCGTTCGAGAGTCCCAAGCGACTGCGTTTCGCGAATCCGGAACTCTCAGAAAAAAAAAATACCACCCAATTCTTGGAAGTTATATCTGACAACAGTCCGAAACAATTGACTTGCTGTCTGACGAAGTGCGATCCTAGTTGCAGTAACAGCTGGAAAGGCTGCAGCTCGTCCTGTCCATGCATAGAGGAACTGACTAACTCGCCTTTGAATCCTACTTTTCCTGAAAACGAAAATTCTAAGAGTTATTCCAAATCATCTTGTTCCAGCGTTCCTACTCTATATCCCAATCTGTCGGTTCCTCATCAGCCAGTTATTCATACGTTATCAGCTCCATCAAGTCCAAGAAAACCGGAAAATTTTATCGATAGCATGCTTATGAAATTTCCAGAATGTGAGGAAGTTATGCCATGGCCAGACTCGACTCCGCTACTCAAGATAACCGAACCGCAAAATTACGAAACACGCACATGACAAAAGGCGTAGACCTACGCCTACGACAGAAATGACCTGCACCTAACCATATATTATATCAATGTGAAATTGCTTTCAAATATAATTATGTTCCTAATACTTTTCTTTCCTTTCCATATGAATCGAACGAGGAATGAAAATATATTAATTCATGAACTTCAGGGATAAAATTTATACGGGTACTTTTACGGCTGTTTTCAATCACCGATCTATCCACCGAAACGATAACGATCGATAGATAGACCCTGAGCATTGAAACATTTCGTTATTATCATGCGAAGTAGCCAACTATCGACCGTTTCGGTGTATAGACTGGGTATTGGGTATTGAAAACGGCCGTTAATCCCTTATTTCAGGGACTGGTAGATACATTCGAACCGTGGCGATTAAAAGTGGCCTATAGCCGGTGAAATCTTTTCAACTTTTTTACACATACTTTTCTTGCTTTTTATACAAACATCCTGATTGTTATTGCCGAAGCTGGCTTCTGCAGATTTTTTGATGTTCATTTTTCAGACTTCTGAGATGTCACGTTTTTGGCAAATAATTATTCGTTACATATTGAAAACATGTTTTTCAATTGGTGATCAACCCATATTATGAAATGATATCGTTGGAATGTTTCTCCAGAGTGCATATGAACCGCCTGACGAAAGTGGGTATTATTCCCTCAGAGAATTGTAGTCCTCGCTACCTCCAAACTACGCGCAGAAGGCACTGTATATTCTTCCACGAATACAAAATTCAAAAACGAGACACGAAGTGGCGAGTGTTTGTATGAACAAGTTTCAGAATAAGCGTTCAGTATGCTTTGTTTCCTCTAATTTATTGAATTTTTATTGAAATTTATGGGCTATTTCCATGAATATCGTTAAGTGATTTTTGCATTGAAAATTATTGATCGGCATATCGGTTTTCTCTCTCATAAATTTGACAGATAATAAAAAAATCATTGGCAGGAGGCCAACATGTAATCAATGAATAAAACCATGAAAACTGTGCGACCTTCATTAAAGATTCTTAGTATAGTATCCCTAGAATAATGATTATGGGCTCAGACAAAATTCAGATGGCCCTTAGTCCGCGGCAGATGTTAAATGGTCAGGAGGTGCTAAGAATCCCCGCGTGTCATGCCCCACCCGAAAGTGGGAAATAAAAGCATAATTAATAACACATCACCTCTCAGAATCGGGACATGGAATGTCCAGAGTAAGTTTGAGTCTGGAAAACTACATGATACCATTCAGGAAATGGAGGGACTTCGTATTGATGTGTTGGGTATAAGTGAGATGTACTGGCTCTCCTCCGGAAAGATGAAGTCGAATGAAATGACAGTATACTTTTCCGGAAGCGATGATCATGGAACCGAAAAGGAGTCGGCATTATTGTGACTGAAGAGTTTGAAGCCGCAGTTTTGATTTATGTTTCCTACTCAGACCGCCTTGTTTTCTTCAAAATTCAGGGAAAACCTTTAACATCGATATAATACAGGTGTATGCGCGTACAGCTGACAAGCCAGATAGAGAAATAGAGAACCTGTACGGCCAAATCAAAGAATTATAACATAGGACCAAAGAGGAGCATGTAACAATTTTCATAGGAGATTGGAAAGCGAAAGTTGGTGAAGATAAGGTGAAAGATATTTGTGGAAAGTTTGGTTTGGACTAGGTGACAGAAACAACCTAGGAGATAAATTGATACAGTTCTGTCAAGAAGAGATGGTTATCACCAACACATGGTTCAAGCTGCCTCCTCAACATTTATATATTTGAAAGTCTTCACAAGATGGCACAACTAACTATGTGAGGAATCAGCACTGGCGTCGATACGGGGAGGGTAATGGGGGTAATTCTCCCCCCCTCCCAGGAAAATATTTACTTTCGAAAAATAAGTCGTACAATCATTATATAGGAACATATCATACTATATTCTAAGTTTTTTTACTCCCCCCAGGAAAAATTTCTAGCGACGCCCTTGGGAATCAGATAGAAACAACACTGGTACTGCGTCGATTGAGCACACAATTGTCGCAACAGAAGAAAAATTCCTTAGAGCGAATAACAAGAATGATTCAAACCAACCCTGGATGACCAAGGAAATATACTTCTCGCAACAATTAAAGGAACAGAAAAATTTTCCAAATTTTTTGGTGTTTTTCAACCGGCTGTATCTCAGTGAAAAATGGTCGTATGAGAAATAGAAGACTCAACTTTTGGAGCTTGAAGACTCTAGTTTCTGAATTTATTGGTTAACCATTTTTCAGAGTACCGACAGCCATGCAATCCTCGGATAAAGCACCAAGGAAACTTTTTTTTAAATTTTCAAATTTTTATTTTTGCTCTAGGCGCATGGAAAAAATTTTTTGAGCTAGACCAATGCAAAGCCTGTTTATCGAAGTCTGATTTGTTTTTCACCACCCTCGGAAATGACCATTTGTCTTCGAGATATATTTTGAATGCAAAAGGTCCCTTTTTCATTCAACTGTTGATATCTCCGGAACTATTGAAGGCCTATCAAAACGACAGCCGATTTCTTTTTCTGCAGAAAATGTCCTATGAAAATCGTTCATGTTTAATTAGGAAAAAAATATTTTTTTCACCTGTAACGGTAATGTGAAAAAAAAAGAGAAAATGCCATCTTGCCATTTGTTGGTTAACGGGCTGTATCGTCATCAATATTGGAGGGAAAGCTAAGGTTATAGGAAAATTGTACAGCCTAATGTAGCCCAAAGGCCCCCCTAAATCGGTAGATCGATCGGTGAAACGGTTTTCCTGGACCGATTTTCAAAAAGATTATCTCAAGTTTAAGGAACAAAAACCTTGTTCCCTTAATTCTTTCAAAGCTTCAATCGATTGGTCCAGGAAAATAGCTTCACCGCTCGATCTACCGATTCAGGGGGGCCTTTGGTGTACATTAGGCTGTAAAATTTTCTTCTAATCTTAACCAACAAATGGCAAAATGGCATATTCTTGCTCTTTTTTCACATTACCGTTAAAGTTAAAAAATTATTTTATTTTATTTAAACATGAACGATTTTTGTAGGACATTTTCTGTAGAAAAAAAAACCGGCTGTCGGTTCGATAGGCTTCCAGTAGTTCCGGAGATATCGGCAGTTGAATGAAAAAGGGTCTTTTTGCATTCAAAATGGGATATCTCGAAGACAAATGGTGATTTCCGAGGGCTGTGAAAAACAAATCAGACTTGAATAAACAGGTTATGCGGGCTTTGCATCGGTCTAGCTCAAAACATTTTTTCCATACGCATAGAGTAAAAATAAAAATTTGAAAAGTTAAAAAAAAAATTTCTTCGTGCTTTATCATAGGATTGCATGGCTGCCGGTACTCTGAAAAATGGTTAACCAATTAACTCAGAAACTAGAGTCTTCAAGCTTCAAAAGTTGAGTCTTCTATTTCTCATACGACCATTTTTCACTGAGATACAGCCGGTTGAAAAACACCAAAAAATTTGGAAAATTTTTCTGTTTCTTTAATTGTTGAGAGAAGTATACTTGAGCTAATGAACCAGACAAGGACATACAAAAATAAGTTGAGGATATCGAAGAATTCATAGAATTATTCGCCAAAAATGCAGAGAGGCTAAATAAAGTTGGATGACGGAGATTTGTGAAGAGATCGAAGCACTGCAGAAAAGTCATGACAGTTTCAATACGCACAAGAAAATAAAAGAAATTTTGGTATTATATAAACGAAGAACACCAAATCAACTTTTGGACAGTAATAACAAACTATGCAAGCCAGAAGAAGATGTTCCTGAATAGAGTTAATACATAAAAGAGCAATTCTCTGACAACATATATCATGACTCCCAACAGAACGAAAGTATTTCTCTTCCTTCACTAAGATCATAGATAGAAAATGCTATTAAAAACTCGAAGGCTGGAAAAACACCAGGACCAAATAACATACATACGGAAATGATGAGAACAACGTTTATATTTTGGTAAGATTATTCAAAGGAAAAGGGTGTGGGATATTTGTATATTTAATAAAATTAAAACAACAAATCAGAAGAAAAGTTTGTCTCTATTAAAATTTAGACAAGGTTTTGGGAAATTGAGTGGCAGAGATTATGTTGTCCAAATGTTAATAGTGCCATGACGAGAGATCACTTTTTCCGGGAAAAGATTATTGACAAGCTCAAGTGATTGGTTGGAGGTGTGGCAGGTGGTACAATCTTGTTGAAATTATGCTTTCACACTAAAACCCCTTAACTCTTGCAGCTATGGAACCAAAAAGTTTCTTAACATTTCACAATACCGTTCACTGTAAGTGCTTTCCTTCATCTTCAAGAAAATATGGGCCAACCATGCTTGTACCAGACATGACTACCCAAGCAATAACCTTGGGGCTATGTAGTGGTCTTTCATGTTTCTGCCTTGGATTTTCGTTGGCCCAGAAGCGGCAGTTAAAATTCTGCACGATATAAACGTTCAACCTTTTCGTTGTTTGGTCAGCGCAGATACAAATGACTTTCTGGACACATTGTACCTCGAGAATGGCTCGTACCTATACTTACTCCGATTCCGACAATAAGAAACCCTCGAAAGTGCAATGATGACAGACTAATAAGTCTCATGCCTAATGAACTCAAAATTTTCTGAAGATCATACACCAAACAATATACCCGGTGTCCCAGTATACCTGTTCCAATGAATTACCTTAGCCAATTGGAAAGATCAAAATTTATTTTAATTTTTCATATTCTTCAATTCGTTCAAGGAACCTTTATTTGAGAGAAATAAAAATTTAAAATTATTTTCGGTTTGACCGGAAGTGACTCTGACTTTTTCATTTCAAATAGCACCCTGTATATTTTTGCAATTTTTAATTTCCACTCAAAATTACCTTTTCAACGATGTATCACACTTTCTATTTTTCATTTGATTTGATGGGGAAAACGACAATTGAAAGGCTATACTCGGGTTGATATGTAAAATCTGCTCCTCCGGCTTTGTCCAGCAGTGTTGAATCTGGAGATCTTGGAGGATATCTTTTCGTGTTCATGAATTATCAATAATTATCGATGTCAGAATCAAGATTACAGAAACCATCGTAGCCCACTCCAATTCTCTCATTCATTCATTCATTCATTATCTCATTCCCAATCTGTATGACAGAAGCCCCCTGTCAAGAGCAGAAAGGGACTTAGGCTCAGCAATTATGCTATGTGCCCAATATCGTGTGATTTGTAAAAACTATGCTCTTCTTATTAATGTTCTTGTCGTGCCCTGTGTCCTGGGGGCAACAGGAGTCTTGGATATAACCAATCACAGGATCACGTGTTCAACACATAAACTACAATTAATCCAGACGATCATTATAACTTTTACAATTTTTACGAAAAGAATGCACTTTTTGTACGAATATTTGCTAATATTTAAGAGAAGTTGCGGTGTAGACGTAATTTTTTGAGTTCCAAACCAGGACGTGGGGAAATGTAGTCATCCCACCGTGACAACCATTTTGGAACTGTCCAATTCTCTCAATTTGAAATTTCAATTGTCGTATTCTGCGTCAAATCAAATGTAAATTATTATTATTATTATTACTATTATTATTGTTATTAATAGAAGAAAGGCCCGTGCTTAAAACTTGTGAACTATTTTATCAGGGGCTAAAGCCTTTCAAAAATTGTTGCCTATGAATGAAAAAAAAACAACACTTCGCATTCTAAAGCTTTGTAACGTTTCGGAGTCTAAATCAGACTCCTTCGTCAGACAATTTCTCAAATTCATTAAACTTTTCGGAATCGTAAGAATTGTTTTATTTCTAAATTGATTTTAGAGTTCGAAGTGTTGTTTCTTTTTTCATGGTTAGACAACAGTTTTTGGAAGAATTTGGCCCCTGACGAATTAGTGCGGAAGTTTGACAGGGGGGTCTTTATTTTATAATTAGAAAAAAATTTCTAATTGTTTTTTGTTTCTGAGACTGGGAAAGAAAATCCCAAGAAAACTTGCACAAAGATGCGAAGACCTCCGATAAAATATTTCAATAGATAGGATGTTGGTGGTTTGGATAACGCTGAGCGTAAATCCTTGCTGCTTCTCGTAAATGAGATGCATAGCTGCATACCCTTCTGCAGTGTAAATCACTCGCTCCATCGTTAATAAACACTAATCTTAAAGAAAATAAATCAGAATCCATGTTGATGGTCATTGTCCACAATTAATAATGGTCAAATCGCTAGATATCAAAAAGTTCGATATTCATAATAAAATTTACGCTCAGCGTTATACAAACCTCCAATATTCCTCTTATTATTAGAACTCACGAAACTGGAGTTGACCATGGTCATTAACCTGGGAGACCACAAACGTCTTGGAAATAATATAATTGGAGAAAAGACTGACATCTCTACTAGCAACATTGAGCGGTGAACTGGTATTCTACGATCTACCCTCGCCTTGTCCATATGGTAGAGGCATTAGAACCCCGGCATTAAGCAACACGTGTGCGATTCTGTCAGAATTACTGAAAATCCAAATTTTTTCAACGCCGTATTATGGAGTGACCAATCTTCGCGCCGAAAAGATGGCTACATGAATCTACCTTGTATTCAAGACAGATAATAGGTTTGAAAAAAATATTGTTGATGTTATTTACCAATTTTGAATCTCCATAAAATGGGTAAGTTTTCAAAATTGTTTGCAAAAAGGAATTAGTATAATATTTTTAAACCACGAAGGGTTTCAGAGTGATTCAGATTAATAAAAATTATGTAGAAAAAAAATTCTTTTGATTTACATTCATTGACGATTTCGAATAACTGTTTAGAATAATTCCAATTAGGGGTGATAATACAATAATCTAGCATTAATATGGGCTTAGATCGCTATCCTATATCACACACATTCCAGAGTGATTCAGATTAATAAAAATTATGTAGAAAAAAAATTCTTTTGATTTACATTTATTGACGATTTCGATTAACTCTTTAGAATAATTTCAATTAGGGGTGATAATACAATAATCTAGCATTAATATGGGCTGAAATCGCTATCCTCAATCACATACTGGTCCTGTGATTGAAAAAAGTAGCTCGAAAATCGGCAATTTTAGGTATACTCATAAAATACTAATAATTTTGGAAACGGTACATTTTCGATGGACTAAATTTGATGTCATTCGATATTACTTGGTTTTTTCTATCGTGGTGTGACGTGTGATATACTAGTTGTGGGACAACCTGTGTATCTTTGCATGAGTCGTTATATCCATAATAGTGAACCATAAGTACACTGTGTCCTAGTGTTGGGTTTTAAAATTGAGTTTGTAAGAGGAGCCTCACTTTTGCACTTAAGCGGTACAGTGTACTACTTCCAATGAGGCGAGGCATTCCGGGCGTTCATGTCGCGATAGGCAGTCGAGACAAACTTTGTTCTACTACACACTGTGTCACTGTGTCGCTCGAAACTGGACCGATGCAAAAGGGGGATAACGTCGTTACGTTAGTTAGAGTTGAAGCGCTCATTGTGATACAAACTTCCTATATTCGATCGGTAAGAACGGTCAACCTCTGAAAAACAACCCTAATTTCGTTATGAGGAATAACCACAAATCCGGTGATTTATGACACGACAAACTGGTGAAAAGGAAAGATGGAAGTACCTTCTATCAATATGAACGCTGAAAGCAATTAACTATACGGTTATTGTATTTTTATTACTTCAGTTGGGGCGTTTGGCAAAACACATCTGCTTATCAGATCGCTCGGATTGTGCTTCCGCTCCGGCACATATAAGGAGCTCGTTCCACTTGGCGATCACAATGCTCAAAATGCTCCTTTAGCCGTCCTATTTAACGATTTTGAGCGTTGTGGACGCCAAGTGGAACAAGCTCAAGGCTTCAGACGAGACCTCCGACTACCACGGTCAGTCTCGCGTCTTTCGGTTCTTCTCGATCGCCCCACCGATGCGTAGTCGCATGGTGGGACATTCGAAATGAGGTGATACAGTCATTCAAAGTGAGCCGCTCTAACATTTCTGCGTCTTGTCCGGGACACTTGAACCGTCTCTTACAAGAGTTACCCTAATTGGGTGAGACTGCACTGTATCTCAGCTATTATTGAAGATAGAGACATGCGGTTTTCGCGACCCTGTGTAACTTTTTTGTGAATCTTTTAAATCCATAAACAGAAATAATCCAACTGCTTTTATTTCTGAAATACAAAACGAAAATGCTCACTTTTTTGAGATATATTTACTTATCAGACACTGTATAAGATAGATAAAAAATGAAAACTGCTTTTAATATATATTTTTACGTTGAAGTCAGTGGCGGCATAGTGAAAAAATTTTTTCTGAGCACCGTTTTTGAGATTGAGCACAAACGTGTAATTTTTCAGATGGAACACCCTGACTATTGATAAAAAAAATTAGTTTCAAAAATTAAAAGAATCCATATTTGTTTGTATATTTAATAGTTGGTCATGAATTATTTCACACCTGCATTTTAAGTTATTTTGATTGAATGAAGTCTGGTTCAACAGGAGCAGATAATTTAAATTTAACAATGATTTTACTATATAATTAACTCTTGTTCATCAGAAAGCTTCTTCCCGAATCCATGGAAGATTTCCAAGGTACATCCTCTCCGCAAGAAAAAAATTTTGAAAGTCTGAATGATCTGCGTCCAATCAGTATCTTGTCGGTACTTTCGAAAGTATTAGAGAAGATAATAAATATACAAATGGAAGAATACATTTACAGAGCTGGCATACTACCGACTTGTCAATCTGGTTTTAGAAAAGGATTCAGCTGTTCTATTGCACTTCTAAAAATCACTGATGATATCACTGAAGCTGCGGACGAGGGAAAAACCACGGTTTTGGTTCTGATCGATTACACGACTAAATCATGAGCTGCTGGTCGCTATATTGCATTATGTCGGTTTTCACAATACCGCTATCAATTTTCTGCAGAAATATTTGAAGAACAGAACTCAGTATGTAGAAACTACTGCCGGTGTTTGCGTTCGCTATATTTAAAAAAAGAGGTGTATAAAAGAAGGGGGTTGAACCAAGCGCACCTCCTCTAATAGCTGCCGGAGATAGAATGGATCCTATTTCGCATAGGCGTTCAAAAAAAAGGACTATAGCAGTTGCAGATGTAAATAAAAATTATTTATTCCTTGTTCCGGTTCTACTATTTCCATGTGTGATAGCGATAATTATTCTTGCATAACCGCACAGTATTCTTTATGCAACTCCGGATTTTCTAATAAACGACGTTCCAATGATTGAAATCGTTGAATGGCTAAATCACAACTTTGCGGAAACAAAGGGCACGGTTCCTTAAATGGAAGAGGTACTACGTACCGTCCCTCATGGGTTCTGTAAAAATTATTCACGAAAATTTCCTCACAGATATCTTTTGATGAAGAATCACTATCAGTATTCGGTATCGATTCAAAGTCGAAAAATTCTCTCATCGATTCAACACAATGCCTGCATTCACCGAACGAAGAATGTTGCCACCGCTCCGCTACCGCTACCTAGCACAAACAGAAAGCGTTCCCAAAATGCCCGCTTCTCCGGAACGTGTTGAGTTTGTAGCGTAATGCCACCGGACGATTCCTCAACAGTTCCGCAACTGTTACGTTCGGTGAATGCAAGCAAAGTGTTCCGCAGAATAATAATTGAATCGAATGAACACCGGTTTCAATATACCTTCTATTACCGATCTTTCTTATTAAAACACAACCGAAAATTGTTTGGAGGGCATCTGGACATCTATTCTTTCCTGGAACACGATTTTCTAGCAAAACCTTAGAAAACACGTCGGCTCCCAACAAGATATCAACCTCTCCGGGAATATAAAATCGAGGATCTGACAATTTCAGACTATCTAGGTAAGTCCAACAATGTGAATCAATTCTGCGTTGAGGGAGATTCCCACATATTTTAGGAAGAATAGGTGCATTTACAACGAGCGTAGTATCTTTCGATGTGACAGGTCTGACAAAAAGTTCAACATTACCTAAATTCCGTAATTCACACGCATTTCCGATTCCGTTTATGACTGTGTTACAAGCGGACCTAATCAAGTTCTATGATGAAAAGCATTTTTGTGAAATGATGGAAATTTCGGAACCAGAATCCAACACCGCTCGAAAACGTTTGAAATTTCCCTTATGCGTCCTCACTTCCACTAGGGCAGTGTGAAGTAATAGTTGGTTTTGGGTCTGCGGTACTACTCGTGTCTAGAGACAGAAATTTCTACTTTGGCTTCGTGATTCCGCATGCGCAATGAGCAGTCTGTTGTAGGTTTATCATTGTTGAACGTTGAATATAATTACGGAATATGTATTCCGATATTATTTCTTTCGGTACTTCCAGTATTCTGTAGTGTTCTCAAAAGTTTTATCGAAAATGATTGTGGCATGCAAAACCACATATATGCTACTTAAGAATGCACATGAAGAAATTCCATCCTGGTAAGTACTACGTTATGTTTATTCATGTTTACAATTTTGATGTTCAATTTTTACTAAATCAATTTAGTTCACTTTTTATTGTTCCTATTGTTTAAAAACACAATCTTTCATTTACTATGCAATAAATTAAGGTGGGCTATCATCAATGGATTCCATTTTTTTCGGTGCAGTGAATAAACTACTTATACCTGCCTTTACTGCCTGAATATATCATGAAAAAAACTGAGAGGAGCGATTTTTTGAATTTTTTTTTTATGAAAAGGGGTCCTAAATTACTTCCTTTCTGAGATAGGGGGTATTAATTTTCGAAGAAAGAAGAAATAAATTCTTGTCGCCTAGGGAGTCGAAAATGTGTTCCACTTGTTAGCGTGTTTTTGTTGCTCTTGAAGGACCACCCTTGTTAGGGACTAATGATACACGAGATTGAACTTTTAGTGGATGTATATTTTACTGTTGTACATAAGTGAATGAATTTGCTTATATGCTTGCTTTCTATCGTGGCTGAAAGCTTGTCTCTTATGGAGAGACTGTGAATGACTGACTAACACCCGCTTCTAGCCGGGTGAGAATTTATAAGTGGCTGCACTTCTTACATTAAGGCAGCGTTGACAGTGTTGCTTTTCCTAATTTGAATAGAGAAGATTTCATGTTTAGATCATGCATTGAACATAGCCGCCCACCTTGAAAGGAAGGCTTTCAACATTAGAAATGATAAAATTGCTCATAACAAGATAAATTATTACATAATAACAAATAAGAAAAATAAAAAATAATGTTCTTCACAAATTGTCATTGTTCAAGATCAGAGTCATTCTCGATTGGTAATATACACAACTTGTTAAGGGATCGTCTGAATACACTACCAGTTGACCCTTGCACTGAAACTACACGAATCACTTTATCAGCTCCGGGATGCAGTTCAACTATTCGAGCCATGGGCCATCTAAGTGGTGGAATGTTTTCCTCCCTTAGAACAACTAAATCTCCCACCTTGGGAGGTGTTGATGCTGTTTTCCATTTGGACCTCTGCTGTAGCTGAGTTAAATATTCCTTTGTCCATCTAGACCAGAAGTGTTGAACTAGTTGCTGCATTCTTTGGTACCGAGATAACTTGTTGAACTCGAGATCATGCACGTTTGATTGAGGTGGAGAAGCGAGTGAATCACCAATTAAAAAGTGAGCAGGGGTAAGTGGGATAAAATCGTTGGGGTCTGATGAGAGGGGACATAAAGGTCTGGAATTTAGGCAGGCCTCGATTTGTGTTAAAATCGTGTATGTTTCTTCATACGTCACGGAAGCTATACCTAAAATTCGCCGTAAGTGGAATTTTGCGGACTTTACCGCTGCTTCCCATATCCCACCCATATGTGGAGATCTTGAGGGAATAAAGCACCATTTGATGCCATCTGAGGCGAGATAATTTTCAACCTTTTCTTTATGGCTTTTATTCATCAATAAATTGCGTAACTCAATGAAATGATTATTTGCTCCAACAAAATTGGAACCATTATCCGAGATTATTTCCGAAGGTTTACCTCTTCTAGAGATTAATCTTTTGAGTGCATTCAGGAAACTATCAGTGGTCAAATCTTTCACTAGTTCAATATGAATAGCTCGAGTTGAGAAACATACAAAAATGCAAATATACGTTTTTACCAATTTCGATCTGCGCAGTGTACCTTCTTTAACCATAATAGGTCCTGCGTAATCTACTCCGCATTTTGTAAATGGTCTGCTGGGAGTCACTCTTGCGCGAGGAAGCTCTCCCATGATAAATTTTGTGGTAGTGGGTTTCACTCTAAAACACTTTATACAAGATCTTACTACCTTTTTGACCAAGTTTTTACCATCAATTGGCCAATAAGTAAGTCTTATGAGAGAGTGAAGATTTTGAATACCTGCGTGTAAATGCTTGGAATGTTCGTGTTCTACAATGAGTTTCGTAAGTTTGTGACCTTTCGGTAGAATTATTGGGTGCTTCTGATATTCTTCTAATTCAGAATGTCTTAATCGCCCTCCCACTCTTATTATATGCTTTTCATCCAAGAATGGATTGAGACTGATCAATTTGCTAGTCGAATGTATAGACCGAGATAACTTGAGCGCACGTAGTTCTTGTGAGAACTCTTCCTTCTGAACGAGTCGTATCAATGTCTCCAATGCATAATTCCGTTCATCTACCGTGAGAGTCGATTTCAAACCTAATTTGTTGATTGTATTATCTTTGAATCGAATACAATATGCTATAACGTTTTGTAACCTTTTTAACGATGAATACCTATCAAATATATCTAAGTCGAAATTTGTTGAATTAGATGCTAATGAAATTGTTGACAATTTGATTTCCGGAATATTTTCGAGTTTTTCCAAATCACATTCCTTATGAGGATAATTTTTTTTGGTTTTCCAAAATCTTGACAAAGATTCGTCGAGTATTTCGTTGGATATCTCTCGAGCTACGTTGCAAATCGATTTTTGATGTGAAAATTTGTTCAAGTTGACTGAACCGGTGACAATCCAACCTAAAGTGGTTTCTTGCAGACTGGGTTTATTCTTACCTAATATGATACGGTTTTGACATAGAAGATCATAAAATATGTTTGCGCCGAGAAGGACATCGATTTTTTGTGATTCATTGAATTCGTTGTCGGCTAATTGTATACCTGATGGTATATGAAATAGATGTTTATTGAACCCTATCGATGGAATTCTTTCAGTTATCGAGGGTAACACCAAAAATGTTAAATCATATTCAGTTGACGTGGTTCGAGATTTTATGGTGGTTCGCGTTTTTTCTGTGATATTAATTGTCTTTTGATTTATTCCTGCTATAGGTATACGATATTCTTCACGAGTCGATTCCAGTTTTTCGCATAATTCCTTGGTGATTAAATTACTCTGACTTCCTGAGTCTAAAAGTGCTTTACATACGTGCGGGTATCCAAATTTGTCGAATATTAATATTTGAGCTGTGGATAATAAGACAAGAGTTTTTTCGTGCGAGTTAGTTGATTGAGAACCTTTCAATTGTTTCGATTCCGAGACATGGAAATTTGATATCTGTTCAGTTGACACCGAGCTCGAGACGTCTGTTTGCGGCGAGGCTGGTGCGTTAGTTTGTACGGGAGATTCCGTTGGATTTGTTACGGTTACGATGTTTGATGATAGATCGGGAGATCTTTTCATTCGTGATTGCTCATTTGTCGTACTTGAATTGTGCGATTGAAAATTGTTGTTGTGGAGTAAAGTATTATGATTTTGATTGCATATTTTACATTTGCTCGATCGGCATTCCAATCTGAAATGACCTGGACGAAGGCAGTTACTACACAATTTCAACTTTCTAATTTCGTTATATTTTTCAGCTACTGATAATTTGAGAAATTCTGAGCAATTGTAGATAAAATGACGCTGTTTATAAAAATGACATTTATTTTCATTATGATTTGTTATTGCAAATGAGTGCTCTTGTAATTTCTGCTTATAATTTCTCTGATTCGAATATGAATTATAAGAGCTTTGCGTGTTCGAGGATTTTTGAGTCTGAGTCTGATAAGCGAGTTTTTTATTGTTCGAGTCGTGGAGTGTTTCTAACGTGAAGCATTTCTTGTTGAGGAATTTTATCAATTGTTCATACGTAGGTAGATCATTGTTTTCAAGCGAGCTTTCCCATTCATGATTAGAACTGTTATCTAATTTTGCCGTTATGAGGTGTATAAGGAGCACATCCCATTTGTCCGTTGGCAGTTTCAAATTTTTCAAAGCGCCTAAATGGTGATGTATTTTGTCTGTGAGCTGTCTTAAAGAGATTGCTGAGTTTTTAGTAACGAGTGGAAGATCAAATAATGCCTTGACATGGCTGTTGACGATTATTCGTTTATTTTCGTATCTTCTAACAAGCGAATCCCATGCTACAGAATAATTGTTGTCAGATATTTCAATTTGTTGAATTAATCGTGACGCATCGTTTTTTAAACATGATTTGAGGTAGTAGAATTTTTGTATGTTTGTCAAACTTGCATTATTGTCGATAAGCTGAGTGAAAGTATCATGAAATGTTGTCCATTCATCATAGGCTCCTGAGAACACTGGGAGATTAATCGTAGGTAATTTCAAATTTGCTACAGGATCTGAGTTTGTTGCGAAAGATGTACTTTGTAAATCTTGTGGAGTTTGAGAAGCGTGATTTTTCATCAAAATACCTTTTGCCTTTGATATTAATTCATAATATAATGATTCTTGATCTTCGCGTTGTTCTTCTTCATCTACATTTAACGTTTCTAATCGCGACTGTATTTCATCAAATCGATCAAAAGCAGACTCTATTCTGGTCAAACGTACTTCTAATTCAATTGGATCATTCGAGGTGTTCAAAAATGTTTGAAATCTTGTTAACTGTGACCTTAGTCTACCTCGTGTTTGTCTAAGATCTTTGATTTCAGTTTCTATTACATTTTCCATTTTAAATTGTTACGTGGAAATACAAGTATCAAATGAATTCAAATTTCAAATCGAGACGTGTCTTGTGAGATAAGGGAGAATGGAATGTTGGGAAACTTACCACTCACTTTTGATGCTTGGGAAGCGTTGCTTTAACTCTCGGTTGTTTGTGTTATAGGTACTTATCTGCAGACCTCTTGAAGTCGATCTATGATGAGTGACACAGGGTGAAGAGGTTGTGGCTTACGTAGATGATACTGTTGCTATGCGAAGATACACAGGAGATTTCTGGATGTTTCGTTGCGTTGCGGGAATATTAAACACTTTGAACTTCTTTTTTACGTGAATTTTTGCTTTTTCGAGACGACACTTTTTTTTCTGGTATCGAGATTCAAACACTGTATGTACTGCTTTTTCGTGGGAACTAAACTTTCGATTACTGGCACATATAATCCGATTCTACTAGGACCAATGTTAGCGTGTTTTTGTTGCTCTTGAAGGACCACCCTTGTTAGGGACTAATGATACACGAGATTGAACTTTTAGTGGATGTATATTTTACTGTTGTACATAAGTGAATGAATTTGCTTATATGCTTGCTTTCTATCGTGGCTGAAAGCTTGTCTCTTATGGAGAGACTGTGAATGACTGACTAACACCCGCTTCAAGCCGGGTGAGAATTTATAAGTGGCTGCACTTCTTACATTAAGGCAGCGTTGACAGTGTTGCTTTTCCTAATTTGAATAGAGAAGATTTCATGTTTAGATCATGCATTGAACACCACTAGCTAGAATTTACTAATGTGAATCCAATATTGTAGAAAGTTCGTGTCTGAAAAAAATGTGATTTAACACACTTTACCTCTGAGGTGCTGATATATTCTTGAAATTCTTTGTACAGGGTGATTTCGCGAAGTGTTGAGGACTGTCCAAATACGTCTTATCGTTATACTTTACTTGAACCTCTTGGATCTATCTTCATTGCAAATAACAAAAAAATCGGTGATTTTTTTCAGGAGATTTGGAGGTTTTAACTACCATTCAAATTTAAAAAATAACCCTGTGAATCAGAAACTAGGACTTATAATATTATATTATAGTTATTATATATGGGGGTTTTTCGTGATCCTCTAGTTGCCCTGTGTCTCTCATTAAAATTTGTTCTATCTCATCTGGGATACCCTGTATTAATTGTTTCAGAACTCTTGCGGGTTTTTTAAGGATAGCAAAATATTACCATCTGATGAGAACTAAGAAATAAGGTGGGAGTTATGTATTTATGTCTTCAAATTATGCTATGTATCACTATTACTATTTATTAATATTCATTTTGTAACTAACAAAAATACATAAATTCACTCATAAAACTAAATTTAAATATTTTACAAAAATTTCATTACATTCGTTGCAAGTTGTTTCATATTGATACGTTAATTTGGTGAACTGATCTGAAATAAAATATTACGCGTGATTGACAAAAGGTGAAGCTATCAATAAAAATATTCCTACTATTCAAAATAAATCCTTAATGATACATTCATTGAGATTGGACTATTTTAAGTAATACCCGATTTTATTTCGTTGAAAATTATAAAAAAAAACCATCACATTCAGGATACCATGCATGCAAGTATTTAGCGACATTAATTTATTTCTCATTTCTTCTTTTTAAGAAATTCAATTCCCCGTATCCCAGAAAGGAAATAATTTAGGACCCCTTTTCATAATAGTGAACTCAAAAAATCGCTCCCCTCAGTTTTTTTTTCCTGATATTCAGGCAAGGTAAAGGCAGGTATAAGTAGTTTATTCACTGCACCGAAAAAAATGGAGTCCATTCATAATAGCCCACCTTAATTTATTGCAAAGACAAATGAAAGATTGTGACAGGGGGAACAATAAAAAGTGAACTAAATTGATTTACTGAAAATTGAACATCAAAATTGTAAACATAAATAAACATAACGTACTTATCAGGATGGAATTTCTTTATCTGCATTCTTAAGTAGCTTCTATTGGTGAATGTGGTTTTGCATATTTCGCATGCCGCAACCATTTTCGATGAAAAGTATCGAAAGGAATAATATCGAAATACCTATTCCGTAATTCTATTGAACGTTCAACAATAATAACCCAACAACAGACTGCTCATTGCGCATGCGGAATCACGAAGCCAAAGTAGAAATTTCTGTCTCTAGACACGAGTTGCGGTACTGGGGACGCGGCTGAGCACAATACTAGCTAGCGTGGCGTTTGCGTCGATGTAGTGGCCGGGTCCGTTCGGACTCTCGCAATCGGGAATTTCTGCATTTCCAGTGGCGTCGCTATTAGTCTATTAGCACTTTCACCATCGAAATGTAAGGTTGTATGATGCATTCTGCTAGAACATTTTTTGCAAGAGGACTCAGATTTGCATCTCTTTATATCGTGGAAACTACTAAAGCAACCAAAGCATAAATAATAATGATAATAATAATAATATTTATTCACACATGTAACAAATTAATAGTCTCATGTATAAATATTTGCCATTAAAACATTATATGGCCTGTCAAAAAAAAACATTTACTAATACACATATGTACACAAATACCTGCATAATGCTATGTCAGCAGAATATAAACAACATAAACATATTTACAAATATGTAAACACTAAATAAGACAAAATTTCAAGTTTAAAGAAACTCGGTCATATCATATAATATGGTGTTTTCCAGGAGCAAACTTTTTACCCTTCTCGTAAATGCAGGTAGGCTTAATGTTTTCAACTCACAGGGGAGCTTGTTATAGAGTTTCAGGCATGTATGATTCGGACCTTGTGGCGTTCTCTTTATTCTTGCGTATGGGACAGTGTAATGATTTTTTTCCCGAGTGTTATAATTATGATAGTCTGCATTTCTCAGGAACTTATTCTGGTGTTGATGAACATATTTAACGCAAGCAAGTATGAAACATGAAGTGATGGTGAGTATTTTCTCCCTCTTAAATATTTCACTGCAGCTGTCCGTGATCTTCATCTGGTATAAAGTCCTTATAGCCCTTTTCTGTTGAACGAGAACTCTTTGAGCATCTGTACATTGTCCCCAGAGCAATATACCCTACGTTGATGCACTGTGGAAGCTCGAATAGTATGTAAGCTTCGCAGTTGTAATGCCGCTTATTTGCCGCATTCTTCTGATTAGGAAGATGGAGGATGACAACTTTTTACACAGACTGTCTATGTGGTTGCTCCAATTTAGAGATGGCTGAAATTCAAGCCCCAAATATAATATAGACGAATCAGTGGGCTCTCTGTTAGTGAACACAAGCTTCTGGGTTTTTGTTGAATTCATGAGTAATCCATTAGCTGCAAACCATTTCTGTGCTTCCTTTTCGCTGGATTCTGTTTTTTAATGTAGGTCAATTCTATTGCCTGACTTATTCAGAATAATTACATCATCAGCGTAGCTACAGCACTTGCTACATGTTATATTATAGAATACATCATTCATGAATAGAATGAAGAGAATCGGGCCCAGGATCGATCCCTGAGGGACACCACATTCTACCTCGATGGAATCCGATCTGCATCCATTCCACTTCACTAACTGTCGCCGATTCCTCAGATATGATTGAATTAGTTGATGTGCCAATCCTCTTATGCCATAATATTGTTTTTTCTCTAGCAGCATTTCGTGACTGATGCTATCAAATGCTTTACTTAAATCTATGGATGTTGCTTCTACTTCTTCCGAATTATTATATGCTTCTAGCACGGTTTCGAGTACGTCAATCATCGCTGTTATTGTTGACTTGCTCCTTCTGAAGCCATGTTGTGCAGTGTGAAGTAGTGATTTACTCTCAAGGAAGTCAACCAGACGTTTCTTCAACGCTATTTCAAACATCTTTGATAACACTGGCAGTACTGAAAGAGGTCTATAATTTGAGAATTCCTCTGTATCTCCACCTTTGTGAATGGGTGTCACTATCGCCATTTTGAGTTCCTCTGGAAAAACCCCTTGTTTGAAACAGTCATTTATGATTTTGCACAATGGTGTTTTTATATATGGAATTATACATCTTGTCAACTGGACTGTCATGCCATAGTAATCTTTCGTACTTTTGTTTTTCGTTTTTCTCACTGAATCGACCAACTCATCCTCAGTCACTGGATAGAGATACAGTGAATCTGCACTATCGATATTGACTCTGTGAAGCAGAGCAGTTGATGTCGGCAAGGTCGTTCCAGCTCTTCCTGCTATTTCTTTGCCCACACTAATGAAGTATTCATTCATCTTATCGGCTGTGATGACTTCGCCTGATGAATTTGTATGATATTTCCTATTTGTTTGTTGTTTTATTACCTCCCACATTTCTTTGAGTTTATTCTCAGCTTTTTCTATTCGTTTCGTATTTTTTGTTCTAACAGAGTGATTTATCGCCTCCCTCAGTCTGACTTTCAAGAAACTGCAGAGCTCCCTACTACTTTCATCGCCCCTCACATCAGCTATGATTTTCGCAGCCTCAAGTTTGCTTCTCACATCCTCTATTTCTTTCGTTGTCTTGTACTGCTTACGTTTTTTTATTTTTATTCTTTTTTCAGGAAAAGAGGAGTGGAATACATGCATCAGTCTTCCATGAAATTTATGATATTGAGTTTCCGCGTCCTCGTCATATATTAGAGTCTAATTTTCGTCATGAATCTTCTGTATAAAGAAATCAATGTTCTTCTCATTCATTGGTCTGACTATTTTAAAGGCTTCTCTTCCAGGATTACATGGAGTATATGGCATTTTAAAAATTTGGGCGAAATGGTCCGATAGATGAGGTTCGTATGTAATAGCCTTGCAATCGTCACTGTAGGAATTCGTAAAGACATTATCGATGCAATTTGTTGAACTTTTCGTTTCATGTGATGGGTCAGAAAACACATAATCCAGATCTCTATGATTTTGTTCTTTTCGTTAGATTGTCCTCGAAAATTTACATTAAAGTCACCGCAAAGACTAATTTATCTCTAGGGTACTTCTCCATGCATATTTGCAAAGCCTGATTCAAGATTGTTATTGAGTTTTACAAAAATTATGACGTTCCCGTGGCGATTTATCCAAATATCCTTGGCAGTTATATGTGGCATGATCTGCATTACAAACTGCACATTTCGGATTCTTCGTTTTACTTTACTTTATGAAAGTATTTCTTTTACGGTTTTCAAACGATTTTGTAGATTTTAGAGGTATGCCTTTAGCGTGAACATGAGTGTTCAGATTGATTAGTCCGTTGCAGTGCTCGTCCAGAAAATCGAATACGGTTTGATAAGAGGGTATAGCGGTCGATCCATGTTCCCTCTCAAAAGCCCGAGAGGTATCTGGATCTAAGCGATAAAGCAACATGTGCGTTAACACGAAATCACAACTAACAGCGACATTCATATTTTTCAGACTCTCCAAATTAATAGCAAATGTATCTAATAATTTTCGTAATTGTGATGGATTTTCTGTTTTCATGACCGAAAATTTTCTATTTCCAACCAGTGGGCTCGAGCCTGAGCGCGAGGGTTAGTATAGCGCTTCACAAGAGTTTCGTAGGCAATTTGATAGTTATCGGCAGTAGCGTTCAATCTCTTAATCAAATCTAAAGGGGTACCTCCAAGAGATGAGCGCAAATAATTGAATTTTTCAACGGGTTGCAAATTCATATTGCTATGAACGACCGCATAGAACATAGTCTTAAAACTTGGAAAATCGCGAATATCTCCTGAAAATTTATTCAATTCAAGTTTTGGCAATTTTACATGTGGTGAATCTGAACGAACTTGGGGTGCATTAAAATTCGAAATAGTGGTACTATTGAAGGGATCTTCATCGAAAAGCGAGGTGTATGTAGAACGGATATCGTAATAATACTCTAAAAATTGAAGCATAAATCGCTAATAATGTGCTGTGATATTTCAAAAATTCTTCTTTGATTACTTCAATGGAGGAATATCTAACTCTTAACTTGATTAATTTTGATTTGTCATTCTGACATTCGACGGATAGTTCCCGTAACTTATTGATTTCATTCAAGGCACTTTGCCTTAAAGCGACATGACGACGTAATTTCTCGGACATCATTGGTAATTATCATCCTCGCAATCGAATGAAAAGAATGCAAAAACTTGGATCAAAACAATGAACACATCATGTAGCTTAAGAACAGAAGTGTGATGAGAATTAATTCCATCTACACTGAGAAGGTCTTGATATTAAATCGAATATTTTATTATGAAAACTATTGAAGGAATGATTATTCTGAAACTTTGAATAATTGAGAGAACATATAAGATCTATATTTCCCAGTAATTTCAATAGAGTTTTCAATAATCCCAAAATACAAGAGAAATTTCGACAGAAAAAATTTTTTGTTTTTTGTTTTTCTAACTCAAAGGATTGTTTTTAGGAAAAATTGAGCGAAAAGGCTGCAGTCTCTATCCGGCTCGAAGGACCATGTTTGCGTTTGCAATATTTAGAAAAGAGGTGTATAAAAAAAGGGTGTTGAAACAAGCGCACCTCCTCTAATAGATGCCGGAGAGAGAATGGATCATATTTCTCATAGGCGTTCAAAAAAAGGACTATAGCAGTTTCAGATGATAACAAATTGAACAGGGCTAAGAAACGTCCTTACCTTCAGCTCTATGCTTCTTTGCTGGAGTTGTTTCTGGTCGACGATGTGGAGGGCCCTCCCAATGTAGAGATTCAGATTCCACTATGAACGGCACAGGCACCGAAATATTCAAATTCCCAGTGGTTTGCTGAACAGCGAAAAAACACAATTATGCGAAGCGTACAATGAGATGAAAAATGCATCTACTTTTCTGAGCGTTTTGAATACGAATTAATGTTCCGGGTCTGGAACATATGGTCGGGCGCGTCTTGTATTGCCACTTCTCATTTCAATCATGAAAACCGTAAATGAACGAAAACTGCTATAACCCCTTGTTTGTAAACAAAAGGTTTTTTATGAATTTAAAACAGCCGGCATATCACCTATGTCACACCAACTTTCTGGGGTCCCACGGGGATCGATACTTGGACCTGTGCTATTTTCTAATCACACGTGTAACTTGGATCAGGCCATTGAATATTGTAAAGTTCCTTTATATGTAGATGATACGCGGATGCATTTTTCCTTCTTTCCTAAAGACGTGAACGCTGCTCAAGTTAAAATTGATGAAAGCCTTGATAGGTTGTTGACATTCTCCAATGGGCATGGTCTGACGATAAACTCGGTGAAATCGACCTTTATGGTCGACGCTGTGTCGTATTCTGGGGAATGTAGGAATATTTTGATTAGGAATTAATATTCAAACCACATGTCAATAAAATGATACAATTGGCCTATGCAAATTTGAAAAAAATATTTCCTCACCGACATCGTTTCAAACACAACTTCTACCCTAAATACCCCGGCGTTACTTTGGACCGCCCACTTACGTATAGAAAACCTCGTGAAAATACGAGCCAGAAAGTGAAGACTCGTGATAATATTATGAGGAAACTGGCTGGGACCACATGGGGTGCCGACGCATGGACCTTACGTATTGCTGCTCTGACTTTGGTATATCCCGTGGCTGAATATTGAATCCCCGGTGTGGCAGCAGAGTGCCCATACCCGGAAAATAGATGTTCACCTGAACGACTGTATGAGAATCTTCACGGGTACCCTGAAATCTAAACCCATTCCCTGGCTGCATACTATCAGTAACATTGCACCAGAAATAAGGCGAAAGGATGCCACTGTGAGGGAACGGGCTGAACTTCAACATCCAAACCACCCACAGAACCTCCCAATTCACGAGACTCTGAACAATCCTCCATCAAACCGCCTCAAATCCCGGAACCCCTTATGGGCTGAGGTGGATCATAACTCTCAGATCAAAGAAGACTGAAGCCATAAATGGAACATGGCAACAATACACAAACATGACATAGTTGACCCCACACTTGCTAAACCAGGATTGGATCTGAAGAGAAACATCTGGAGTAGACTCAATAGAGTTAGGCCATGCAAAATGCAATGCTATGATTTTTAAGAAAAAGAAAATTCTTTGCCTTTACTGAGGCCACATCGAGAACATTTTTGAAACATAGATGTATATCTCTCATCTCAGTGACAAAATCTAATATCATTTCTCCAACCTCATGATAAAAGGTCTCTGATCCTGGGAATTGAAAATGGTATTCATTTCGATGATTACTATTTTGAATTCATCTATGTTTCAACGATGCTATGATGTTCAAGTGGGGACTCTGCCAATCTCCAGCCTGGGACTGCGGAGCGAACTGTAGAGCATATTGTCCGGGAATGCCCTTTAAGGAAGTACCTGGGACCCAATCAGAGACATTATTAATGCGACACCTTCTGCATTGGACTGGCTACGTTCTCTGGATGTGGAAGCTCTAATTTGAAGTTTTAATCACATCTGTCGTCGCAAAATTCAATCACATATTTACCTACGTTTTTACTTATATCTATATGATTGTCTTTCTATTTTTTTCATATCAGATATACTTTGTTTTATCATGGGCGGTCCTAGGGTGAATTTCTGGGGGGGTAATTTTCTCCAACAAATATATAACTACACAGAGTGTCCCACCGGGAGTGCCCATTGAAAGATTATGTAGAAATAATCATTCATTCATGATATATTTTTAAATATCAATGACTTCCGGTTTCACCGAAAATGGTATCATTTTTCTAATTTCTAATGAAACACCCTGTATATTAGGACTTCTTCGGATATATTTTTGAATACCACATTCTTTTCATGTTTCATTTCCTATGGGCATCTAGAGCCGTTTTCGAGTTATCCACTGTTTTTAAAAAAAAAATTACAAATTGATGCTTGTAGAAGACTGAGGATTCGACGAAGGCGCAACGCATTTTCTCAGATCGGATTTTGAAATGGGTTACCGTAAGTGAAGTCGTTTAAGGATATCCTTCACCTAAAATGTAGTATTTTAGAGATTTTCAGTAATAACTGTTAGCTACGAGCATAATATTGTATGTGAGGTATTGAATATAATCAATGTTCACCCTTTCATAAGAATCTCTCTCTCTGACTTTTTTCAGAAATAAACATATATCTTACTCTATAGAGTAAGATCCCAGGGCCCCCAGACCTTACTTATTTTTGAAGTAACGAATTTTACAGTATGGACAGTCTTATATGTGTTAAATAGTGTGTGCATACTCGCTAGCTTGGCTAGGCGGCCCGTTCGCAGGTAGCAGGTAGAAAAAGTAGACACAAACATACCGAACTTTTCTCAAATTCGAAGAACTGATTTTTTTATATGTCGCGGAGAATATCATGAAAAATAAATATTTCATATTGCCAGACCGTTTCCGTGGGCCGTAATTCCTCCCAGACGCTTTAAATTTGAATGAGAAAAATCACAGATTTAGCACTTTTGTTGAATTCGAAGCACTCATTTTCATATATGTCGCGCAGAATATTATAAAAAATGAAAATTTCATATTGCCAGACCGTTTACGTGGATCGTTATTCCTCCCAGACGCTTTAAATTAAAAAAAAAATCACAGTTAGAAACATTGTTGCGAAATGGCCAGATTCAGCACTTTTGTTGACTTCGAAGCACTGATTTTTATATATGTCGCGCAGAATGTCAACTTTGATAATATCTTCACACAAAATTTGGAAGTGATCGAAATATTATTTTTTTCCATATACGTATAATGGACAGTCCCGGTAGGACGGCCTGTATATTTCAATATCATCGCGCCAATTTGATGTATAACTTGAGAAATTAGGAAAGGTAAAAGAATTGCCACTAGAAATAACCTTTGCCCCCCAAAATAAAATGCTTATGTTTGACATAAAAAATGCACTCAAACCAATATATTAGCCAATGTGTAAAATTTTCAACATTTTGGAGATATGTGACAAAAAGTCACTTGTTGAAAATGTCTAATTTATTTTCGTGTTTTTTATTAATTTTTTTTGTTAATCATAATGAGTATTATATATATGTTATTTTCTTTTCATAAATTGATCGAAAAATTTGAAATGGTTGAGGTGTTCTGGGGGGGAGTAATAACCCCCTCAACCCTCCCCCCTTAGGACCGCCCTTGAACAATTCATGGTCACTATAATTTATACTTGTTTAATGCTGTTTGCTTCGTCAAACATTAAATAAATAAATTCCTTGGTTTTGAGTCATTTCAATTTTGCAGATGTTGTTTATGGGACCTACACTGATGCTGTAGATAGAAATAGAGTATAGCACGTTCAAAAATCTTGGTTACGACTGATTTACGGCATACGTCGTTAAGAGAAGCTAAATGGTTGTCCATGGATGATCGTAGGAAATTACATTCGGCTGTTTTCTTCCATAGCGTTGTGTCGTCCCCCCTGTTTAACGAACAAAATTCGATATCGAACTGATGTACATTCACTGAATCTGAGGTTTCGCGGATACATCTCACCGCCACCTCAAAGTTTCGCTTTTTATGACATGAGGTTTTCACACAATATTTATAAACTGTATAATTCAATACCGCATCAGTTTAAAACCTTGTCAGTGTATGCATTCAAATATCATTATAAACGGCGGCTTTCATTGCCGTAAAGGTAGGATTCCTAAGCGACGACTCTAGCGATTACAGCCGCGCGACTATGACTCATACTGCTTCCCATGTAAATGAACGAAACCCATTCCTATGACGCGACTGGAGCCGCGCGATCGAGGCGACTCTGATGAGGCGGCTCGAGTCGCGCGGCTGGACTGCCCCTATGAGCAGTCTAGTCGTAACAGCCGCGACGACTGGGGATCTGTTTTTGTGTTTATTCTCATGAAATAATGGACGACGTTTAACTAATTGAATTGATTTTCACTTGCACATTGTTTCAAATCAATTGATAATAATCAAACACGCCGTAATATTTGGTATATTTTTGTTTCGAATAAATATATTTCAAGAATTTCTGTACAGGGTATCCCAAATTGCGTGATTTTCGCTTTTTCTGATATTTCCAGACTGGAAAGGTGAAAACGTTGAAAGGAGTCTTGGGCTCAATTTTCGTGAAAACACCTTTAATCGAAACCCTTTCACGAATTTTGATATTTTATCTATTTCGAAAATGTGTCATTATCATTTCATCAACGAAAATATCTTGAAATGATTAAAATTTTCTACAAGCACTTTTTCACTGGAAATTAGATACTATATTCAATTTTTTTTATCTCGTATACTCAGGGTGGAAAAAAACAAATATTTCATTTAAATACGGCCGCATTTTTTTTCATCTCATATCAAACAAACAAAATAAGAGATTAAAAAAATTTAATAAAGTGGAAAGGAAGTTCTGAAAAGTTTTGATTGTTTTTAGATATTTTCGGGAATGAGAAAGTTGACACAATTTCGAAATCGATAAAATATCAAAATTTTGTTATATCCTCCAAACATATGAAGATTCCGTGAAACGGTTTTCACTTCTGATGTTTTCACGAAAATCAAACCCAGGATTCCTTTCATCGCTTTTTTCTATCTAGTGTAGAAGTAACAGAAACAGCGAAAATCAAGCGATTCGGGATACCCTGTACATATGAGTTACAGAGAAATTAGAACAAATTAAAATAAATTTTTTATTAAAAAACCACATATGTAAGTTGCAGAATAATTTGGAACACAATTTAAAAAATTAGTTATGTAGGTGTACAAGGTGTAATCCGATCACATTCGACGACATCTCCGAGTCTCAAGCATGATTGGGTATGTTACCCTCAAATGCGAATAGTTTCTGTTATGTATGTATGATTTCTTCATGACACGAAATTTAAAACTATCCTATAATACAACACTGATGCGACTGCCAAGACGTCCAACACTTAACTGCTCTACGCTGTACTACTCTAGTCGCGGCATAGGAATGCCCTTGTCGGCTATAGCCGTGGCGGCTAGTCTGCAGCCGCGCGGCTGTAGTCGCTAGAGTCGTCGCTTAGGAATCCTATCTTGAGGGGAGTAGTTTCAGTCTTTCACGACCGGATATACTGACATTAAGATCTTCCGGGCTTATTCGCCCTGTTCTATTAGGAATTATTTCACCTAATGTTTCGCCACTAACTTCTCCCGCCATTAATCAGGGTCTAAGTTGGGCCAACGGATCGAATCCAGCATCACTTTCGGAAATTCCGCGGTCGAGTTACAACCTCAGATCAAGAATCCTCTGAAGATGCCTACCACAGTTGTTGGCGAAACGTTAGGTGAAATTATTCCTAATAGACCACGGCCGATAAGCCCGGAAGACTCTCCTGATGTCAGTAAGGGGAGTGTGGGTGACATTTTATTTTGTTTTCATTTCGTTCTCATACAGTTTTTGAAGTACATTTATGCAATTGAATCTTTTTTAATCGGCTTTAACCTCCTTTTTGCCTCATTATATGGTCAGTTTGAAATGAATTTGTATGCGATTGTATAATTATGGCAAATAATGAGTTATTATTATTATTTATTTATTTATTTATTTATTTCCAAAATAGAACACAAACAGGCATTTCAGCCCAAAACAGCATTCACAAATTAACAAAGAATTATATCATACAATCTAAACAACTAAACACTATGAAAACAAATATTTGATAAGCAATCTAGCATGCATTAACAAACTCTCTGAACAATTTCTTAAGTTTAGCAAGAGAAACATGAAAAATATCGATACTGAAAGATACTGAGTTAAAAGTTGCCAAAACTCTACATAGTGGTGAGTTCCGTGTAACATTCAATCTACGAAATGGTATATCAAACAGTTCTCTAGATCTCAATCTCCGCTCAGGAACCCTGAAATATATCAACTGGAGAAGACCCGGGACCGAGAGGACATCATTCAAAATTTTGTATAATAAACACAAGTCATTCAATTTTCTACGATCTTCCAAACTAAGCAAATTGAACCTTTGTTGAGCTTCCAAATAGTTGTGGTTGACAATTTGAATGTTATCCCGGAAGGACAAGTATCTCAAAAGTTTATGCTGAACGCTTTCCAACCGTTTTATATAACACTTGTAATGGGGATTCCAGATTGATGTTGCAAAATTGAGTTTACTGAGCACAAAAGCATGAAACAACGTCAAAATCGACTTACTTCTTCTGAACGACCTACCATGTCGAAGGACAAATCCAAGCATTTTATTTGATGACGAGATGATGTTTTCCATGTGCTCTTTGAAGTTCAGTTTACTATCTAGAGTTACCCCCAAATCTCGAATGCTATTAACCTGCTGCAGTTGAACTTGATCAATTGAATATGGAAAATCAACGGTGTTTATATTCCTTGTGAATGTTATTTTAAGACATTTATTTAAATTCAAAAAAAGAAAATTTTTCTTGCAATAATCACACAATCTATTCAAATCCTCCTGAAGTCTAATACAGTCATCCATGCTATTTACTCTCAAATATATCTTAAGATCATCAGCATATAATAAAAACTGCGTGTAATGAAAACAGGAGGAAATATTGTTTAAGTAAATAATGAAAAAGAGGGGCCCAAGGTGAGAACCTTGGGGTACACCAGAGGTATTAGGAAACCGCCCAGATTGTTGACCGTTTATACACACAAATTGGGATCTGTTTAATATGTAGGATTTTATCCATCTGAGTAAGGTGCCACATAGACCTACCTCAGCCAGTCGACGCAGTAGCACTGTATGATTAATTTATCAAACGCCTTTTTGAAATCAGTATAAACTGCGTCAATCTGGCTTTGGCATTCAATCCCCTCATAAACGTGATCCAGAAAGCTTAGGAGATTGGTCTCCAAATTACGGCCCTTGAAAAAGCCATGTTGATTTTCAATTATCAAATTTCTCACGTGAATTGCGATGAAATTGTATACTAGAGACTCGAATATCTTAGGAATTGTGGATAAAATAGATATTGGTCGGTAATTTTGAACCAGATCCTTGCGGTCGCCTTTATGTATAGGGATAATTTTTGAAAGCTTCCAACGAGTAGGAAAAACACCGCTCTTGAGGGAATAATTAAATATAATAGTCAATGGTAATGAAATAGTCTTATGACAGCGATTCAGAAATATAGGCGGAATCCCATCCAGACCCGAACCCTTACTACAATTTAAAGACTTCAGGGCGTCTTCTACATTCGCTCTAGAGATAGAGACATTAGACAAGTAATCACTACCAAAGACGTTCTCAACATCATCCAGGTTTTCATCAGTACCCGCAAAAGGCTCGAAAACAGAACTAAAAAAACTTGCAAACAGGTTTGAAATATCTTTTGGTGATGAGGCATCAGCATCACCGAATCTCATGACTGAGGGAAATTTACTGCGACCTTTTTTATGCGAAATATATTTGAAAAATTCTTTTGAGTTGTTTGAAAGTTCTTGTTCAATGGTATCTAAATAGCGATGAAAATCTCTTGTAATAAGTTTTTTTGACAGAGTCCTAAGATGCCTGAAACGGTCATAATCATATTTGTCTTTGTAAATCTTGTATTTTCTATGAAGTTTGAATTTTTGTTGAATAACCCGTATTGTCTCTTTTGAATAAAATGATGGAAATTTCTTATTTATTTTAGTTTTCGGAACATACTCGACAATCAACTTATCCAGAATATCGTAAAGAACATCCACGTCAGCATCAACATCCGAGCCTCCCAACACTACACCCCAATTCACACTAGATAGTTCTGAATTTAAAGCATCATAGTTGGCTTTTCTGAAATTTAAGTGATACATAGGGGTATCTTTTAAATACTCGTGATTATTGATATCCAGTAAAAATTCAAGAGCTGGATGATGGTCATCCTCATTTACCAATGGAGCATCACAGCGACTTATGTTATTCACTCTCATTTTATTACATAAAATTAAGTCTAATAATCTGTGGTTTTTATTGAAAATGCTGTTAAACTGCTTTAATTCTAGAAAGTTTAAGGTGTCAATGATATTTGCATATCTATTTTCAATGTCGGTAGGATTTAACTCCACAGATAAAGACTGACTTATCCATTTTAATGATGGGCAATTGAAGTCACCACAGATAAGTATCAAATCCCGATCATTTATTTTTTCCCTATTTGACTCCAGCTTACTCGCAAAAGACAGAAGGGCCGTTTCATTACCAGGTGCTATGTAAACGCAACAAATATAAATTTTACAATTACTACCGTTTATCACAATCCATATGTCCTCTGAGTCACTATTGAACTCCGGAACTGAAGCATGGGCGCCCGCAGAATTTTTTCCCAGGGGGGGCAAAAAAATTTGTCGAAAAACGATAAGGTGTATGCGACTTCAGTATTCCATTTATTTCTATTTCGTTTTTTATATTTATGCACGAGCGCCCGCAGAATTTGTTAAAAATTATGATACGGTAACTGTTTTCTAAATAAATCACAATCCATGAAAGAATTTTAACAGGAAAATGAAATATAAATAATACAAAGAAAGGAATGAAATAAATTTTATTATTGCTAATAACTAAAGACGCATCAACCAGTAATAACGAAATAAAAACAGATATACATATACGCTCGATAAAATGATATTCATAAAAACCATATCTGAATAATGATGAAATATGAAATACAGATTAAATGAAACAAACCATAAATTCAAAACTAGAAACTCGGAGATTATTCGAAATAACACAATATAAACATATTATCAAAATTAATAAATTATAAAAAAATAAATGAAAAAGACATAACACACACAAAAATAATAGTAAAAATTCTGAAAATGAAATACCGGAATCGTAATACCACGAGTGGGCATATTTTATTCTGAACTAAAAACCAGCCTTCTGTTAGTCTCAAAAAATTCATTATTAAGTTAATTCCTATATTTTTCTTGGATTGTTTCTTCATCAGTACACGAATAATGAGTCTGCATTGATGTATAAAAGTTTATTTTTTGGGCATATAAAAACCGGTCCTCAACCTGAAGTTGAGTCTCAATTGTCGGTTGATACGTTTATAATACCGGCCATTATTATAGCGATTGTCATTGGAATTCGATCTCCTTTGGAAGAATTGACTCTCAACTAACAAGAAAAAACAGTCTTCCGGGCCTGCCGAAAGAATTGAAATCATTTTTGAATTAGTTTTGGTTCACAAAGAAGTGTTTATGATCAGAGATCAAGGAAGTTCAAATTGATCATTAATACTTCCTTACAAATCAAAAATTATTCGGAAATAATAATCTAATAGGTCGACGCTCTACGATACAATTCACGTGTTACTTTGTTTTCACTTCTATCCGCAGACCCGAAAGACTGCCACGTTTCGGATTTTTTACACTTCTTATCAATAATATACAATTATAATAGTTGAAACTTCACATTGAGAGGTACCCAACGAAAAAATCAGCTACGTAAATAATCAAAGAAGAGACCCTCGATAACACAATTTGGGATCAAAGACACTAAAAACTGAGAATACTCTCTGAATACACTCTCAACGTGGGTTCGATTATTTCGAATTCGAATACATATTTCTCTTGAATGAAAATACTTATAAAATGATTCTATATTTTCGCCTTCTTGGAAAAAAAAATTTCTCATTGAAAATGGACAATAATTATTGGAATACGAGAGTAGTCCCACTTGTCGCATGAAGAATCCCCCATCAGAAAAGCCGCCTAAAAAGACCGGTCATAAAACTAACAGCTGGTAGCGATTGAAGAGAATGCCGATAAGCATGGGTAGTTTATGATTTTATTACTTCGTTTTAGGTAAACAGAAACATGGAATTCATGGTCTTCGAAAACTTTCCATGATTTTTGTTCACCCAAAAAGTGCTCAACACGCCTCAGGGAGTTATCAATTCGATAGGGGATCTAAATCTCAGGGGGGCCGTGGCCCTCCCTGGCCCCCCCCTGCGGGCGCCCATGAACTGAAGTTGCATTTAGCTCGTTTCGAGCAATTATGAGTACTCCCCCACCATCCTTTTTTGAAGATTTTGTGAGATCTCTATCCCGCCTAAAAACACTGTAACCATCATCCACCAATTCACGATCACATACACTATCATTCAACCACGATTCAGTAATCAAAATCACATCAACCGCACTAGTTGAAGAATTGATTTTAAAAGTGGACAGTTTTGTGCGTAAACTCCGCACATTCTGATACAAAACGTGTAGAGCCATTTATGTGAACGGTCCATTAATTTTTGACTACAATGTTAGGGACTCATTGATCAGGACAACTTCGCTAAATAGGCTTCGCTTTGAATGTGAAGGAATCTAGTGGTCTCGTTTTTTCTCATTAGCATATTACCATTCTGAACCCACACGAATTTGAATCCCTTTTCTCTAGCGCATACTCGAGCTGCCTTAAAAATAATTTTGTTCCTGATAGTGAGGTGTTCGTTAACATAACAATTATCTGCCAGTCCATCCAATTTGAAACCACCTTTTCTCTCTACCTGATTGCGCCTCACTTTAACTGCTGACATCATTTCATCTCGTTTCGCTTTAGAAATGAACGATACCACAATATTCCTAGGTTTATTTATAATTTTGGTCGGAACTCGTGTGACGGATGATATAGCAGACGGCTCCACTACAACTCCCACAAATTCGCCAACCGTCTTAACAATCTCATACAAATTCTCGCTCTTCTTTTCAGGTATATCTGTGATCTCGACATTATTTAGTCTTACATGTTGTTCAACGTTATCTAATCTAGCCTGCAAGCTAGTCACTTCTTTTTTAAGAAGCTCATTTTCCATCTTAACTTGATTCGCAAGCTTCACTACTTCATGAAGCTTGCTTATTTTCTCCTCAAAATCCGTGATTTTATTGGAACAGAAGGATACGGAGTTGCGCAGCTCCTTCATATCGTTTCTCATAGCTGTGATTTCAGATCTAAGAGATAGCATCAGCCGCGAAGCGTTAAGATCGTCTGACGCCACCATAACACCGTCTCCTGCGTCGTCCAACACCGAGAACCCGCGGCCAGTCGAGGGCGAAGTACGATTCGCTGACGGAGAGCCGGCACCATCCTCGGTGCGGCAACCGACGCACTCCCATCTACCCCCCGGCATGTTTGTTATCGTTGTGATAAGGTTTTCCGTTCGCATGAAGAAAGACATGGCATTTATTACACTGTAAACCCGGAGATTTCTTGTTCAGGGAATTCGTACAAATTACACAATTTGGCATCTTGATCAGATCACACCAATACGATTCTCCTAAAGTACAGAGTTAGAGCTTCAAAATGATACCAAAATTGAAAATCAAGCACTTCCGATTGTATGATAAAATCGTCGAAACAACGAGAACAACTAATACACGTCTAGCTTCAACGCTGTGTAATACTATAATAATAATAATAATAATAATATATATTATTATTATTAAGTAATATTATTTTCTCTATTTGAGTATCGTAATGAGTTCATTACAGTTCTAAAAGTAGTGCTGTAATGAAACTCATTACAGCATTGTTTTCAGTTATATTTTTCGTTTTATGGTTGTCAGTACTGACCTCCGATCCAATCAATTTCCGAATCAAATCAATTCTAATTCCGAGATCTGTCAAATTTCGTAAGTCACACCAACTGCCAAGCTACAATACAAAAGTCACTAATCTGAATTCTCATTTGAATTTCGAGAGTATTTCACGAAACTCGACTGAAATAGAGAAAATATCGTCTAAAGGTACGCATTTTAAGAATCCGTTTGCTTCCGTATATAAAACGGATCCGTTCAGTTAAATAATGATTTGATCAATGTGCATTGTAAAAAAACTGATCCGAAATGAAATCGGTACCGTTCGATTCACCACCCGATTTTAATCAACGTGTTCATTAAATTCCGTTTGTTTACAATGCACATTGATTCAATTATAGGCTTTCATTATTTAACTGAACGGATCCGTTTTATATACGGAAGCAAACGGATTCTTAAAATGCGTACCTTAACACTCGTTGCAGAAGGCAATTCCAACACACACACAAATTTATTAACCTGTGTGAGTGATTGGACTGCGGCCTTCGACCAGAGGATTCCAACGGATGTGCTATACTTAGATTTCGCGAGAGCGTTTGACAGGGTACCGACGAGACGCCTTCTGCTGAAGCTCGAAATGCTTGGAATGAGGAATGTTCACATTTTTCAATTTCTTTATATTCCTATTCTCCGTAGAAAATGAAAATATTGTGTCCAAAAATTATTTGAATACTTCAAATAGCGCCCGAGATATCGAGTTATAAACATGAGTTTCCGAGACTGGCGATGGATCCGTGTGACGTCACTTTAACACCCAACGACTTGCGAGGTTCAGTACGTAGCCGGGTCCAATATAAGGGCTTCTCGGCTCACGGAGTGCGATTTGCGTATGTAGTATGACGTCTCATCGCCGCGAGGAATTGAATATTCGCGGGGTTGTAAAATCCGAACTACTAGGTCTTTTCGACTGAAACAAAAACTAGTGATTTCATATACATATAGGTTATACTGTGACGAAGTTTCGTTCGATTTTGCATACCTGTGAACATTCCTCATTAGGGCCGCTTACTGGCATGGATTAGGGAGTACTTGACGGGTCGGAGTTTCGTTGTGCGAGTCGGGTCTTCCTTTTCTTCGGAGAGAGACGTGACCAGCGGTGTCCCTCAGGGTTCAGTCTTGGACCTTTACTTTTCTTAATTTATATCAGTGATCTTCCTTTACACATAAAAAATAAAAAATCATTTTACGCTGACGATACAAAGGTATATGGAAACCCTCTTCAAAACCACGAATCCCTCCAGGAAGATCTAGACGCGATCACCCGGTGGTGCCGCGATTGGCTGATTCCTGTGAATGTGGACAAGTGCGTCGTGCTGCACAGGAAAAAACAATCCGTATTATCCGTACACTATCTGTGGAATTCCGCTCCGTGGAGTGACGTCGCATGTGGACTTGGGAATCACTATAAACCAAGACCTAACCTGGTCGGAACATATAGTGTCCATCTGTCGACGAGCCAACTCGATGCTGTACCTCATCAGGAAGACTTTTGTTCGTGCCTCGTTTGCAACTTCCATTCGTTTATACACGACCTATGTTAGTCCAATCTTGGAATACGCCGGACCGGTGTGGTGTCCTGTGCTGGTGCGCGACCGTGATCTGTTAGAGGGGGTGCAGCGTCGGGCTACGCGATTGTTCCTCGGACCTCAGAGACCCTCATATTCCGACAGACTTTTGAGTGCCGGTCTTTTGCCATTCGAGAGGCGACGTCTAAGGGGTGACCTGATACTAACGTTTCGCATAGTGAAATTCAATTATGCTGATCTAAGAGACATATTCGTGTTCAACGACTCACGCACCCGAGGTCACCATTTCAAGCTGAGAAAGGAAAATTTTTCGATGAGACAACGCCAGTACTTTTTAACCAACCGCATATTCGATCATTGGAACAATCTGTCCGCGGAGACCGTAGGGTCGCGCTCGCTCAGTGTGTTTAAGGGAAATATTGATCAAATTTTATTTCGGGTTTGAATGTCGTTTTTCTTTTTCTGTTTGGATCGACAATGTGCTGTTCAGTCTTCGTTATTATAATACTGTGCTGAAATAGGATTATATAGGACATGTCCTCATCCTTTATCAATTTAAATAAATAAATAAAATAAATAAATAAATAAATAATGTCTTTCTTCTGGAAAAAACCTCCATATATAGGTATGAATTTTTCTAATTTTCAAAATGTATTGAAGGTAAGGTTGTCATACATCAATGTATTCAGAAAAATAAATGCAAGATTCTGACGTTGAAGTAGACAGGGTGTACCATTTTAAAAAGTCAACGTTTGTGCTCAATCTCAAAATGAGTGCTCAGTAACTGATATATCGGAGTATCAATACGAAAATTGAGGAGCATGAACGATGCTGTTGACTGAATCAGACAAAAAAATCGGCACTATCAGAACATGTTCTGACAGATGGACACAACATAGAATTCTCTAAGGCGGAGATTATTTCCAATATAGTTACTATACCAGGCCGAACATGGAAGCCATTGAAATTTATAAACACAAAAACAACATGAACAGAAAAGAAGAGACACTTTTTTACATAGCGCCTGGTTACCGACCTCAGAAAAAAGCCGATAAGATGCGGGAGCGATGAGCTAATCAACATCGCGCACGTAAACTCATCACTTTTTCCCGTAATTAACCGGGGTGTAGAGAAATCACTTCCGGTTCAAACACATCAGTGTCAGAAATTCAGCGTTCGAGGTGCAATCTTAGGCCAAGAATCCTCTGAAGATGCCTACCGCAGTTGTAGGCGAAACGTGTTATAAGTCCGGTTATACTTTTGGAAATAGTGCGGCTACCCCACTTATCCTCACTGTCAATTTCTCAACACGGTTATACATCCTCGCTAAAACATACTTGGTTACTGGAGAATCATATGTTTTAGCTAGGATGTACTAATTTGAATATGGATATTTCCAGAAATGTTATTGAGTTTCCTGTATTATTATATTCAAAAATAAATATCTGAAAACAGAATAACCTCCAGACACTAAGCGTAAAGATAGGTCAAAAAGTGAAGCAAGAACAAATTTGGAAAGAGAGGATGTAAAACAATACTTACAATATTTTGAATAATTTTAGGTTTTCTTTCTCATCTTGCTGAGCTGGTGTTAGAAATGAATCAAATGAATAAATCAAGAAACTTCATAGGTATAGGCACCTTTGAATCTACAAGATGCAAAATAAAGCAATTTTCACATTTGTCGAGAATGCGCTTCTCCTGTCCTTGTTTTGATTATAACCGCTGCCAGTTACCCTGCTTTGGAACAAGGTTTCAGATTTTCAACAACGGTCACAATGATGACGTATACGTGACGTAGCCGTATATATACGGCTACATCATAACACCTTCCCCTCTATTACCGCTCTCGAAAAAATACGAACGGTATCAGAAAATCGTAACCGTTTATGACCGTTTGTAACTCGCAAAAATTGGAATTGGAGTCATATGGAACAGACTAACAGAGACCCAGTGCCGTACTGTATGATGGTAGATTGAGACGGAAAATAATTGAAAGGAGATGAAATGGATTAATGAAATATTCGATTCATTGAATTGGCACCTATAATTTCCAGAATTTATTGGTGAGGCACTGCCTCACCTGCCTCATAGGAGAAGCCGCCACTGATTGCAATTGATTTTAATGAATGAGCACCGCCTTCTTTCATCTAAGTCCCCCAGTTGAGATCTAGGATTACCTAAACATAAAGAAGGTAAATTATTTTCTAGTCCTGATTAGTTGGGCCAATTGGGAGGGGGGGGGGTTATACGAATGATAGCGCTTTCTTTCGTGGTGCTTATTCAATGAAGTTACTTCAAATTTTAAATGAAGTTTCTTCAAAATATAATAACACAAATGCTGCAGAGTTGTGTAGACAAATATGAGATGGCAATACAACAAACATAGGAACAAGTGGTGACGACTCGAGCGTACTTTGTCATTCAACTTCTCTAACTACTCCCTGATCGAATAACCAGAGATTTATGAACAAGGACAATGATTAGAGTATTTTTCACTCAATAAACAATAGGGATGATATTAAATATGGATAATTGCCTTGTAAATGAAACAATTTTTATATAAACAAGCATCATTGCCAATTCCCTTGTTTATAAATCTGTTGGCTGACAGAGGCGTTTCAGACAACTCCACTATTATTATATTTGTCGTTGGTACATTATTTGGGCTATTTCCATTATCTATACTGTTGGAATTTACCGACGTTTCGGCAAGCATTCGCCTGCCGTCATCAGGGTGTTGTTGGTCCTGAGAAGGACCGGTCTTTGCCAACAACACCCTGATGACTGCAGGTGAATGCTTGCCGAAACGTCGGTAAATTCCAACAGTATAGATAATGGAAATAGACCAAATAATGTACCAACAAATATTCCATTATCAAGAATATCTCGTTCACAATTATATTTGTCGTGACGTGATACAATCTCAAATTCGTCTACACTTTGCCACAATATTCCAAAACATTGGATTCTGAAGATATTTATTTATCTATGTCTGAAGGGACACATTAAGAGACCAATCTGAATTAAATTCATTGATAAAGCATCTTGAACTAAAGCGTCCTCTATCATCTAATAGCCCAAATGCTGTCCATTTAATAATATAAACATTGCCAGTTCATCGTTCACCTAACAATTAACAGTTTATCTTCTTCCATCCTATTCTTATCGGCATTTGATTTTACTACAGGTAACTTCCCAATTGATAGAGCGCTCTTCATATTAGAGATTTCTGTTTTCAGAATTGAATTTAGCTCTGAGTCGGACAGATGGCGCTATACTGAATATGTTGCTTGCATATAGAGTTTCCTTATCGATGTTCCCATTCAATCAATGTGATTCTGACAGATATCTTAACATGTGTTTGCTATCGTTTCAAGTAATTTAGAAATCAGACCATAGATGTAGGTAAAAAAGATTTTCTCGAGTTTCCCATTAACTCTCCTCTCCACCGCGATATTCAAGTCTGGCACATAACAGGCATTCAACAGGCTGCTCTTGTATCGTAAAGAGGGTCTTAGTGGAGATTTTAACGAGTGGACAAGTCGTCGGTGGAGTCAACTCAATTGTCAGTTGTCAGTCATTATCACTCTCAACCCGTATCTGTGTTCTGTGGTTACTTCGACTGATTTTCTTAAAAGGATTACGTCAATCGAAAAATCATTATCGCCGAAGTGTTAAAACAGTTTTTGGCGGAAATTTGTTGGTTTTGTAATTTGCATGTTTTATGAAGCGCGTTTCTAGTGAAGTGAATATTTAAACTTTTTCAACATATTCTAAAGTGACTTCAAATATTTTCTCAGTCGTCGAAACTTCTTCATTGATGTTTACTTGAGCCGATGATAAACTTATCTTGTGAGGGCAAGTGCTCGGGAAAAATATGTCGCGTTCTTTGGCATTTTAGTGTTTTCTTGGATTATTTCCCCCAGTTATTCAGTGCTAAGTTGAATTGCACACTTTTCGATGACCGTCCTGAGGAAGAGGCTTTAGAATTTTATTTCGATTGTACTTCGTATGGTAAATAAATAATATTGCTGCTTATCTCTGGACAAATAACAGCGTGTTAAAAATAGCTTGTACTCAAATTGCCAGTCTTGTGTCAACTCCTATCACGTGATATCCACAGTGAACTCTATTATACTTAAGTTATCCAAGAGATGTTGCTTTAGGAGTTTCAACGCTATTTTTCTTTGTCCGGGATTCAAAACACATGGTGAGTATCAATTTATGCAAGGTTCGATTATAATCCGAAAATTGCCGCTATCGTTACTTACGATTGTTCCTGCGTTTTTGCGTCGAAGGTCATGAATATTCTGAAACTTCGTGTTTCGCGTCTTGAAAAATAAGACAAGAAACTTTTATTTCTTTTATGCCTATTCTGGACCTATTATACCGTTAGGATTAAGATAGGAAAAAAGATTGTTGGATTGTGCGATACTTTTGAGATTAAAAGCACATGAACTTTCTAGTCTGTCTTTAGAATTTGCGATGGGCAAATTTATTCCTTACTCACATTATAGGTACACCGAGAGTTAACTAACACTCGATCTCGATTTTCTAGCAGTTAGAAATATATTAGGTATTGATACAAAATTCCAGAGAGTATTAAGTAAATTGGAGAGTAAATGTGGTAATGATATTGTTCGTGGAGAGGTGGCACACATGCCTCAGCTTACAGCTCACACCTCGGCTCACACATTTAGGTAGTCCGTCAGATCATACCGTACAGCCGGATATTTCCATATGAATTTGCGGAATACTCCTCGACCAGTCAATTTTCATGGAAGATCCCCCAAGAATCTCAAATGCTCGCTCAAATGGCAATAGCATAGTCGAGTGAGACAACATTTTGAAGGTTTGAATATGTTGAAAAACTTTTTTGCTTTTGTCTCGGTGTAAAAATATTGATGGAAATAAGTACCTATACCTAATGGGTGAGGTGCATTAAGTAAAGGTTCGAGTTTCTGCAAGCATTTAAATTGATGAGATAATGAACTCCTTAAGAAATTCCGAGAGAAATTCTTACATCTCACAACGCAGGGTAAGCCGAGGATGAGCGTAAAAAAAGAGTTCTGTTACATCTTTTATCATGTTTCGTTTGATCTCTTAAGTTTTTCATTTTTGCCATCAGCTGTTTTATTCTCGAAGTTTCTTCATACGCTAACGTATATGTGAGAAACGAGGTGAGAACTAGTCTTACATAGGTCGTGTTGATAGTCACTTCGCTGTCGATTCCATATTTATCCCTCCAGATTAGACTTCCTTACATTCATTTCTTCGATCGGGCCAGTTGCTTGATTTCAAGCGATCAAGTTTGTTGAATTTCACCTAGTTTTTGGTGGATGGCTTATTCTCGGTCTTATTTATAGTTGTCGGGTTATTCAGCAATTGAGGAAGACAGTTCTTTCTATCGATAGAATAGTTATTCATGATACAAGTGCAGAAGACATTGATATTCATACACAAGTTCAAATTTCAAAAATGAGCCACGAAGTGGCAAGTTTTGGAATGAACGTTTGTTTGAATGAGCCTTCTGCACGAGTATCATACATTATTTTCTCTAATTCACGGAATTTTCATCGAAATTAATGAAATATTACCGTAAATATCGTATAGTGATTTTTGCATTGAAAAATATTGATTGGCAGAACTGTTTTCTAACTCATAAATCTGACAGGTGTTAAATTAATCCGTGACAGGACGCCAACATGTCATCAATAAATGTTACTGAAAACAATGCTAGAATGAAATATTCTAACATTGTTTGTTCTACGAGGTGTGGAAGAATGAACGGATTTGACACATAATTAGAGAAATGGAATTACAGAATTCTTCTATTAGAATGTCACATCCTCGGTCACTCCGTCCCATTCTTTTATTGAGAGCTGCCAATTGTAACCTCGATTGTAAGGTCCTGGATAGGCTTCGGGATAGGCTCGGGGATAGGCTTTTTCATTTGTTTGCGTCTCTTTAATCTTAGTTTCAGCTTTTGCCTGCCGAGGTGCTTTCTGCCGGTCTGTTCGATGTAGTGCATCCATCGCTTGGTATGGTCTTCATTGTGAGATCATTTGTCGTTGTCGTCCTCTCCCATTTCAGCGTAGCTGCCCGTCTGATGACATCTTCAAATTTTGTTTTCCTTATATGATTCCAGAGGCTAACATCGGCTAAGACCGAGTCTTGTTGAGTTTATGTCATAACGATCAATAAATAACAATTCTCCAAGTTTTCCATGGCAAACTCAGAGAAAATCAGAATGTCAGTGACACAGACTCATGGTACACACCCACCCATTTTCTCCTTCGTTTCTGTAGTTATATTTTTGTAATTTGGAACATTGAATATACTCACTATAGGGCACTTTTTGACACATATCAAAAAAAATCCAACTTCTGGTTTTTTCCGGAAATGACATCAACTTTCTATTTTCAAATGGGACACCCGGTATATTATTACATTTTTGAAATCTCTATAATTTTCTCAATCTAATGATACCTCATAGTTGATATTTCATTCGTCAGAACGACCATTTTATTTTCGATCTAGAGAGCCATGAACTCCCTAAAATCATTCCAAATAATCAAAATAATGCTACACTATAGTAATTTCGATTTAAAAAGTATCGTGGTTCGAAATACTTGCCAAAAAAGTAAACCAAAACCATCTTTCACTCGAAACTCGGTTTTGTCAAATGGTAGCATAATGGTACTCTGACGTCATCCGAAAGTACCATCGGTGGGGTATCAATCCATATCAACTATTTTTCTGTATAACCAATACTAACACGATAATGGAGTTTAGACAAGTTTAAGTATCTTCTCGGTTCAATCCAAAGTTGATGTCATTTCCGGAAAAACCGGAAATTGGATTTTTTCTAAATATGTCAAAAAGTGTGAGTCAATGTTCCAAATTTCAGAAATATAGCTAGAGAAACAAGGGAGAAAATGGGGGTGTACCATGAGTCTGTGTCACCTTGTATATCGATCAGAATCAATTTTTGTGAAACATTACAATAAAGGAAACTTGCTCAATCCCAAATTTTTCATATGTATGAGGTCTTATTTACTCGATAAAAAATTTTTCATTCAAACAATGCATACTAATTGATAATAATAAAAAGTAATAACCGAGGTAATAACTTTCACATTACTTTATAGCAGCATCGTACGAACCGTGTAACTGGCGCCCCCGCTACCGCCCTTATGAGAGTCAGATATAAAAATTAAATTCATGGGAGGTGTTAGCCTACAAAACATATTCGTATCAAATGTCATCAAATTGCATTACAATATTGCCAGTACTTTCGACAAAACAGTAAAAAAAGTGTACCTACATACACGCCCTTTACCTCGCCCTTTACCCAAGCCTTTACCTTGAATGCGGATGGCGTTGCGAAAATATACAGGCTGCCCGGAAATGATGAGCAAAAAGTTCATGGGTGATTTCTAGACGAAAATTGATTATTTACGTTCTGCCATGTCACTTTGAACTTTTGATCTAAATGACTGATTCATTGTTATTGTTATGTATTATTATTTTTATGCGTGTATTGCTATGTTCAAGGTTGAAAATAAATTAAAAAGTATTCATCGCATGCAAGCAATCGAGCAAGCAAAGCTATTTTGCGTTTTTCTCAAAACGGTTAGTTTTATCGAAACGAAAGAAGTATACCCTTTTTTCTGTAAAAAAGTCCAGAGAATGAAAATATTTCATCAGAATTTGCCGAGGAATTTGCATACAGTGTAGCACAAAAAGGTTGGGACCATTCAAACAGAGCTATAGGCTTGTATGTGGCGCCCTCGAGTGCACCCTCTACAAAATTAGAAAAAAGGTTTGGAAATTCGTTTTGCTCATCCCGTAAAAGCCACGAATACGAAATTCTGTCGGAATATTACCAACGTGGCAAAACCGAAAAATTCAACTTTAACACCCTGCGACACATCCTGTAATCTCGTTAATAATTAATTTTCGAAAATATTGTTTTCGGAAGGTGTACCATTTATTTTGATTCAAGAAATCACCCCTGAATTTTTTGCTCATCATTTCCGGACACCCTGTTCATCGAGCTGTTTATATTATAAACATATTTAGTAAAAATAAACATCTTGTTTACGGGAACCACGAACTCTGAAAGAATGATGGACCAATAATAAAAAAAAGTTTCACATTCCAAGAATTCATCAGGTTCGGTAAAATCGAGGGTAAAATGGCAACGAGAATGGCCATTTCTGCCTCGATCTCTGGTAAACATACAATCAAAATGCGGCCTTACGAAAATTTTCGGTGATCTGACGAGATTAGGAATCAATCAAGCTCGCAATCAAGAGAATTTCTATTTCATCGTTTGTGTGAACGGTTTCGAATTTTCCTCCGAACCAAAGCATGGTGTAGAAATTTTGAAACAGAATGGTTAATTAGTGAGGTAAGATCTATGCCCGGATCGAGGGTACGATTATCCAAAAAGATTAATATAAAGAATTACTTCGAAACTCGTTTTCGAAGGCAGTTGAGAATGTTTTGCTGATTATTGCACAAACCTAATGAAGATTAATGACCGATTGAAAACATGACAATGACCAAATCGAGGACCAAATGATACATAATTTAATTGACCGAGTGACTATGAAACAAATTATCAAAATTTCAAGATTTCCGTTTCTGATAATGAATACCGAGATAAGTACCTACCGAGATACCTACCTACTCGTTACTGAATTACATGACGATTTGGAATTTATTCCCATCTAGAGTTTCGTCTTCAAACCGAACTAATACGATAGCCAACCATTTTCAAAAGAAACTTTACAAAGTTTTTCATATCGAGATAGAAAATTCCTCGAAAATTCATAACTCGCAAGCTAAAATCGAGAAGACGAGATAGAATATTTCGTTCTCTTATATCTTATTATACCTTATTTTCCAATTATTGTCTCTATTACCAGTCCCATAATGATTGATGATTCAAAAACTATCAATTTTGGAGGGAATCGTCTTTTCGCAATTATTTCGATATCATAGAGGGAAAAGCGAGGGGAAAAGATTAGCAGAGTTTATTTATCCTCATTCGGAACCATACTTTTATTAAATTTTCCTATTCGAGTTATCAGGTATATGTTTCCTTTTATTGAATTTTAGGAAATAAGACTTGTACTCATACACCCATTTTACCTATTTAAAAATGAAGCAACGTAACATGGTTAAGTCCAAACCACATGAAATTTTTGTAATGAACCGAATCTGATAATAACGAGGATAATAACAACGTAGCTGTACTATCATTAACTTTATTCGACAACGGATTGAAAACATTTGAATGATTTTGGACGTACTGTCCTCTGTACTGTCGTCGTAAATCGGCCTTCATTTTCATTCTGAGGTTTGCGTGATGGAGAAAAATTTGAAGATAAGAGGCAATTACTCCCCATTACCTGCTGAATTCCTCCTATTTTCTTTCATTTTCCTAATTTCATCTCATTGCCCCTCACTTAGTTGTGAGTGTACTGAATGCATCCTAAATTCGCCATCCCCCGGGGTATTTCCCCGGGTGTTTATGCAACCATTTGATGTACAGAGTGTCCGGGAAAGTGTCGGAAATCTCTCGGATTCAGATAAAGCATAAAAAAATGAGATGACAATTTTCCATATTTTTTTTTCCTAGCGGCCCTCCCTCTCAGATACGGCTTCCTAAATGACGCCACTGGAAATTCACTTTACTGGAATAAAATTTAAAAATACTAAATATAATTAATGAAAATTTGATATGATAAAGAGTAGTAAGAACCCGAGTAAGGATCTCTTAAATTTAAATTAGCTTGTATAGTTTTTTCAAGGGCGAACTAGGTCGTGCATTTAATACTTACATTTTTAACACCATGTATGATAAAGAGTTATAAAAATCAAATTTGGATACCTTGATCATTAAGCTGAAGAAAATATTCTCATTATTATTATTATAAATATACAAGTAAAGGAAGGGTGTGAACCCATAAACCGTAAAATTAATGAAAATTGCTTCAGTAATACAAAAAATAGAACACAATATGATGCTGACAAAGAAAATTCCTACTCAGCCCAATGAAATAAATTCAAAGAAACATAAGAAAACACAAACAATCAGAACAAAATGTCACAGTCACAACCATCAGGAATAAGCTTCACTCAACCATCTATTCAATTTGTTCTTGAATGAATTAACCGAACCTGCACTCACAATGTCCGCAGGCAAAGAATTCCACAACGCAAACACGCGATTCGTCAAAAAATTCTTACTGCACCTCACAGAAAAGTTCCCCTTTCTCAACTTGAAACTCGTGCGATGGCAGACGGTGTAGACGTTTGTAAACAGTGCTCAGACAATTTTATCGTTAATTCGAAAACAATTAAGTGTTCTATATGTAATCTAAAATTTCATTCTGCTTGTGTATCGGTAAAAGATACCTGGCTTAAGATTATAGGTGATAATCCAAATATATTGTGGATTTGTGATGGATGTATGATATCAAATCCTACTATGAAAAACAGTGCTGAAAAGATATACTTGAAAAAGAGATTGAGTGTCTTCAAAGGGAAACTACACTTTTGAAGAAATTATTGGAAGGATTGGAGTATAATAGTGTACTTCAGAAAAAGGTGATAGAAAATTTAGAAGAAAAATTAGGGAAAACTAGGCCTACTCCCCGGCGGTTGGAATGGAATCGTCCAACAAGCAATATTCTTCAAAACAGATCGGCGGTAAACATGTGACGGATTCCCCGACAGGTGTCGTCAGTGATTTAGAAAGGTCATCTGTTTACGATAATTCCAAACCCGAAAACGTAAATAATAACAAAAAGATGCTTTCTAAAACTAACAAAGATAAAAAAACAAAACCCATTTTCGATGCTAAAATGGTTAGTTCTGCTATAGAAGAAGCTCAAAAATTGAATTTAACTGAAGAAAAAAAGGAATTAAAGGATTCATCTAAAGATCGCTCGGAATGGTCGGAAGTTAAGCGACGTAATAAAAGAAAGATAGTTGTAGGTCAGAGTTCAAAAAATTCATTAGTACGTGGAATCCCAAGATATGTTTCCTTGCATGTAAGTAGGCTGGAACCAGGAACGAAAACAGAGGATCTAAAAGCGATGCTCGTCGAATATTTTCCGGAAGTTAATGTAGAGCCACACACATCCAAATATCCTGAGCTGTACGCATCCAGCAAAGTAACAATCAAAAAGATAATCTCGAGAAAGCCTGGCAAAGCGAGATATGGCCCCAGGGTGCAGTGGTCTCTCGTTTTTTTCACAGAAGGAGCCAAGCAGTGCCTCCACCATAGACGGAAATGATGGGGTGTATAAACTTTTATACTTGAATTGTCAGTGCCTTACTAATTTCAAGGTGGACTGCATCATCAGTGATTTTGTGAGTGAATGGAATAACTTGGAAATACTGTGTCTAGGTGAAACATGGTGCAATGATGTCAACATCAACTATGTCTATTTTAACCACTTTAGTAAGATAGCCTGTTTCTGTCGATCACAAAGTAGGGGTGGAGGTGTGGCAATTTGGTGTAAAAACACCGTATCTGCTCAGTCTCTTATTTTGAAGTCATTTTGTACCGAAAAAGATTTCGAGGTATGTGGAGTGAGAATTGAGAAAGGTGGTGTAAAAACTATCGTATTGAATTGCTATAGGTCTCCTCATACATGCTTCGAAACTTTTTGTAATAGATTAAGTGATATGATGGGGCATATTTATAAACCCAATGTAAACTTCATAGTTTGTGGGGATTTTAACATTGATCCTGAAAGAGATAGAAGTAACTTTGAGAAACTCACCAATATCATGGAAAGTTTCAAATTAAAAATACTAATTCTGATAAAACTCGTGTTAATTACACTCTTGATTATGTGTTTTCAAGTGTTACCTCAGGCACAAGTAAAGTAATAGACGTGCCTTATTCTGATCATAGAGCGATTCTATTCTCAGTCACGGAAGAATGCGCTCAACATAATGATATTGAATATAGAAGAGATTTTAGTCAGCAAAATATCAAAAAATTTCTTGATGATATTTCTGATGAGAGCTGGGGTGTGGTATTTGCTAAAAATGATATAAATGAATCTTTCGATGCTTTTCATCGTATATACAGTACCTACTTCAACTTACACTTTCCATTGAGAAAATTTCATAAGAGGGAGGAGAAAGAATGGGTTGACGAGGCTGTTAGAGCTTCTAGTAAACACCTGAAGAACCTCTTCGATTTATCTAAGGTTTTTCCGGAACTAGTTAATTCGTACAAAAAGGTTAAGCAACAACATTCTCAACTTATTCGGGATACCAAGCGATCCTTTTATCAGCATAAAATCGAAAATTCTGATAATATCACAAAAACTGTGTGGAGAGTTGTTAACAAACTATCTAACAAAAATAAACATTTTGAAAATATAAAAATTAAAAGAGACAATACAACAATTTCTGATCCTGAAGATGTTGCAAAGTTATTCAATGAATTTTTCATAGAAACTGTGAAGGATATAGGGAATAGCATACCTAAAATTCCATATGAGGATGAAATTAAGATGCATCAGCATTCAATGTTCCTATTCCCTTTCACAGATGTAGAACTCCGATCACTAATTTTGAACAAACTAAAACCTAAAAAATCGTGCGGTGTGGATGATATTCCGTGCTTTTTGGTCAAACAAAGCCTAAGTTATATATGTGAACCATTAGTTCATTTAGTAAATACATCGTTTTTACAGGCAAGATTTCCGGATAGGCTTAAGATGAACAAGATCATTCCTCTCTATAAAAAAGGCGATTCTGAACAATTGATGAATTATAGGCCTGTTGCTTTGTCCGCTGCTTTTTCAAAGGTTTTCGAGTATTGCTTCTTGGAAAGACTTATCAGGTTCCTAGATATGCACAAAATTCTGAGCAAGAACCAGTTTGGGTTTAGACCTGGACACTGTACTGTTGATGCAGTTTATGCTTTTCTGGTGAGTGTGGTGGATAGCATTGAGGCGGGAGGATGTCCTGCTGGAATCTTTTGTGATTTAAGCAGGGCATTCGACTGTGTGGTTCATGTCATTCTCTTAGACAAGCTGATAAAATATGGCATAAGAGGGAATCCCCGCGAGTGGATTGCTAGCTTTTTAAATAACCGAAGACAGTTTGTTTCGATTGAACATGTCGAGGAAAAGACGAGAAAGCGCGTGTGTTCAGATCTCTTGGTTAATGAGGTTGGAGTACCACAGGGCTCTGTCTTGGGCCCTGTGTTATTCCTCCTTTATATCAATGATATAGTAGGTTATATGGGAAACAATATTTATTTGTATGCGGATGACGCAACGGTGATCGTTTCAAGTGCAGATGATGTGGTCTTGAGGAAGGACATACAACACAATTTAGATAAACTACAGGTTTGGTTCAATAGGAACCTCCTGCATATTAATGAATCTAAAACAACCTTTACTGTTTATCATAATTTCAATAAGGCTATCACTGATGCAGATGTCATGATGAATAATACTGCTTTGAAAAGAACTGAGAACGTTAGATTTCTGGGGTTGGAGGTGGACGAATGCCTTACGTGGAGACCACATTGCCAGAGTGTGTGCTCTAGGTTGAGTTCAGCATGTTTCTTGCTCAGAAACCTGAGAGATATTTTGACTCAAGATCAACTTATGTCAGTTTATTATGCCCAGGTACACTCTAGGCTTTTATATGGAATTATTTTTTGGGGTTCGTCGTCCGCTGCAGCGGAAGTATTTCTGTGTCAGAAAAAAATTGTGAGGTGTATAGTTACTATGCCTTACACTGCTACCTGTAGACCTTTATTTAAATCTCTTAAGATACTCACATTACCATCATTGTTTATACTTGAAATAGCTACTTTCATTTATAAGAATAGGGAACAGTATTTGAGGCATGGCGACCGCCACCATTATGATACACGTAATAAAACTGATTTCATATTGCCTAACTACAAATTCAGAATAGGCCGAAGATCACCAATATTTTTGGGTCTGGAACTATTTAACAGACTGGATAGTTCAATCAGACATTCTGAATCTTTGAAAATCTTTAGATATAATTTAAAAAAATTTCTCATTGACAAATGTTATTATAGTGTCAATGAGTTTTTGTCATGATGAAAATCTTTCATATGTCAGTAATGTTTCTGCAGTTTTGATGTTTTTGTTCAAATATCTGTTATACTATGATTTCCTCGACTTTTTCCATAATGTAATTATTCAACGGAAATAAAGCTGTATTATTATTATTATTATTATTATTAAATGGTGACCTCTCAAACGGGTGTCATAGTTCAAATCATACATGTCCCTCAGCATACCGGTGTGAAAAGAGCGACCAAAGATAGCGGCCGAAATTTACGGAAACACCCGAACGCCCAAGTCAGTGGCGTCCGGTGTCCCTTCTGTTTTATCATATGAATTCGAAGTTAGGTTGATTTAATAGGGGAATTATGAGTAAAACCCGTATTTTTTATTTCAAATAGACGATTTTACAGGAAAAAAAGTCGATATGAACATTCATATTTCGCACCGAACTCGTTTTATTAACTTCTCGTGAACTTAAAGATGCCGATATCAAGACCGGTGTGAAAGCCGCCACGAGTTCCAGCCACGAGTTGGCGCGCGCGCCAAGGACCGTGGTCTAGACTGGGACGGGGTTACGGGATGCGTCGTCGATAGGATGTTTGCGTAGAAAAGACGATATGATATAATTTATAATACAAGAACAATTTTTTTGTGCAGGGAAATGAATACTCAACTTCTGCAACCGGTCTTATCATTCTGTGGAATTAAATGAGGAGCAGATCAATGAAATTTAAATTTTTCATGGAATGAACTCTTGTAGCTAGTGATTTTTAAATTAAAATTATGCTGAGTGCAGGAAAATTTGAATATTTGATTTTTTTTCTATGAATGTGTTCCCTGAATGGTCCTCTTCAACATCCACATACCGCTCGATTTTGTCGGGCAAGGATTCACCCCCCGACGACTCTCCCAATTAATTTCGAAAAAAATATGCTTAGTGCAGAAAAATTCGAATATTGTGAATTTTTTTCGGAAATGAATCCTCCTAGAGGTTCTCTTCAAGATTTACATACTACAATATTTTGTCGGGCGATAATTCACCCCCCACCGCTTCCCCAAATATTACCTGAGGAATTATCTTTAGTAGAGAAAAATTGGAATTTTTGAAATTTTGTTTTCCATGAATGTGTTCTCTCAAAGGTCCTCTTCAGGATCCACATATCCCTTGATTTTGTCGGGCAATAATTCACCCCCACCGCACCCCCCAATTATTAGGTAAGGCATTATCCTTAGTGCAGAAAAATTTTAAAATTCGAACATTTTTTTCTATGAATGTGTTCGCTGAATGGTCCTCTTCAAGATCCACATATCGCCCGATTTTGTAGGGCAAGAATTCACCCTCCAAAGACCCCCAATTATTACGTAAGGAATTATTCTAAGTGCAGAAAAATTTAAAAATTCGAACTTCTTTTTCTATGAATGTGTTCGCTGAATGGTCCTCTTCAAGATCCACATATCGCCCGATTTTGTCGGGCAAGAATTCACCCCCCACGACTCCTCCAATTAATTTCGAAAAAAATATGCTGAGTGCAGAAAAATGCGAATAATGTGAATTTTTTCGGAAATGTATCCTTATAGAGGTTTTCTTCAAGATTTACATACTTCCATATTTTGTCGGGCGATAATTCACCCCCCACCGCACCCCCCAATTATTAGGTAAGGCATTATCCTTAGTGTAGAAAAATTTGAAAATTCGAACTTTTTTTCTATGAATGTGTTCTCTGAATGATCCTCTTGAAGATCCACATATCGCCCGACAATTAAAGGATTTTGTCTCAAGCAACGTACGAGAAGAATTTAAATCCAACCAAAAACATGTTCATGTAAAATATTGCCAAGACGAGGCCGTATTTCTAACTTTGTCAAAAAGTTATCAGATCTCATGTAGAGTCAAGCTGCTAACTCTACACTCTTCATCATCACAAATCCTTATTTAACAAACTCTAGGCGTTGGTTGAAATGAGTGACTTGGCCGTTTCTCTTTCGCCACGTGATCATAAGGTGAAAAATTCATTCGCTGTTCTTAACTTCTCTGTTATACCATAGTTCTCATAGTTACGAAACGGCCAACACTTATTTTGACTTAGGAATAGAGTTTGTGAAATAAGGACTTGTGAAGATAAAGAGTGTAGAGTTAACAGCTTGGCTCTACATGAGATCTGATAACTTTTTGACAAAGTTAGAAATACGGCCTCGTCTTGGCAATATTTTACATGAAAATGTTTTTGGTTGGATTATGTTCCATGAAAAATGTTGCGTCAAGACTTTTTGTCCGATCCTGTCATTTCTTTTCATTGATGTATGTTTTCAAAAGTTGTTTCGATCGTAACCTTTTTCCACTTCAAGAAATAATTGTATGTTTTCATACAAATCTGTATATAGACACACGTGAAGAATCTACTGTATACTGATTGGCCCGAGAGTTGAACCGGTCATGAAAATTCAGACAATTCAGGCAATTCCTTGGGTACCAAAGAAGACAATTCAGCCAATTCAAACAGTTCAGATAATTCACACAAATTTCATGAAAATTCGAAACAATTCATTACAATCCATGGCAATTCAGTACAATTCATAGCATTTCAGTACAATTCATGGCTATTCATAAAAATTCAATTCTGTTCATAATAAATCAATGAAGTTTTTCACATTCTACCAGGGTCTGGTGCCTAATATACGTTTATGCAGAACTGGTTTTATTTGATACTCGATTTGAAAGCTGAAAATTGGGATTATGATATTGATCAACATTCTCTACTGAGCTGAAATATTCTTGAAGCCTGAGCATTTTCTCTTATATGAGTAATGAAAATCTTGTTTTCCTTGTTTCTTCATTTCTGATGTGATCGAGTTTTCAATTCTAAATATTATTCCTGTTCGAACCGTTGCATGTGTTGGATATAAGATGCCATCGAGGGTGCCATATTGAGCCTTCCAATAGATACTCCGGCTGTAGAATGAATTTTCAAAACGCACTAGAGAACCTCTTCAAAAGTCACATACCGTCCGATTTTGTCGGGCAACAGTTCACCCCCACAACACCACATATCCATTACAAAAATTATACTGAGTGCAAAAAAACAAGAATATTCAAACTTTTTCTTCTAAGACTGTATTCTCTGGAAAATCTCCAAGATGCACGTTCCACTAATTTGGGTAGAATTTCGTATTTTTTGACATTTTTCTGGGTTTTCACTGTTAGCCTAATTCAAAAATTTTCAAATGATATCATCGCACAAATTTGTAAGGAGCCTAAATATGAACAATTACCTTCCGATTATTAGAACAAGTAAACTTTCAAAATCTCAATCAGAATCGTAGATTTTTTCAATTTGTTATCTGACAAATTCAAAATTCATAGCAATTCACAACAATGCATAGCAGGTCTCGAGAATTCAAAGTAAATTCACGAAAATCTTTAGCAAATTCATGACAATTCAATTCATGGCAATTCCAAACAATTCCCTTACTTTGTACACCACAATTTACTACCGGTTCACCCCTCGGATTGGCCTAATTATACATTTCAAAAGTCCATCTCGAATCTCATAAAAGTTACAGTTATATCTCGAAATCCAACCATTGATCCAGCCTGGGATCCAAGGGAAAATGCATGTCTGATGCTTGGATCAAAACCCGATTAGTTTAACAGCAAATTCGAACTTCAAGTACGCACTCGGAACGTTAGAGTAATTTGGAGATTATCTCCATAGGTATCCTCTGGAGTGGCGCATGTACGCAGATTAAACGATAATAAACGATATTGCCCCCTTTAATCTCGAGCGATCGCTTCATGCACTCGTATTTGTGAAGCACTCCAATTCCCAGTTCTTGCCTTCTTTCGGTGATGAAAATATCTAATGTCTGCTTTGTGGAACAGGGCTTCATCAGAACGATGGCCGTGGTTGTGCCTGCACCGATAATTAATTACGAAGGTACCTCACCAATGTCCTTGGAATTCATTCATTCTCCAAGTCTTGAGTGGTCCTCATAATTCATAAATTTCGAGAATGTGATGGCATCGAGGATGGCAGTCGAGACAAAATTTGTTCTACTACATACTGTGTCACTGTGTCGCTCGCAATTGGACCGATGCAAAAGGGAGGATCATTGTAGTACAAACTCCCTGTATATTCCGTCGGTAAGAGCTGTCAAAGAAGCAACCTCTAAAGAAACAACCCTAATCCGGTGATTCATGACAAGACACACTGGTGAAAAGGAGAGATGGAAGTACCTTCTATCAACATGAAAGCTGAAAGCAATTAACTATAGGCTCACATCTGCTTATCCGATCGCTCGAATTGCACTCCTGCTCCTGCCCAGATAAGAATTCAGTCGAGATCTCCGACTACCTGGTTCAGTAGTCTCGCGTCTTTCGGATCTCCTCGATCGCCCCACCTCTGCGTAGTCGCTTAGTGGGACATTCGAAATGAGGTGATACAGTTTATCAAAGTGAGCCGCTCTTACATTTCTGCGTCTTGTCCGGGACAAATGAACCGCCTCCGAGACCGCCTCTTACAAGAGTTACCCAACACTAAACCCTGCAGCTCATTGCCGCCTGTGCTGTAGCAGCTACAAACGCCTGTTTCGCGTGAGCGCGAAGCCGCTTGAATACGCTTCCAGTCTTCCAGTGGACGACCAGGCACAATGGACGCAGTAGGCAGAAATGCGCGCCGCCCCGTCTCTAGTGGACGCGTACCTTAACCATACTACGATCCGTTTGATGCTATCCATCCTATTCGTCCGATGCGAACATGTGTGTGCCCGGAAGACACTCTAAATGCCAAATAAGTTCACTTTGAATTATTTTATGTCAGCTTCTACAGAATAATGTGGATATTCAACCTTATTGTTTTAAAGAATATGGTTTTGGGTTTGTTGAATCTGCGATCTGCATGAAGAAATTATGAGGTTTATCTCCTCATATCTTAGTAATCGAAAATGAGAATTCTAGGATTTTATTGTTAAGGATTTCATATAAGCCAGGGTTCTGTGCTCCGGGTAATATAATTGGCCTGAATATAAAGTTTGGTCGGCCTTTGTTGCTATAAGCAAAGTATAAAAAACAAAATTTCACAAAATCGACTTACATTCAAGAAGACAAATGAAACAAAAGTCGGTCATCAAGCTCAAGCCATCACAAGCAGTTTTAACACTGTTGCATTTTTATATCTTGTAAATTGATGTTTTCTCTCCCATAAAGATTGTGCTGGATAGGTTATGTTCAATATTTAGCTAATAATATTGAACACAAGCCTGTCAATATTCAAATTACAATAATTCAAATAACAGAGGCAGATCTAGCATAATATTTTGTTTACGAAAACGCCCACTATATCCTGAGGAAAAGATGGGTAAATCAGGTAATTAAATGATGGATTCTCGGATGGATTAACATAATGAATAACTTTTGGATCAGTAGAACAAAAAGGATTAGAGGATGTCATTTAAAATATAAACACTGATATTCTCTATTTATCCCTCGATTTATCCTCTCATGTATATATGAATTTGAATAAATATCAATATTCAAAGAATATTCGGCGTTGATTTATTTCACTTTCATTGCTGTGTTTTTTTTTTCGGAACGAACTCATGATGGAAATTCGTTCCCTTCAAAACTGGTATTGACCTGTTTTTTTTTTCAATATTCTAAAATATTCCGTTTCTGAAATTTAAATAACACTGAACTTGAGTCAGGAGTTTTAGCCGTTTTTTCGAATTCATACACATGAAATGTTTTTGTTCATAGCCAGCATTAAATAAATATTTAATATATGTTTATGATAACCAGCTAGGTGCAGAATCTGCTCAATCTCAAAGTCTTCATCAGTGATTTAAATCTAAAGAGGTTTGACATCCTAACAAATATTTGGGAGATATCATAACCTCGTTGATAGCATTGATAGCGCTCTTGTTCATAAAAACAAGCTCGCCAAAGAAGAAGGGAGGAACGTTTATCCTCCCTTCCCCTTGAAATTCTCTTTCAAACGAACGATCCTCTGACACCACTTTGTGGAGCTTGCCCACTAATTAAACCAATTCATCTCCTTGATATCATCTCCTATTCTCTTTAACGTCCTATTCGTTTTCAAATTTTCGATGACAACACTTCAATAGGCAACGAACTCTAGATCCTCATATCGGGGAATCACAAAACGAGCTACTATTCTTCAAAAGCACATCTCTATTATTTGAATTTGAAATGGATTTCAAACTAGCCTACCCATAATCAATTTTTGCGGACCGACTGTCCGCAAGAACCGGCGAACTGCAAATGTATGGTATCACATTATTCAAATTTTATAATCAGGCCATATTCGTGTTCTGTAATTTTTTTTTTATTCTTCGGTGTAATAAATCTCGTATTGATTTAATTGAATGAAATTTATGTGGTAAATCTTCTAGGAACATAGAATTCTACTCACACGTTTTATTTTTTCATTTAGATCATTATATACCAATACGTTGCATAATTATACCAGAAATTCAAGGAGCCCCACTATAAAACTCATACATTAGGATGTTCCAAGTGAAAATTGATGGCTTAAGATCAAGGGCAAGAAATATCCTAGGGAATATCCCAGCAGGCGTACCTCAAGGATCGGTCCTAAGTCCGTTACTATTTAATATAAACATCTCGGATTCACCGACAAGCAAAAAAGCTCAATTTGTAGACTATACTACTCCTGTCGTATGAAGAAAGCCGTTTGAAGAAATCTGCAGAGAGAAATGGACCTTATATGAGAATATTTCAGGAAATGGAGAATTAAGGTTAACGCAAACGAAACCATCCTATTTGGAACGACAAGATATATCAACGAAATAATAATAATACCTAAACAATCTTTATTTTGGGGAAAACTCACAATTGAGTATTTAAACAAAATAGTGTCAGCACAAGAAGAAGCAACTCATCCAAAATTAAAAATCAAGATAACTATTGATATCAAAAAGTTCCAAATCGAGTAACATTTTATGAACTGCTTTTTTAACTGTGTCAGATTTTTCGTTTTCTTCATAGAACCGGGGAGTTTATCATAAAATTTAATACATCTGTAAAAAAGACCTTTTTCGGATAGCTATTATGAGCTTATGTATGGGATACGTATAATTCAATGATCTTGTTGGATGAATATTTTTTCATCTGAAATTGTCGAAAATATCCCCATTTTTGAAAAAGAACAATAATATTTCCTGTATGTATTTTACAAAGACAGTGAGAATTCCAAAACTTTTAAATTCATCTCTGCAAGTTTGTCTATAATACATTCCTAAAATAATTGTCAAGGCGCGCTTTTGACAAATAGAAATTCTTTGTGGTTGTTCTTCTCGTTGTTTTCTTCCCCCATAGAAAAGAATACCATATCTTACCAGGGACTCAAACTTTGCATGATAAACTATTTTCATAGTGCTTTTATCTAATTTATCCTTTATTACCATAAAATAATAGAGCTGTCCAGAAAATATCACGATAGACGGCCAAAGGATCGCATGGAGTGAGCAAGCAAAATATCTAGGGGTCATACAAGATCACGAGCGGAAATTCAATAAACAAATGGAGGAATAAGAACAAGACGACTACATCGATGTTTATACCCACTCCGGAGGAAGCAAACTGTCATTGGAAAATACGATCCGAATAATAAAAACAGTACTTTGTGGCATAACGTAAAAAGCTATAAGTAAAGTATAAGTAAAGAAATCACACAGCACTTGGTTTCCCATGGTATATCAGTAGCTCGATCAGAAGTAAACAGTTCAGAGAAGAATTGAAAATTGGATCCATAGAGGAAAGAGTAATTGAACAGACAGAAGAATGATCAAATAAAAAGAATACTTAAAATTCCTGTCAGAAAGACTGACAACCGAGCTGATATAGCACAATATACATATACACTGAAACTGGAAAGCAGACAAACTAAGTGAAAAGGAGAAGTACATCTCTGAAAACAAAAAGAAGAAACAAGAGATATTAGATGAGAGACGGCGAGGCGTATGGAAAAATTTTCGGACCTCATAATATAAAGACGAAGCATCATAGCAGACCATTTTGTAGCTTGTAGCAGACCGTTTGTCGAAAACACCCAAACGTGGTCATCAGTGGCGTACGGATGGAGTCCAAAATTTTGATTGGAATTACGTTACATTATGCAATTAAAAAAACGGGGAACTCCGAGTTGATTGAATTAGAAACAAACATATGAATGGAATACAAAAAAAATTATTATCGAAATTATTCAGGAGAAGTGGTCCTCGAAATAATTGTAAATCACTATATCAGAAACTATTTGTCGGAGCAATGCCATATTCGGCATATTGAATTGTTCTATAGACGTGATAAGGTATACAAAAAATCATCGACTCCCAAAGGGCGGCAGGGGGTGATTATTCATTTTGGCTACCGTCCGTACGCCACTGACCGCGTTTGGGTGTTCTGGACAAACATTTTGCTACAAAATGGTCTACTAGGTTCACACCGAGGTTCACACCTATACACCTTCTATGAAAAGGCTAAATACTTCAACATGCAAGTGTCCATCACAAAAACCAAAAGCCTCATCGCTTCCAAAGGAGGAAAATAATTCTATCGAACAAGTTGTGTCATTCGAGTACCTTGGCATACAGATCACCTCAAGTAATAGAACGAATGAAGTAAGAGGACAAGCCAATAAAGCCAGCCGAGTATCAGGTGCACTTCGGGAAAACGTCTGGAATAACACGTAATAACACGTATGTGTATAAAATGGCCACAGTTGAAATGAAAAAAACCTGTGTTAGACCGGTATTGACATAAGCTATATAAACAAGAGCTGACAACTAAAAAACAAAAAATATCCTCCGATCAACAGAAATGAAAATACTTGAAAACATCTCAGGCTATACATTGGGAGACAGAAAAAAAAACACAGACATAAGGCACGAATGTGAGGTAGAAAATATTGTCAGGTGGGACCGTGAAGAGCCTGGAATAATCACGTTACCAGGATGGCTGAAGGAAGGCTAGCAAAAATAGCTAGGGATGGTATACCACGAACACGACGCCCCTTAGGAAGAACTTCAAAGAAGTGGATAAATACTGGCCTCAAGTGGACTTTCCAGCCAGGCGTCTATAGCGACAGTGATGCCACGACAGTGCTACAGTGGAAGTACAATGAATTTGTATAGTGTAGCATTCGAGCATAATGTTACTGACGCCGCGACAGTGACAAACGTCGAACGGCAGCGAGACTGCCGAGCTTGGACTTCTACTGTCGTGTTTTCGTAGTTGACAGACGTCGCTGACGCCTGGCTCGAAAGTCCACCTCAAGACTTAAGATATGTGGTAGAAGAAGAAGAAAAAGGTTCACACCGGTATATAAAAGGGCCTTCACACTGACATCTCATCTTTCCAAATGTACGTTATCGCAAAAAAATTAATTATCGAAATTATTTCGGAGAAGTGGTGAAGTTTTCATCTTCGGAATATTTGTATTTCATTATTACAGAAACCATTTGTCGGAGCATGACCATATTTGGCATTTTGAATTATTATGTCAATGTGACGAAGTACACAAAAAATCATCCACTTGCAAAGGGAGGCGGGGGTGATTCATTATCCTTTATATATAAAAATTCGATAAAACGGAAACCGTGAGCCGGAGCATAACCATATTTTGCATGGTGACTATTTATAAGGATGTGATTAACCACACAAAATATCATCGATTCGCAAAGGGAGGCAGGGGGTGATTTTTCGTCACTTATATGTAAAAATTCGATAAAACGAAAACCGTCAGCCGAAGCATAACCAGATTTGGCATAGTGAATTGTTAAATGGATGTGTGTGTGTGTGAATTCAAGGGTTGTAACACTGTAATGGCTTCGACAGTACGTCATTGGCCAGCATATACAATTATTAATTATTTGAAAATTCAATTATCGACATACACAAACACCCTTGACCGCGTGGGAATCGAACCCACCACCGAGGCGGTCTATATGGATGTGATTGAGAACATAAAATATCATCGACTCGCAAAGAGAGGCAGGGGGTGATTCTTCATCCCCTATATTTAAAAGTTCGATAATCCTGTAACCGTGAGCCGGAGCATAACCATATTTGGTATAGGGAATTCTTATATGGATGTGATTGAGCACACAAAATATCAACGACTCGCAAAAGGAGGCAGGGGGTGATTCTTCATCCCTTATATTTAAAAGTTCGATAATCCTGTAACCGTGAGCCGGAGCATAACCATATTTGGTATAGGGAATTCTTATATGGATGTGATTGAGCACACAAAATATCAACGACTCGCAAAGGCAGGGCAGGGGGTGATTCTTCATCCCTTATTGCTGAAAATTCGATAATCCGAAAACCGTGAGCCGAAGCATAACCATATTTGGCATGGTGAATTGTTATATGGAAATGATTGAGCACACAAAATATCATCGACTCGCAAAGGGAGGCAGGGGGTGATTTTTCATCACTTACATTTAAGAATTAGATAAAACAGAAACCGTGAGCCGGAGCATAACCGTATTTGGCATGGTGAATTTTTATATGGATGTAATTAAGAACATGAAATATCATCATCTCGCAAAGGGAGGCAGGGGGTGATTCTTATCCCGTATATTTGAAAATTTGATAAAACAGAAACCGTGAGCCGGTGCATAATCATTTTTGGCATAGGGAATTCTTATATGGATGTGATTAAGCATCGACTCGCAAATGGAGGCAGGGGGTGGTGCTTTATCCCCTATTTTTCAAAATCGATAATCCGGAAATATAATAATGCCTCGGCTCGCGGTTTCCGTTCTATCGAATTTTTTAATATAAGGGATGAAGAATCACCCACTGACTCCCTTTACGAGTTGATGATATTTTGGGTGCTCAATCACATCCATATAACAATTCACCATGCCAAATATAGTTATGCTCCGGCTCACGGTTTCTGTTTTATCGAAATTTTGAATATAAGGGATGAAGAATCCCTTCTGCCTCCCTTAGCGACTCAATGATATTTTGTGTGCTCAATCACATCCATATAAGAAATTTCTATACCAAATATAGTTATGCTCCGGCTCACGATTTCTGTTTTATCGAATTTTTAAATATAAGGGATAAAGTAAAACCCCCTTTCTCTTTTTGCGAGTCGATGATATTTTGTGTGCTCAATCACATCCATATAAGAATTCCCTATGTCAAATATGGTTATGTTTCGGCTCACGGTTTATGTTTTACCAAATTTTCAAATATACGGGATGAAGAATCACCCCCCCCCCTTCCTCCCCTTGCGAGTCGATGATATTTTGTGTTCTTAATCACATCCATATAAAAATTCACCATGCCAAATATGGTTATGCTCCGGCTCACTGTTTCTGTTTTATCGAATTTTTAAATATAAGTGATGAAAAATCACCCCCTGCCTCCCTTTGCGAATTTTCCAATGTAAGGGGGGACTGCGGGTAGGAATCTTTACCAGTACAACCTCCCACCCCCGCAGAAGTTATTATCATTGAAGAGGACGATGATGACGAGCCTCAAGACAATCTACCAATCTGACGATCTACCAATACTGCAGCACCTATCTATAGGAGACGAAGACGACGACCCACCAATAGTGGAATACCTGTAGTATTGAAGAGAGCAATGAAAATGACGGCCCAGGGCCATCAAAAATACGGCGACGATTTTGACTTATGTTTATATTGAAATACATTTATTCCTCGATTGATTCAAAATCATCGTCCATTAATATTGACGATATTGTAACCAAGACATCTACAAGATTTCATCCTGTATGGCTTTTTTTGAGATTTTGAAAGAACCATAAGGCCTATAGACCTAGCTTTGATCTTGATTCAAAGCTTATTTAATTGCCTTCACATTATATATGTACTACAAGCCCTACTCGTAAGGTCAATCGTTTCGACGCAATCTCGTTCCAAAGAAGATGTAAAACTAAAATTTTCAATTTTTGGAACAACTGCTCTATTTTCAAAGTGCCGTATTACAGCAAGTAATTGAACCACAGAGCTCCGGTAGGGCTCAATCTGTCATAAATTTAATGCTCTCAAAAACCGTATACAATAGTTTTTGTCGAAAAATGGATGGTTAGGAGAGATGGTTTTTGAGAGTTACAAATTACAAACTTGCGTATATATTGCCCTAATGGGTTCTAACAACATACTAAAAAATAAGAGATATATCATGTTTTTTATGTCACTGATATATGCATTCCAAACATATTTTCTGCGACTTATGAGTTTCGCTCTATTTTTGAAATGATTTCTCTTTTATATAGTACAGAATCATAATGCTTTTCAATTCGAACGAAAGAAAATAGTCCCTGTCGATTGAGCCAATGCAACATTGTAGCTTCGAATGGTACTCATCGCACTCCAGTCATCATTTGCAGATCTCAGTTCTTGTTAGAAAACAGGATTTTACCGTCAATTGGAGAACCGGCTATAAAGAAGCAACAAAAATTTGCGAATAGTTCTGGTGTCTGCTTTTAGATGCAGAAGTAAGATTCGCAATTGGGTTGGTTGGTTTTTTCGCGATCATTATTGTGCGCTTATTCATACGAACAAGCAAGTTATGATTTTGTTTGGATGCTCATAATTTTCGATATTTTAGACGATCTTGAACGATTTAGTTAGATTTTGATACCGAATTAGAAAGGAGAGTTCGATAGACCTGACAGTTTCATCAGCTTACCTTAGAGATCTGATTGCGCAGGTGAATTTTTTCATCTCAAAAACAATCCAAGAAATATACTTCCGATTATAACTTTCAGTAGTTGAAAAATACAAACAAGAAGACTTATGAGGAATTTCGAGAGACTGTGTGTGCGCTGATTCAAATTAATAGCCCGAGACCAACAGTAGTGGTATTTGGAGGTGGAGATTGGATCCATAACCACAGGACTGAATAGTTGACAATTGAAAAATATTTCTATAATGGAATGATTTCTAGAAATAGTTCAATGGTCGAGATTATCGCCTAACCTAACCTTCTCCTCACATTCAAAAACTTCTTGTCTAGTTCAAATCAGTTACATTCGTGTCTGTCGTTGAAAGCTTCAATACAAGCTATCGTCCTAATATAAGTTAATCCTAATTCGTTTACCTACCAAATCTATTCTGAAACAATGGACTTAGCAGTTGAACGAATTAGGCCGACGCTATTATACATATATCCATACTTCCATAAATGTGAATGTCCGTGTATTTGTTTGTCCTCTATGGACTCACGAACCAGAGGACCGATTTTGATGAAACTTTCACTATATTGTAGAGAATTTTTTCTGGGAGGTTTTCATGTAGGGTTTATCCCTATATAACGAAGAAATAAGAGAAAATATCGATTTCTCATGAAAAATCCCGGTACTTTCAGGCTTTTACGGGCCACGCTGCGTAAACTATAAGAGATAGAGAAATATGGCAGACAATTTTGTAGTGTTCGAAAAGTTCTAAAAAAAAGTCCGCGACGGCATATGTCTAACTGCCGAAGACAACCCACGATAGCCATTTTTAATATTTTCAATTCAATCCAAAATAATGGTCAATTTGAAGAGGGCTTTTGACTGGCATCGAATGAATCAATATAGAAATGAATGTAACTGTTATCTGCGGCATTCATTCCTGATGAAAAATGCTTTCTACAGTATAGTTTTCTAATGGATACTCTGAAAGTTACAGTAGGTTGAACGAGTGTGAATTTGAGCGAGAAATTATTGAATTCATGCGACATCGTTTTGTTATGTATACATGTGCTGTCTCTCCTTCGAAACGAGGTTATGAATGTGGGGTTGCGGACCTATCAGTACCGTTTCAAATTGAAATATAACGCGAGCGGAGCCGCGGGTATAAGCTTGTATTTACTAACTGGCCCGTCTTCCCAAATGGGTTATGAAAATAAATTGTTATTATTATATTCCAATTTCATTTCGAAACACGCAGAATCTTGAGTTATAACGTCTTTATATGAGCAAAAACGGATTCCCCTTCAAGTATATAGTTTTTTACCTGTTTTCTCAGCGACGCCTTTAGAATTATGTGGGGTGGATAGTTTTCATTGAAATGCTTTGTATATGTCCAAGTCCAACCTATACCTAAATATCTGAAACTACAATTCTGCAATCAAATAAACAAAAAAATCAATTCTGATACGACTTAAATCCCAATAAATAGTTATTTATTATACAAGCGAAAAAGGTCTACATTTTAGCTTCGCGTCGGGAGACATGGAAGCAAGAGCTGAAATCTAACATTTTCCCCGTGATAATACACAATTTTTTTTCTGTGACGCGGAAAACGACGATTCAATATAACAACATATTGGAGCCAGAAAATTATCACTGTAAAATTCAATTTTTCAACTGGCAGGCTTTTGACAATTAGACCTGCGTTGCTAAGGAAACCTTTATATATCCGGGTAAAAAGAACTGACTGACTCACTTTTTTCCTGGGGAAAAAAGTTATTTCACAAAGTTATATTTTATGACCTGTCAACAAAGATAAAATGTCGAATGTTTTTCCCGTCACAGAAAAAAATTTATATTTTTTTTCAAATGAAGAAACTAAAATAATACGCTACGGCTAGTTTACCAAGCAATGAGGAGCTTTGAGAATTGAATCAGCTTGGTAGGTTTGAGGCTCTGTATGAGAAGAGTCGCAAAATGATCGCAATCGTCAATGTCTCCACTATGTAACAGATTTACCATCTGTCTATCTCAGGCCTCCGAACCGAGCTTTGGATTCATAGTAAGCGCTGAATTGATCTTAATTCAAATCAATCTCATCGTCATAACTTTTAAACGACTCATCCGAATTAATTTGTGTAATCTACAAAGTTTTTCCAGATTAACTACTGAAATCGACAAAAGTATCAATTTCGATCTCGATTTTGATACTTCTACTAAATACTATAAATTATGCATTGTAAAGAGCGTATCCAATTTAACTGCATTTATGGCTCACTATTTTGGACATAATGTCTGCCATACAAAAGATATATATTTATTTACTACTTTCTGAGGCGAACAATTCCATGATACATTATCTTCGTAACTCTCAGAAAGCATTGCCAAATTAAATTGTAGGCGATGTAATATTCTGATAGACAAACTATATTACTGTGAGATTGTGTCTGAATCCGTTTAATAGTTTTCACGTGAAAGATTACCATCAGACGGGGCGAAGTGGATATAGCGGGGTGAAATGGATCTCGCAAGTACAAGGCTCTTAGCACCTCAGATTGCTAACTCGTGCTTTGGATACACTTGTGCAAGGTAAATTTTCTCAAAAAAAAAATTATACTCTCTCCAATGAACCATTTTTCAATTATTGAACTTCAATTATATTTGTGGCAATAACTACGACAATTATTTCCACTTGAACTTTGGTAGGTTACGTATTAAATAATTCAATATAATTCCGTATTTTGAAATTGAATGTACCAGTTTTGTAGGAAAAAATATATTCAACATGACTCTTAAGTATGAGCTGAAGTCGATCACCAATAATTTAGACTTTTGTGCGGTGTTTGAGGTTGTATTCGTATGATTGCAGCCATGTGAATACAAAAAGAAGTTTCAAGTTCACTTTCTCCGCAGTTGTAGCGCTAAAGGGTGGGCCAATGTGCATCGGCCCATTTCGAACCAAAAAAAGATTTGTTAATGGTATTTATTATCTATTTTATAGCACCTCTAGGAGTTAAAATAGATTTTTTTTTAATTTCAAGTGATTCCAGTACCAAAGTTCGAATGGAAGTGGATCACACTCCAATCGAAAAAATGTATAAATCTTTACAGCCGAAAACTTTGGTGAAAGAGCCAATCGATTTCCAAAGTATAATAAAATCTATATTCCAAACATTAGCCCGCTCTTGTACTTAAAATATCATTTCTGATTTTTTATCCACTTCATCCCGTTTGAAGGTAACACATATTCTCACATACTCACATCCTCGCAAACTTCCTCATTTGTAATATTTCTGGATACGTAGTGGGATTCTTTTGATATAGAGCATACCAGAATATAATACAACACAATATCCGAATAATACAGCATGTGTTTCAGATAGTGTTAACTCAGGTTATGCGGGTACCATACATATCATAATAATAAAAATACGTTTTATTCGTTTCTTCAGGCATTTACATGTATAGAACAAGTCATAGAATAGGTAAACAATACAGTATGCCCAATCACGAGAGCAAAGAAAAAATAAAATATTTCCTTGTTAGTTTGGTGAATACGATAATATTAAATATATTCAATATCACTATGAAACAACCTGTGCAGTGGCCCTTCCCAACTTCATCATTCAATAATAGCTTAATTTTTCTTCTAACTTATTTTCTACCAAGCCGTGTGCGTTCCTACTGACATTTCTAAAGGTTTAGTTGAAATAATTAACGATGTACAGAACTCAAACCAGGAGACAATATTGGAGCTTCTGAAACCCTTTTGGAAAAGAAGGTTATACTTTTGTTCCTAATACAAGCGCGCAAAACTGCTAAATGAAAATTTCTGATTCTCCGGAAGCCACAATTCGTTGAGAATTGGTCAGAAGTAGGTATATAAATATCCATTATTTATCCCTTCCTAGCGATTTTCTAATCAATCCATTCGCAGAAGTACCAAAAAATCCGTCATTCTCGAACCTTTTGTGTCAAACACTAACTTCGTCATACTCTTTATATGTCGAATTTTTATATCAATTCACTTCTCAAGAACGGAATCAACGAAAGAAGAAAACTTGAATTTTGCATATCAGTCACATTTTGAACATCACTGACAATTTCATTCTTAATTCACGATTCTCAACACAATATTTGAAATATTCCTGATGATTTTTCCATGAATCAGTGGTTAGATGAATTCGGAGGTAAAACTCATCTGGAAAGGCAAATCGAATCGATCAGTTTGAAATCTTTCCCACAACCGGTAATTTTATTTGACACTTCATAATTACAGTTTCGACCGATGAGATCACGGATATTATGTGCTAGGAACAGGAACGTATCCGGCAAATATGAATACATACTGAAAGATGGTCTGGAAAAAATCGAAAAAAGCATTTCGCTCTTGTTCATTTTTATAGCCAAGGTGTAAAACCCAACGATGCTTGGCTACGTGGCTCTTCAAATTTTAAATGGCAAATGTTTTTCTCTGATATCGATCGTCAGAGTGGAAGAAGAAGGATAAAGAATTACTCGAGGAATTACTTGACCTATTGAATTTTCTCGACAAAATATCATTTATCTAATTCTGTGACAAATCCGTTTATTTTGCCATATTTTGTAGCACGAAATCATTCGAGAATATCTCAGATTCTCACAGATTTTATGGTTATATTTTATTATTACTTATTTGTTGATACTCGAAACCCTTTCTGCACATATTTGTCTATCATCTGTCAATTCTGTGATACAGAAAATAGTTTACTCAATCACCATTTTTCAATACAAAAATGACTACAAGTATATTATTTGATGTGGAAGAAAAGTGTCTCCTACAGCCATGAAAAGTCACTTCTGCCCCGAATAAAATAAGATTTTTTTTCAAACGCTTTGAAATTCATAAAAATCTGGGGATCCACATTCAGATAAGATGGGGATCCACATTCAGATAAGACTTATATTTACCATTGTTATAATTGAGTGATACATAAAAAATTTGCCTAGTTACGGTTGCCATGCGTTGTCATTTTTCCCTCGATTTTTCTCTACGGCGCGGCGTACGCAAGTAGATTTTCATGTGAAATTAATAATTCCTATATTACGATGAACGAGTCGTTAATGAAGCAGTTGATTTCAGATTATCACGACCGTCGCAGGGTAAACTATAAGAGATAGAGTAACATGATCGAAGAAAATTTTGTGGGGCTCTAACAGTTCTATATTAAAGTCCGCTATTGAATATGTCTAACTTCCGAGGATAACCCACATAATAATTTTCAAATTTTCAATTCAATCCGAAATTATGTTCCATTTCACGAGCACATTTTTATAGTGCTTGTAAAAATCTATGAACATGTACCTGATGCCGTATGTTGTTGATACAAAGAATACTTTGTATTTTCGTATCATGCATGTTTTGCTATGAGAATAACCCATTCTAAAATTTTCAATTCCATTCGAAATAATGTTCCTTTGAGAAGAGCGAGGAAAAGAGTATTTAACTGGAAAGGAATGAAATAATATAAAAATGACAGTGTGACCCTTATCTGCGCCATTTATTCTTGATGCTGAAAAAATGCTCTTTACAGCATAGTTGTATGACAATTATTTAGCGAGATATTACAGGTTGAAAAAATACGAATTTAGGCAATTCTGTTTACGCGAGTGCAAAATAGATTACTTCCACTGATTATGAGTCAACTGCTACTGCCTTAAGTCAGTAATTAGCTTATGGCCAGTTTTGTTAGAATTGCAGAATGATTCGGTATCATCGGAGAATTGAGAAGAAAATGATTTAAAGACATCGCTAAATTCGAGGAGTAAAGAAGGAGGTGAAGCGAGCCCAATGCAATACCCCGAGGATCCCTACGCGGCACAAACTGTGCCGCAGAGTTTGTTTTGAAGAGAGAACTTTTTCAACAGGATCAGTAAGAAATACCTCTATCCAACTAAGTTGGTAGCCACAAGTGTTTCAGTTTCTGAATAAGAAGCTTATGTGGTACACAATCAATACTTGTTAAACAACGAGATAAACGTCAACAGGATTGTCCTTGCACATTTGAATCTATACTCTGTTCAAATTTAAGAAGGAGCAACAACAACAAACAGAATCGTCTGGTTTGCGCACAATAAAGCTCGTATTAGTCAAAGGGTCATAACAACGCTCCCTTGGACCGCCCTAAAAGATTGCCAGGATCGTACTCAAATCTATGGTCGAGATTGCGGCAAGGTAATTCCAGGAAGCACCAGAGTTTTAGAGATTTGGGTCGGAATCCTGCAAGATTCCGACAAAGTAATTCCGGGAAACACCAGATTTGGGTGCTTTCCATTCAGTTAAAACTGAACGATTGTATGAAATCTCCTCGATTCGACTCTGGACGGAAAGTAACTATCCGAAAGCCCTCCTACCGCTGCGCGAACTGCTCTCGCTTAGGTTTGAACAGAGTATAGACACCTAAAAAAGTCAGGAATAACTAAACGTCTTGGCAAAAAACTATTCTGTCCGGTATTAGGGAATTTTTTTTGGTGCAAAATGAAAAATTTGGTCAAGGATTTCACGTTCTTATGTGTCTAAATTTCTGTTTTTGGGGAGACCTAGAAGCAGGGTTGCAAAAAATCCGGTTTTTACTTAAGCCCAACCCGGTGGGTTTTTTTCGGATTTTTATAGTTTTTTTCGGGTCTTTATGGGGATTTTCAATTGTTTCTTCAGACTTGCTATTAGTTTCGGTAATTATGCAGAACGCGCTGTGACGGCGCTATGAAATAAATTTCACCTACTGTTTTTGGATCTCAGATTACTAAAATGCAAACGAGAAGTCGTCAATCCCTCCAGTTAGAAAAAAGGTAAAGTTTGCTTCTGAAAGGAAAGGTAAGTTCGAGTTTCAGCTAGTTTTCTTTATCAATTACTATAGTGAGAGATCATACTGATTTGAATTATATTTATTCAAAACTTTTAAATAAACCATGATAGAACATTCACCAATGAATGTATTATATGTTCGTTCAACCGAAAATTTGCAATTTTTGAAAAAACCCAATAATGGTGGGTTTAATCAATTTGAAAAAAAAACGACGTTTTATGAGGTTGGGAAAATCTATGCCAACCGTGCTTCGCACACCTTTATAGGTCTCATCCGTGAGATAAGCAATTTTACCTCGTTCTCGTTTAACGAATTTCCTGCGTCATCATATTGTATTATTGTAATGCAGAGCATCACAATTTCAATAAAAAAAATATGTCAAAAATCATATATGGACGTCTCTTTGCCATGTAGTCATAACTTCTACCCCCTATGGTCATCTCTCCAAATTTTTCAAATGGAAAACCCGTTATATTAATGCATTTTGGATTCTCCTTCGGATTCTCCTCTTCAACAGGATTACAAACATGGTTCTCGTATAATACATAAGGAAAAACTGAATCAGTTTGGAATAATTTCAATATACCACCTAATCGTGACAGTTTAATTTACTAAGCAATACTAAATGATTCGAAATGATACAATCGAGCTTCAAATGATTTTTGCACATTTCTTATTTAAATAATTTGGTGTAGTGGCCACGCTTACATATGAGCTAAGGGAGGTCTCCCATTATATGATTTTTGTGTTTTTTTTTTTCAAAAAATTGGCGCCTTCAGGATTATGTGGCGTGGATATACTCAAGATTGCTTATAGTCCTTCAAGGATTTCCTGTTCTACAGACGTACACTTTTCGAGTTCATAGTTTATCGTCTTCTATTTGCGGTATTTCCAGGCCCAAGCATTTGCGTTTTCGTTAGTTTTCTTCAAGAATAGAGAACTAGCAATTATTGACAAATGTTGTATTCGACATTCGTCAAAATTTTGTTCTCGAAAAAAGATTATATCAGACTTGTCGTGGTGAATACAAAGCTAAATACAAATCACATTTTGTCACTAGAAATGAACTTTGGATATGGCGGTCTGTTGATCTTCACTACAGTGAAATAGTCAATGATACCCCCTCTGATATTTTCGAAATGGATAACCTTATATAAACCTTTTTCCATTGCAGAACCGGAATATTTATCAACACTTTTTTTGTACTTCGTAGAAAAATCTCAAAATATATATAATAAAATAAATGATGATGCACAAATATCATAAGCTGATATTGAAAATGGGTTCATGTATACCCAACTGGAAACGCCCACGTTTCACGAGTACTGGATAAAATTAAAAGACCAGTGTGAAAACGGGATCGAATGACAGATGACACCACATGTCGTGATCGGGAACGGTGAAATTCATATTGTAATTAGAAATTGTCCGAACACCTGTGTTTCAGTTTCGACTCAGATGATGTTGTCAATCCGTGTTCGATCTGCATGCCCCGCCTTCCTCGGATTCGTCTAGACAGGACCGAATTCGGGCGAATATAACATTACTCGAAAAATTTAGTTAATCGTTTTTGGGCTCTTCTCCGGGACACAACAAAATAACTATGTTGGTCGTGAATGAAGAAAGTGGAGAAACTTGCATGAAAACCTCGATGAAAACTAAAAGATGTATAAGTATACAAAATTCTTCGAAGTTTGGCCTTTCATTCTTTTCATTTGAAACTTGATAGATTTGATATCTTCTCTCGATATTCGGAAATTCAATTTTTCATTCATTTTCAAAAACAGTTATGACATTAAAGCTATTGCACGTTTGATCAAATTAACTGCGAGGGAAACATGAATTCTAATAGTTTTTGTTGAAATTTTGTCATTTCTCTACATTAAACTCAAAAGAAAAAGCACATGAATTAATGAAGTAGTTTCTCAAAAATATGTCACATGAAACGGAAATGAATGATTAAATAAGGAAAACGTGTATAGGGCGTGGTATAAAGTTTCGTCTCTTTCCTGTTTTGAACTAAGGAATTACCCATATACTGAACCAATTTTCAGAAATTTGGTTGTATGATTTTTTTTATTCGAACACATGTTATATTTGTAAGAGTATTCGTACTGACACAATAATCCTTCCATACGAAAGTTCACATGAACCTACATATTGCATTCTTATGAAGATTTTCCATTAAATCGATTAGAATTTATCGAATAATTGAGTGAAAAAATATCGTGACTACATATACGGAACCGTCAGGCAGATTTTGTTCTTACTACCATGAAAATTTCAAAACTCTCAGTGTCAAAATATCACAACATACAAATTGAATTTTCATTGGAATTTTTCCACTTCCTTCTCACACCTACTCGGAAGAGACCAACATTATATTCCTGGATGTCATCCAAGACCGATCTCGTTCGTATAAAATAAACAATGTACCTAACACTGGGTAACCAACTTTCGAATAAACCGTATTTATCTTCGGATTTCGAAACAGGCAGGTTCATATCGCATTCAACAACATGAAAAAATAATACCTTACATTTACATAAATACAAGATAGATAATGATACCTATTTTTGGAACGTTTTATGAATCGTAGGAAATAGACGGTTTAAGTTTAATGAGCGACGAGGAGGTTGCTCTATTCCAACTACCAACTACGTTCTCGGCTTAATCAATCGTTATTTTGTTTTCATACGTTAATCGAGAAATTGGAAGATTTTTTCTTGAAGCAATTCATTACACATTTTTTGAAGCAAATCTCTTTCAAATAGGTTCTATGAATAACATTACATAACATAACATACCTTTATTCTTCAAATTCTTGCAAGCGAAAATCGTAAAAACAAAATAACATTCAAATTTCTCCATATGTACAGAAACAACAATTCATAGAATATTCAAATCTCAAAAATTCAAATTCAGTAAAGGTACCTATATAATCCTGCAACTTTCTTAAGACCCAAACGTCTGAAAATACCCCTACAGGACCCTCTATAATACATCCCGAGCATAACCCTCATAGCTGACTTCTGGATCACAAAAACCCTTTCAACCTCCCTACTATTTCCACCGATGGCAATTCCATGACGCAAACAAGACTCAAAGTTGGCAAAATAAACAATCTTGAGAACACTCAACCTGCTGCGGCAGTACTTTTATAGCGTACAAAACTGAGTTCAGCTTAAGACTCAAGTAATGGGAGGAAGATCATTAATATATATGACGAACAATAGCGGTCCCAGGATACTACCCTGAGGAACGCCAACATCAACAGTCTCAGCAGATGAAAAATATGTTTCTCCACCCACCTCGATCCTCACTTTCTGTAGTGTACCTGTCATGTAGCTCTGCAGGAATTTCAGTTGCATATCTCTTATCTTCCGAATATTTCACTCTACCACAATATGAATACTCTTTATGTATTAAAGTAAGGTCATACTGTTTCTGAGTCTTGTTATAAACTTCAATTCCTTCTGGTCTGAACCAGAAGGAAATCTTGAGATCGATCAGTTCTCGGGTCGGTTTGAATGAATTGGAAGAATTTTTTACTGTTGTCTGGATTTCCGGGAATGTTTCATCGAATAAAGCCTTGTATCTAATGAAAAAAACGATCCCAAAGGGAGTCAAGGTCAGATACCGAATCCAAAATATCCTCCCAAACAGTTTCTTGTAGGGCGGTTAAAAATTATTCAATGTTTGCGTTATTTTTCATTTTCACAGTAAATATTCAATATTTTAAGGTTTATAGTGGATATAATGATATTGAGAGGAGTCTTCCGGGCTTATTGGAATCATCTCTCCTAACGTTTCGCTTACATCTGCGGTAGACATTTTTAGAGTATTCTTAATCTAGGATTGTAACTCGACTTCCGAGTTACTGACTGACTTACTCGTTGTTGGCATAATGATTTAAGTTTGCATCTCCTTCTTGTGTCGGCTCTCATATATGTAGTATGATTTAAACGCTCATATCTGGAACCCTGATAGAAACCCATGAGTTCTCTAGTGCGATGTTGTTGTTCAGAATGCCTCATCTGGAACAAATAGAATTAGAAATATTTAAGAGACGCATGGACGCCCGCAGGGGGGGGCCAGTGGGGGCCGTGGCCCCCCCTGAGATTTTGATCCCCTTCTTGTTTTTGGGGGTAACCGAATACTGATTTCACCTGCGCCTCATCAATTCATTATTTGGCCCCCCTGAGAAAAAATTCTGCGGGCGTCCATGAAGAGACGCATCAACCATGAAAGAGAGCATTAATACTATGTGTTGTCGGGCCTCCTTGTTTGTCGTATCTGTGAGATGGTGTACATAATTATGTTATATCTGCGTTTGTGTTCCCAGCTAGCGAATTATTTGTTTACGTTCTACATACCAAAAAAATTTGAAGGATATGAATGTACCTACTACAATTTTACAAAACTGGAACTTGAATTTATTGAATTGCATGTCGGTAAGACTTTGATTTATATACTTTTAGTGCCTTCCATGAATGAATGTTATTTCAGACCAGCCTGATGATGGGATAAATTCTGCAAACGATAGCTGAATAAAAACTAGAAAAGGTGTGTTATTATTTTTCTTGGTAACTATTCTGCACATTGATGGGGAACAAAATCAATTCAATGAAGCATGTATTTCAGATAGTATTAGCTGAACAACTGCAGGAAGAGATAAAAATTGAAAGCGAGTGAGAAAATATTAAGCCAAAAGCGAGCTCAAAAGTGTCTTAGTAAGTAATAACACCAGAAAAAAGGCGAGTATTTTATTTAAATTTAAATAAAATATCTCCGTCTCTCCATGTTTTAACGAAATGGAAAATGTACGAGTGTGAAGATTAACGGCAATAGTTTATTCCAAACTGATTTGCTCGTGACAATTGAGCTCAAGAATTTTCGCAGGAGCATTTCCATTATCTGATATTTGGTTAATGGCTTTATCTTCAGAAAATGTGATTAAAAATCATGAAGAATTTCAGAATTTCTTTTTACAATTACCCTTCCTGACAGTACCCACTTGTGCAATTCGAATGTGTAATATTACACTCATTACTTGTAGAAGATCCGAAACTACATCGACCTTCACTGAGCTGATAATAGAATGAAACCTTATTTATAATAAATTTCACATGTTAGATATTTCTCGCAACAATTGAAGGAACAGAAAAATTTCTCAAATTTTCTGGTGTTTTTCAACAGGCTGTATCTCAGTCAAAAATGGTCGTATGAGAAAAAGAAAAATTAACTTTTGAAGCTTGAAAACTCTAGTTTCTAATTTTATTGGGTAACATTTTTTCAGAGTACCGGCAACCATGCAATCCTTGGATAAAGCACGAAGAATTTTTTTTAATTTTTCAAATTTTTATTTTTGCTCTACGCGCATGGAAAATTTTTTTGAGCTGGACCGATGCAAAGCCCACATAGCCTGTTTATTCAGGTTTAATTTGTTTTCCTCCTTCTCGGAAATGACCTTTTGTCTTCGAGATATCCAACTCTGAATACAAAAGGACCCTTTTTCACTCAACTGCCGATATCTCCGTAACTACTGGAGGCCTAGCAAACCGAGAGCCGATTTTTTTTCTGCAGAAAATTTTCCACAAAAATCTATCATGTTTGATAAAAAAAAATTTTCTTCACCTGTAACGGTAATGTGGAGAAAGGGCAAGAAAATGCCATTTTGCCATTTGTTGGTTAACGGACTGTATCTTCGTCAATAGTGGGGAGAAAGCTAAGGTTATAAGACAATTTTATAGCCTAATGTATCCCAAAGACTCTTACAAATCGGTAGATCGATCGATTCAGCGGTTTTCCTGGACCAATTTATTGAAATTCTGAAAAAATTAAGGGAACACGGTTTTCGTTCCTTAAAGTTGACCTCTTCTTTTCAAGAATAAATTATTGATTTTTTTTCACTTTTTACTCAATTTTGAATGTTTTGGAGATTATAAATTATTATCTATTATATTATAAATATATTATTATATTATATTATTTATATTTATATTATTATAAATTATAAATTGAGAAAAAAACTGGTGAATTATGTTCTGAAAATATTGAGAAAAACATAGAAATTCTCTCTGAAAGAAAAAATTTTTTTTCCGATATTTTCAGAACAAAATTTAACTATTTCTTTTCAATCGTAAAAAGCGGCCTTTACAAATTTTAGAAATTTTTTAAAAATTTTTCTTGCAAAAAAAATGAGCGATAGAACTTTTCCGTCCTCATAAAATACTGTGGACCTGACGAACCACAGGCTTTCATTTCTGCTAAAAATTACTCACACAACACTGATAAACACACTCTTTAATCAATAAGTTTTGGGTCGTCGAATACTGTGAAGCTGACGAACCACAGGTTCTCATTTCTGAAGAATCATGAATACACGTGCTTGAGCACAAAAGAAGCATAAATCCGAGAATGCAGGTTGCACGCGTGATATGCTTTCGGTAACGCAGATGCCGGCGGTAAATCAATCAATAAAAGGAAACAAGAAAATAGTTTTTCATTCAAACTTTCCAAATTTTTTTTCGGAATAAAAAATTTTTCTTTCAAATTTTTTTCCGATCTTCAAAAAATACAAAATTAACTAATAACCGAAAAAATTAAATTAATAATTTTCAAAAATATTAGGTCAAGTTTAAGGAACAAAAACCTTGTTCCCTCAATTCTTTCAAAATTTAAATCGATTGGTCCAGGAAAACTGCTTCACTGATCGATATACCGATTTAGGGGGCCTTTGAGGTACATGAGGCTGTAAAATTTTCTTATAACCTCAGCTTTCCCTCCAATATTGATGAAGATACAGTCTGTTAACCAACATATGGCAAAATAGCATTTTCTTTCTCTTTTTTCACACTACCATTACAGGTGAAAAACATTTTTTTTCTTAATTGAACACTCGATTAAACATGAACGGTTTTTGTGGGAAATTTTCTGCAGAGAAAGAAACCGGCTGTCGGTTCGATAGGCCTCCAGTAGTTCAGGAGATATCGGCAGTTGAGTGAAAAAGAGTCCTCCTACATTCAAAATGGGATATCTCGAAGACAAATGGTCATTTCCGAGCGTGGTGAAAAACAAATTAGACCTGAAGGAACAGGCTATGCGGGCTTTGCATCGGTCTAGCTCAAAAAAATTTTTCCATGTGCGTAGATCAAAAATAAATATTTGAAAAAATTTTCCTTCGTGCTTTATCCGGGGATTGCATGGCTGCCGGTACTCTGAAAAATTTTTAACCAATAAATTCAGAAACTAAGGCCTTCAAGCTTCAAAATTTGATTTTTCTATTTCTCATACGACCATTTTTCACTGAGGTAGGTACAGCCTGTTGAAAAACCAAAAAATTTGGAAGATTTTTCTGTTCCTTTAATTGTTGCGAAAATTATATATTAAAAATAGGTCGCCTAAAAAAATTCTGGACAAAATATTTTTCATTATTTTTTCAAAAATGATTTTTCATGACATTTTGCAACATCATAATAATAAGAAAATTTTATACTGGAATCAAAGTATGAAAATGCAGACATTGGGTTGCCTATTATTTACCTGGACGAAGTACTGGGTTGTCAGATTTAAACAAGTATGTCGAGATCACGTACTTTCACTTGTATGATAATAGAAAAAATTTTATCAGCATAAGCGCTGTTTTATTGTGAACAAGTTGATATAGGGTTGCCTGCAAAAAAAATTAGTCCTAATAGAGGTTGCCGAGTTCTGAAGATTGTAATTTCTATACGCCAGGAAATGAGCGACAGAGAGGTCCAAGGTAACTATACCGAGTAATAATGAAGAGGTTTGTTTTGGTTCACAGTTCTGGACTGTTCGCACAAGCGCAGTTGGAAAATTCTGTAATATCCTGTTTTGGTTCATTCAGAACTGATTCAGAATTATATTGTCCGGTGTTTTGGTTAGCTTTGCGGACCGATCCGAAACTATCCAGGACCGTGAAAACAGTTCGTACATCAAAGAAGGAATTAGTTCGGAATCGGGGATTTCGGATTATGCGTAGGAGCGTTGTCGTTTGTTTAAAGTCTTGGAAAGGTGGCTACTAACAGAATTTATAATTTTGTTGAACATGCAAAAATCTTTTAACTAGATATATTCATTATAATTTCTAATTTTAACTTTTTTGCTTCGGAACTTCCTTTTTAAATTTAGCTCAATTTTACCATCCTCTAGTGATGAAAATGATTTTTCGCTCATAGGTATATAAGAGTATATTAGGATATCACCAGAAGAATGAATTTTATGCAGAAAATGTGATCCCTAAAAACACCGATGAGGAATTCCATGAATTGATCGTGGTGCATCACAAGAAAGCTTTGAAATAAATGAGGATAATGCTAGCAAAATTGTGGGATTTAATTTCAGGAATTATATTGCAAGTCTATTTTTGGAGAAACCTTGAATATATCATTAATTAATGATATATTAATAATTATAGCTATAGGATAAAATTATATTTTATCCACTATGTATTGTTCAATCTTAGTAACTCAGTTATCTCAAAAATATATAATTTATTTTAAATTTCTTATTGGCCCTAACTCTTTACCGAAACAATATCTGTTGTCTCTGCCCAAAAAACTAAAGGCATTAGGGAATAAGTTTCCAACCAGCATAAACGACCCTTAACAATGATACAGGCGAAAATTATACATAACTTTATAATTTTTGAATAGTGGTTAAGTGAAAACAGATTTTAAACTTCAATTCTAGAATCTGGATTCTTGAACTATCCGAAATATGTTTTGGTTTAATCATTATTAGAATAGTTCTAGAATCGAGATTTTACTGCGCATCGGTTCGGCGCTGAATTAGAACGATCCTAGGACATTTCTGAATTTTGCAACCAAAACAAACCTAAGGTCCGAACATCGCAGTTGTATCTGAATGTAAGAGAGTGCGAATGCTCGGTACTATGGAGAGAAGAGGAACCCTGCTACCCTCTACCCTCCAAAGTCCATATTGGAAAGAGTACGGCGTTATTTTGTTATTCTGTTCTTTTGTGATAAAAAATGGCCAAAAGGTGTTTTTATGTGGCTCGGGTGATTCATTAAGTGAATTTACTGAGGAAACTTTTGAAAATTGTTCGTTAAAGCTAACTTTTGTGAAAAAAAAAGAAATTCAAATATCATGAAACTGAACCAATTCGCAACACTCGATTATGGTGGTTACCACAGTTCTTATTATTATTTTTTAATTTTCCTGAAGGTAATAAGAATAAAACTTTTAATTGCTGTAAATAAAACTTTTAATAAAAATCAAATCTCAAACAATAACATTCAATATAAAAACTTGTTTCTATTATCACTCAAGTGAAAGTATGTACCTGTTCAAACCTGGCAACCCAGTACTTCATCCAGGTAAATAGTAGGCAACCCTACGTCTGCATATTCTGCATGTTTCATACTATAAGTCTAGTATGAAATTTTGTTATTATCATGATGTTGCAAAATTTTATGAAACATCATTTTTGAAAAAATAATTGAAAATATTCTGTCCAGGAATTTTTCAAGCAACCTATTTTCAAGATATTAATTAACATAGTAAATTTTTTAATAATCAGCTCGGTGAAGGTCGATGTAGGTTTGGATCTAATGGGGCCCACAGACTTCGTTCATTTCCATCCGTTCGAATCGTCGTTCCAAATATCAATCGCCAACAGTATTTTAACCGACGACCGACGACGGTTTTCGCCACACACCTCGGTTTCTGATGATTTTGAAACGACGATTCTAATCGCGACGATAGGAACGGATGACTATACCGAGCTCACTACACATGTTATTCACTGGGTTAAATGAAGAATTTCCAATATCAACGGTTTTTACTAATTATAAATTTCTGTTATGAAATTGTTTTCACTAGCTACCCATTGTTCATAAATCCCATTTGATTCTTTTATCGATCATATCTGTCGGGTTCGGAAAGTGGCAGAAAAAACCCTGGAAGTTATTTCATAAAATCCCCACCCGGATAAGGGAGGAAGTCCAATCATTTCTAAGCGTTATGAAGAGAGTGATATTTGCCCCGAGGATGGGATCTTCCATTGTAGGATATTGCATATGATAGAACCTTATCTCATAAGATGGTAAGGTTCACTTCTACATCATCCGTTATCGGGAAAAGGATATGGGGTTTTCAATAAAGGATAAATCATATTTTCCAACAAGCAATTTCCTTCTAGGTCCAAACATCTAAAGCCCACAAGCGGATTATTGAATCGTTTTTTGTCGTTTATCGTTTATAATGAAATAATCCTACAAGGGTATTGATTTCAAGATGTGAAGATGAAGCTTTTGAATTGTTTTATATAATTTTGCTGTGAAATTATTATTAGTATCAAGTTGTCCCATGGAAAACGTAAGAATTAGGGAGGATAATATGTCATTCACAAACACCACTTGAAAAGTTCTAACAGTGTCATTAAAATGGCTCACAAAAAAATCAAGAAAAGCATCCCTGAAGGTGCATCGGGAGATTTTTAAGGATTATTAAAATTCATAACCAGATAGGCAACTCGTCCAAGTTTTGCCAATGGCATTTGTTGATATGATGACAAAAACCTCATGATTAAAAACAAGAAAAATCGCTTTTACTATAATTAAATTTCATATTATATGAGGTGTAGTAATGAGAAATTCATTATTCTTCCAATAGATGACTTTAGTTACTGTTATCTCCTGTTGTATAAGTCCGATCGGGTTCCACTACATGCCGTTAGAAAGATGAGATTTCGTACTACAAAAACTTTTCTGACAGTTTTGTATTTGTTGTGTCAGTTTAGTCTGAGCGCACCTCAAAGATGGACACTAGCAAGGGAAACTACACTTTATTTCACAGTTCTTCAAAAGCGCGAAAATCTTGGCGAAAATGCAAGCCAAGCTGACCGAATTTCCATCTGCGAATGGCAACCCTTTGGATCCCTTTGCAGGCGGACGAAATATTCACCGGAGTTTCGTATCGATATTATAGTCCTACCTACCGAGTTTTATTGTGCTCCGATGAGTATTTTCCGAGATAAGGCATTTCGAAAAATAGGGGTGTAAATTCACCCCCTGGATCCCTTTGCAAGTGAACGAAATTTCCAGGGAATTTTCACATCGATATAACAATTCCACATGCCGAGTGTCATTATGCTCTGTTGAATATTTTCCGTGATATTGCAGCCCCTTGGCTCTCCCTGGGTGCGCTACTAGTTAGAATTTCGTTCATAAATTTAAATGAAAGTACTTATTTTGTTTTATAATAGTTCTTTGTTCATGTCTCTTCATTAAATTATAATGGTTTCGATCATTCACCTAATGGATTTGGGAAATGGAAGTACTCTATCAATTTCTAATGTGGAGATGGATTAAGCTGCAGATATGGTTCAACTGAATCGCCACTTGGTCACCTTTCAACTTGATTATTTATACCTTGTTTTAAAAGAGCAATGAATGGGGATAGCCGATGAGAATAATTAATTATTTTATGTTATTTCACGACAATTATTTTTACCAATTTTGGGTGAACGGCCAAAAATAGGTCGACGGTTGAGAGAAGTTCGAGAATAATCTTATGGAACAAAAGTTTCTGTTGAAATTCTAAACCAACATTTGTTATTCGCCAACCTGTTTGCCTCACCTTCAGTTTTTTTTTAATAGTGGTTTGTGTTCTACTCTGCTCCTAAATCAACCGATAACATTATATTAATTTTGTTATGAACTAGCTCCGGAAGTGTCTTCGTCATTCCTTCTCCAGGCTAGTTCAAAAGGTCGGACATGAAAAATTTAATTTTGTAATGAATCAGAAATATCTTCATCGTAGCTTTTAGGTTAAATTCTTCAGTTCCTCAGTAATGAAGCTTTTGAAGTATTTCAGATGACCTAGATATTGTGTTCTCTGAGTTTCTCCTCAGTCCGCGCATTTCTAAAGGGTATATCAGTGAAGGGATCAATTTTTATTTCGTATACGTATTTCGTGCATCATTGTGAGGTAGTGTTTCATGTACGTTTGTCTGAAAACTCCTTTTACTCTTCACAATTGCCCTTCTTCATTAAACACGTAACTTTCGGGGATTTTCACAAGCTGCTCAACAGGATGACATTTTTCGACCTCACCTGAAAAAAACCTGTCCAAACAAAGCGTTTAGTTTTCAGTGTGCTTGGCGGAATGTTGTTTTATGCTGCCCGTTTCATTTTTCAGGTAGAGTAGTACCCAAATATGTTTTTTTTTCGAAATGGTTGACAATTACAAACCAATTAGCAGAATTTTCTTGAACTTATTCCGGCTTTTCTTCCTAGTGTCTGAATAGAAAAAATTCTATCTGCCGATTGAGAAAATGCCCATTTCGAAAAAAGTGAACTGACAATTCGAAGCTTCACACGTTATATTTCAAAACATAACCTTTCGATAAGCACAAAAGAATTTTATCCAGGGGTATTCTTCAAAAAGTTCCCTTCATCCTACTCAATGTTCCACAACCATCGACACCTATTATTATGACTGATCTATTCATCCAAAATTAAGAATTTTTCGTTTTGTAGTATTTCTCGCCTAGTATTTCTTCTTGCAAAAGTTCTTCGTGCTTGTCAGAATATCAAATATTTTCCCTGCACTTCAAGTCGGGAAAATAATTGAGTATTTGTTGAGCACTCGTGATATAGATGAAACCTCTGAATAATATATTCCAAATTTATTAACTAATAAGTAACTCCTCCCACAAAGAATGATGTCAAAAATGTTACATATCGATGTATGTGATAATGCTTCGATAAGCTTTCTCAAAATTTCACATGCCCGTGAAAAATTTATCACACCATCATACGGCCAATCCCCACAATTATTTGTTCTTCCATGGACTGACGGACCCCTTCAATCCAGGATCGACGTGACCGACCTCTCTTTCTTTTTCCAGGTGGTTGCAGTGATACATTCGATGAGGCCATCTCTCTGGGTTCATTCATTGAAAACTAATCATTACCCTGCAGAAATTATACCTCGAGACAACAATATCAGAATGAGAAAAAGAAAAAACCAGAAAGTTGTCAAAAAAAAACAAATTTATTGAATGTGATTCCTAATGTTTAGGCTTTTCAGAAAAAAATAGAAGTATCGATTTCAAATTCAACATAAAAAATGATTTGAGATCTATTTCACTGACTATTTCCCTCGTCTTGATTCGACCAATCAGAAACGCGCAATTTTCAATTTCAAATGGTTTCTAAATGGAAAAACTATATGGCAGCAGCTATCAGCAGTTTTTTCGAGTTTACCCGCGGCAAAACTTGACAATTACATATTGCCAAATTATTACCCATACATGAGCCGGTCAGAGGAAAAGTGGTAGAAATTCCGAATTTTTGAGTTATACCGATATTTGGGTACATAAGGTTGCATATCATTCTTCTAATAAGTGGTATAAGTTGAATCATACTTTCGACCAAGTATGTAACAATCTTTTTCATACCTATCAATGTTTTTTTCTGATAAATTGTAACGTGAAACCTAAATTTCCCAACATTTCACTTAATTGTAGTTAAACCTCTTTTCCTCTGTGCCACTCACATAATGCATTCAAAATGATCGGTTACTAATAAAATAGTCTTGTTGAATACCATTCGGGCATCTAATATTTTCTATGAAAAAAATCGAAAAAAAATCAACGCAAGTAATATTCAGCACTCATGGCTCTCGTTAAAATATTACTTAGCAACGTGGTTTTTCAATTTTTTTCGGGAAAATCATATGCCCTTACGATATTACTTACGAAAAACTAACCTTTGAATGAGAAACGAAAACAAAAGATTTATGTTAACGACATTCTCCGTATTTATGGAAAAACATAACAGGAGGACATCAAGTCTTCAGAGATAAGAGAGCGTGAACATGAAAATAACATTGATCACAGAGACATCAGTAGATCACAGAGACATCAGTAGATCACAGATTACGGATCCTGTGTGTTCCAATAACTGAGATCATATCATGATGGATTGGAATAGTACCAGGATTAAGTGAACTATCGCAGGAATTTGGACAGGCTGAAAGAACAATCACTTATGAACGTTTCGGAACTATTTTGTTCCATTTTCAAGGCATTTATCATCAATACACAAAACATATAACACCAAATTATACCTCATCATGCAACTAATAAAGCCAACGTTTCAAAATGGTCATGGGAATTCAAGAATATGACAGATCGATGACAGATATTCTCATATTTGGTCCCGGCTCATTTGATTTATCACAACCAGCAAACATACAGTATGAAACAAATATATAAAAGGCAACAAACGCGAAACAATGCGCGGAGACAAACAATCTAGAATTTATTGTTATCCATTGAGTATTCCTATTTTTGTTATCATGTAGTCATAAAAAATCACTCAAGTTATTGGTATCGTCTCTATAATTCTCTGTGTATGTGTATTTTTATATGTATGATTTCACTCAAAAGACGTCTAAAATGATGCTGCGTGTGTGTTGTGTGAGGGAAGTTTCGTTTTCGGCTTCTAAATGTCGCCATCATTTTTATGTTTTATGTACCAGGATTGTCATAAAGGATTGAAGAGGCCACTTACATTTTACGGGATCTAGCCAATTATCCAGTCATCTGATCGTTTTCGATTTGCTGAAAAAGGAACCGACATCAGGTAATTTCTGGATTAATGTCCCTGGAATCTGAAAATTTTCTAAGATTTGGTCTGATGAAATAATTTTCTCTAATCATGTGTCAAATCCGTTCATTCTGCCACATCTTGTAGAACAAAACAATGTTAGAATATTTCATTTTAGCACTGTTTTCAGTTACATTTATTGATGACATGTTGGCCTCCTGCCACGGATTTGTTTCAACCCTCTAAGGTTGGATATGGTAATTGAAAGCTTTAAAAATGTATATCTAAGAAATATTTTGAGCAATTTTCAATAGGCCGTAACTCCGAAAAGAATGACCGTAAAAAAACATGAAAAAGGAAATTGTAGCCCGGGTTAGTTGTTTTTGGATTATTACTATTAAATTTTGTAGCGTAAGTAGTTTTTGAGTAATAGTAGGAAAACCAACAAAAAAATTCTCAAAATTTTTGTAGTTTCGTTTTTTAATCCATGAGCGTGGAAAATTTTTTTCTTGCTCAACCGCTATAATGTTCGGATTCTTCGTTAATTAAGCTTCATTTTTTTTAATTTTAGATCTTGATACGTCTACTTATCATAGAGATATCGACTCTCAAATGAAAAAGGATCATTTTGTTTTTGACTATCGATATCTCAGCAACCAATAGTTGGCCTCCTGATGTTGGCCTCCTGATGTTGGCCTCCTGATACGGATTTATTTATTATCTGTCAAATTTATGAAATAGAAAACAGTTCTGCCAATCAATATTTTTCAACACAAAAATAACCAAATGATATTAACGGCAATATTTCATTAATTTCAAAAAAAATTCAGCGAATTAGAGAAAAAATGTATGATACTCGTACAGAAGGCTCATTCTAACACTCATTCATTCAAAAACTCGGAACTTCGTGGCTCATTTTTGAACTCGTGTAAGAATATCAATGCCTTCTGCACTTGTATCATAAATAACTATTTTCGAACTTTGCTCCTGAAAATTTTGAATTAAAGCATAGTTGGATTTCCATCATTTGAATTTTTCATTGAGTTTGTTTCAGAGTGAAAATCCAAAAAAAGGTTCAGAAAATGGAAAATCTTCTCAGCATGAATTTCAATCGATACCTAAATTTTGAGAATGTTGTATACTGCATTCATCAAAATTATGCCGTTGAAAAACCATCATGATTTTGCTTAGTTAACTACAGGTATTCCAACAGAAAAAGAAACTTGGCTCTCATTATGGAATACTTAGTCATTAGAAAAATCGGCATTAATTATCTCTTCTCGAACTTAACAGCCTAACAGCTTTTTCCGCAGATTCGGGAAACTTTCCTAATGGAAAATTGAATACTGACACATACCTCGAATGAAAGCTATATATGGCGGTCATGTGAAATTTCCTCTCCTACTGCCGTTCGAAAAAGCTTTTGTAATTTAACGTAGAATAATCCTGTGCTGAACAGGAATTAGCAAAGCTCGTCTCTGAGCTCTAAAACCGAGCGGATTAGTACTCTGCTCGAAAATTATCCTGTTTAACCCAACGAAAATCAATCTTCCGCCCGATGAGAATTTCTTTTCCGTCGTTCTCGATCTCGCCTGGGAAATTGTTTGATCTACCTCGATTATAATTAGCGTCAAGAATTATCCCTAATAGCAAATAAAAAATACGACGTACCAGTGACGGCCGACGATAATTACGCGCTGTTTACGATATTTGCGGAAAAACTCCGAGTGTGTCCATTTTGCTTAATAAGACCTTGTTTATTCGGAGTGCTACTATACAGGCTGATCTGTCAAGTCAGTGTCTGGGCTTGTGCTTATCATGGTTTTGCTATATAAATGCAAACGAGGTGATGAGGAGCACTTGGAACAAAAACGTCATAACTTTGTCACAGCCTTCTCAAATGCAACCCCGTATTCGTTCCATACTGGATTTCGGTAAGTAATAAATATAATGTAACCTGTTCTTTCGAGCATTTCGGCCGTCGTCGCGGATTAGTTCTCGACGTTTCACCAGTTCGAGTGTCTGGCATCTTCATCTGTCAGTTCAGTGAGAATATCTCCTGAAATATAACTCCTGAAGATGCCAGACACTCGAACTGGCGAAACGTCGAGAACTAATCCACGACGACGGCCGAAATGCTCGAAAGAACAGTTTGTATTATACCTATTACTTACCGAAATCCAGCTGGATTATTTTATGTTGGACTCAACTGCCAGTGAGAATATCTCCTGAAATATAACTCCTGAAGATGCCAGACACTCAAACTGGCGAAACGTCCAGAACTAATCCCGGACGACGGCCGAAATGCTCGAAAGAACAGGTTACTTTGAACGATGGCCGGGAAAGCCTCAACCAATTCATTAATAAGTATAAGTTTTTCCAGAAAACGACTGGTCAATGTTTGTTTTGCAGGCGGCATCTTGCCTGCACCCCCTCAGCAATCGTTGATGGCAATGAAAATCTAAGAATCAAAATATTTAAATATCATGATTTGCTTCTATATTCTATCCAACGAGAAGCGATAGTGCCAGTAAACAACTAAATGTGATGAATATTTTCATTGGCTGCCGTTTAGTGCTTTCTCCGACTTCTCCAGATTTATATTACGACAATTAAGTGATTCATCTGAAATTCTGAGTTGCTTGTGTCGGTGTCGGTTGCTCGGTCGGTACATTAAAGCAGTACCTGATGAATTTGGCCACGCCTTGTTGTTTTGGTGCGCTATTGCTTCTCGTTGGATAGACTGTGGGAAGTATCTAAATTTTTATTTATGTTCAGGCTTCTATTGTTTGCTAAAGATAATAAAGATACCCTAATATAGCATGCAGTATTACAGTTTTATCAGTAGAAAAGACACAATTCTTTCCGTGCAGAACTTTTGAATGTACCCCTCATATCAATGTATGTCTTATTTTTAGTCATATAATAATCCGAGTTTCATAAATCCTACCTTTAGTTTTCGATAATTTAGGAAAATAGTAAGTTATACACTTCTCGAAAAGTGTTATTACTGATTCGAAGTACCGTTGATTGAAGTAATTGAAATACTTCAATCAACGGTAGTTCCTTGTACTCGTAATTCACCATTCAATACCTGCATTCCGTTCACGCTTGTAATTGTCCTCATTGGCGAGTTTTGAATAAACGAGTGTTGAAATGAGCCTTCTGTCCGAGTATTATCCATCGTTTTCCCCAATTCACTGAATTTTCATTGAAATGAAGTTGGCAGAAGTGATTTCTATAGTAGAAATTTGACAGATAATGAATAAATAAATACGTGACAGGTTGCCAACATGAAATGATTAAATATGACAATAAAAACTGTGCGAAACTGAGATATTCCCGCGCAAGTTGGTACTACAAGATGTGACAGAATGAACGGATTTGACACAGAATTAAAGAAATATAGTTTTTGTTTCACTCTTCACGGAATACTCAATCTCTCTCTTAACGAGAACGCTTACTCAAAACCGTTCCGTTATTTGAATATCTTAAAGAAAATAAAAGTCAGTGTAAATGTAGGTACATAGTTTATTCGACCAAGTTTTATAATTTTTGGAATTCTGAACGAATTTCTATATCTATGTGTTATTTATGTGTATCGTTTATTGTAGAGCCCCGAGGATGATTCAAAATAAATCGAAACGTCTCTGTAAAAAAAACCCTCTCATTACTAAGTCTTAGGTACAATGTTGAAATATTTCGAGTTGTATTTTGGAAACCTCAAGAAAGCTTGGGAAAGTTTGTTATGTGTACCGTTAAAGAGACTGAGTTGTACATGAGCTTGTCTTAATAAAAAGAGAAAGCAATGTGTCTCCATTTGACAATTTGGGGCTGAAGTCTTACACGACCAAAAACTCGCTCGATCGCTTCGGAAAAAAATTACCTTCTTTGTTAGATCCCGTATAACGTCACAAGCTCGGTCAATATGATTAGACCATTTGCATTTGTATGAATTAGTCTTTCTTGGCATATTGAAACAAAAATTGTTACTTGCGGAAATATCCTACTGTCTTATCATGCACCTTTTCTTCACGAAGCTTTTTCCAAGGCAACAGAGTCAGAATAGAAAATCTATAATTAAACACAGATTATAAGTTTCTGATTGCAAAAGTGCTTAATGTATTATTTACTAGGATATTTATAGCTAGGATAACAGGCATACATCACCATCGACATCCTCATATCCTAATTTGGAAACCGAGAACTTGTTTTCGTAGCTGTTTCGTAATAACAATAGTCGGATTCCGATAAAGGTCACTTATTTATGATTGCACTATAATTGATGAAGAAAAGTACGTGAGCGTGAATTTGTGAGTGATTTTTGACATTATACTCGATTAACAATGTGCAAATGATAATGAAATCTAATACAAGATGTTTGTTTTATCCATGTATTTAATATGGACATGGAAGAAAAACGACAAGAATCTGACAATACAAAAATCAGTAGTATGTGAGTAGTATTGTAGTTGATCGATTAAATTGTAATCAAGTTATTTTCGAGAAATTTAAACGAAAATGAAAAATAAATGTTAGCACAAGAACTCCGATAAATGTTCCTGTATTAAATACGGTGAAAGCTAAGAAAATTGTCGCCTCAGATAGCATCTGTAGAGAATTGGCTTATCACACTCTGATGGCCGGTTTCCGAGGTCTTGAGTTAACCTTCCAATAGTAAACGATTCGATAACTTTAACCAACCGATAAACTCTAGTTAAACCTAACTGCGTTTCTGAAGTATTTTTCTGTCGTCCGTTAACTATCGAATAGATAACTGATGATTATCACAAGTTTGTTTCTAGCTCAACAGATGTCGCCACGTACAAATTCATATTTTACGATAAATTTTGAAAACATTATTCGAAACTCCACTCCTACTTCACTTCTGAAATTCATATTGAGGAAGTTTTCTATACAGATTATCAAGTTTTTACATAATATCTGTTTTGATAGTGTTTAATGAATTTTTTTTCGAGCAAAAAAAGTTTTTTCAATGTAGAAAGTATTAAAACGTAGCGAGAATTTTATAGAGCGTGAAAGAATGTTGCTTTCTGTATTTTGCCGAAGAGTGCACAAATATCATCGAGCACAAAAAAGGGGGTCTCAACGATGAATCAAAGGACAGATGCATGGTTGGAAATAACTAGACGGGTTAATGCTAGTTGTGATATTGGTCCTAAGAACTAGAAACAATAAGCAACTACATGCTATAATTGATAATTAGAAAAAGGGGAAGAGGATCATGAGGGATGATTAGATGAGTAACCACCTATAATAGCAGAGGTGGCCAAGAGGTCAACTCGTCAACCGTGAAAGATGTTTATGAAGCCCCCGGAGATGAATAAACTCAAGAAAAAACAATTTTTGAATGTATTATTATCTTAATGAAAAAATGCAGTTCAAAGTATCCGCCCAAAAACATAATTCAGCGTGAACATTGTGTTTTATTTTTAACGTTTAAATTCAAAGTACTTATAAATTTACTGCTAAAATGTTTTATTTCTCCCTCGTAAACTCTACCTTACAGTCACTCGCAAGGAATATGTTTGAACACAAGTAGATCTCAGAGTTTGGGCACCTCTGACCTATAGGATTTTTTTTGAATAATGAGACTTATTCATATAAGTTTATACTGTTATGGTTCCTTTTATTTATCCTTAAAATTTTTTAATTTAATTTGAATTTTAAGGAACCGAAATTATAAAAAATATAGAATTTTGAATTTTGAAAAATTTACCTGGCCTTACTCTTACCTCAATTGAGGGTTCAATAAAACTTGAAAGATTTTGATTTTAAAATATTATAATTGATAATTCTTAGAATGCAATGTAATCTTATTAACTACTGAATATTCAATTTAATTTCTATATTAATCTATCAATAAACAAGAAAAATAAACACTATCACTAATTCTATGGTTTTCAAATCAGTTCAATGTTCCTATAAGGTTATGTCGAAAATTGGTTAATGTTAATAAGTCACTCACTTTCAATCATCACAATCTGCTACAATATTTCTAAATAGTCTCTTGAAATTATTCTTCAATGAATATTTCTGAAATAACTGGTTCTATCGGCTTTCTTTCTTCGTAAGTTGAAATCTTCTTTTACCATTAATTATATTTCCATTTCCATTTGTATAATAATTGCACTCACTCAATAGGTATAACACTTAATTTTTTATCAATTTAAGTCTGTTTCATTTAATTTTTCCTTCAATAATAATCCTCAATTCAATTTTTACAATCTTTTCCCCCTCAATCTTCTTTTTTCGTCTCCCTGGTTTCACTTCTCAAAAGTCCTTACTCTCTAGATTTCTTAACTCTAATACATCATACAATTGTGAACGAGATATTCTTGATAATGGAATATTTGTTGGTACATTATTTGGGCTATTTCCATTATCTATACTGTTGGAATTTACCGACGTTTCGGCAAGCATTCGCCTGCCGTCATCAGGGTGTTGTTGGTCCTGAGAAGGACCGGTCTTTGCCAAACTTGTTCCGTTTGGACTTTTGCGCTCCATACCATCCAACTGAGTTGTGGGAATGCAAACGCGAGTTGTCAGAGGTGCAAAATCCGCAACTCAACCCACTCTGACAACAGTCTACTGAAGTAGGAAATTCTCATTTAACTCGAGTTGTTCTGACACTTGGACATAAATGTCATGAATAAATAATGATGTCATGAATAAATAATGATGACATTTATGTCCAAGTGTCAGAACAACTCGAGTTAAATGAGAATTTCCTACTTCAGTAGACTGTTGTCAGAGTGGGTTGGAAGTCGATCATTTTTTCAGTGGTGATTAGTATCGATATGCTTAACCCACATGCAAAATCTGTATGTGTTCCAAAAATTAGTTTCCGAGATATGAATTTTTCAAAGTTAAAGGTTGTAAAAACAAGCCCGTGCTCCCACGGGAAGTCGATCGTCTTCTGGTAATATCGATATTGGAAATATAATCTAGCACACGAAATACCAATATGCTCCAACATATATTCTCTGAGATATCGAGTTTTAACAGATTTCAGTCAATAGATTTCGATCGACCTGCACGCCACTGATCGCGCCGTTCGGGTGCTTTCGCCAAACTGGCCGCTGGAGGCCGCTGGAAACAGTCTGCCAAGTTCACACCGGTCTAGCTATTACTCACCTGAAATACTGGGTAAAAGTTGTTCTCCGAAGATTATTTTCCTTGATCGAACTAGGAATTTCATTATCCGTTGTTACAGAAGATGTACCTTGAAGTTCCTAGATAATCTGTATTTTGCAAAGATGTATCGTGAAGCACTGCTCTGGCTGGTATATATAACACAATCTAACTTCTGACTTAGTTTCCACACACCAAATGCCTTTTGTTTCAACTGTTGTATTTCTTGTCTTGATATAAGTTCTGTTGTATTTTGCCTGCGATAATGAATCTGATACGTTTTACATTCATCACGAACTGATTGATTTTTGCTTGTTGAACCCGTATCTATATTCAAATCTACGAATCTACGAATCTGGTTGCAGAAATATTGTTCATGATGCATTGTATCATCTGACCATCGCTGCAACTTGAAACTAGATCATAATTCTTCCTATACATTTCATCATTCCACAGCAATATGTTATGTTTACACACATTTTTGTAAACCAAAACACGCAAATCAGAGTAATCTCAAAACAAAACTTGCAGCAAAAGTGAGGTTCGAAATCCAACATTACATCTTTGCCCATGCGCCAGTTAGTTATCGAATAAATAAACTGCCAAAATCGCCCGTTAAAATAAACTGAGTTTATCGAATGCATAACAGCAGGGGTGTTCAGAAACAGAAATCACCAGTTAATCCATCCGTCAAAGTTATCGAATAGATAAACTACCGTTTAAAAGACCTCGGAAACCGACCCTGAGTGGTGTAGATTCTGCGGGAAGAAGGGAGAAACTATTATTCACTTATAGTCCATCTATCGAGAAGCGATAGCGCCAGTAAACAACTAAATGTACGCCCATAGGGTTATGAATATTTTCATAGGCTGCCGTTTAGTGCTTTCTCCGTCTTCTCCAGATCTGTATTACGACAATCGAGTGATTCATCTGAAATTCTCAGTTGCTTGCGACGGCGTCGGTTGCGCGGTCGGTACATCAAATCCGGTCCTGATGAATTTGGCCACGCCTTGTTGTTTCGACGCGCTATCTCTCCTCGTTGGATGGAGTATAGTCACGGAATGCTTTGCCATTACAAGCCAAAGGAAAATATGCTTTGGTCAAGAAATTTGTAGGAGTGGGGAATTAGCCTCGCTGAAGCCATCCCAGATATTGGATTTCATTAGATCTCTGGAACTGGAAGGCAAGCTGTAAAGGGTATGGTGAGAACAGCTTCGTCAGGGGACATAATAGACTCGGAAGACGTAGTAACACAGTGCTTAGTTAAAATGTTTCTGAGATAGAGCACAAACTTGAAATGTTTCAAATGGAACACCTCGTATGTTTTAACGTCAAATTTTCGCATTTTTTTCTGAATACATCGATGTATCACAACCTAACCTATAATAAATTTCAGCGTCAACTATTTATATTTCTGTTTGTTTTTTTTAAGAAGGACATGTATTATTCCACACATGCATCAAAAAATTACAATATTTATACTAACATTTTTTTTCGTTTCACCATTTTTCAGTTAATATTTTGAGTTTATGTTCAAAATAGGATAGAATCAATGGGTTTAGGGCAAATGGGTTTTCGAAAAAGTAATGATTAAATGCGTGGGATATTTTTTTCAACTGAAATTTATTGAAGGTTAGGTTGTGATCCATCAATGTATTCAGAAAAAATGCAACAATTTGACGTTAAAATAAACAGGGTGTTCGTATGGAAAATTCAGTTCCGCTCTAATTTTTTTTTATATGCAACTCTCGTTAAACGAACGCTTTTAATGAGTTCTCAAGCGTCCCGAGATGAATTTAGTATAAATCGGGTTTGCGTGTCTTGAACTGCTGCAGGTTGTAACCAAAAGGGAATACATCTTGTGGTAGGATATTCCATAGCCTTGCAGTTCGGTAAAGAAAAGCCTTCTGATGTCCTAGCTGTAGGAAGATGTACGGCAAACCGGTGACTATTATCGGCTAGCGTTGTTCGTTGACCAAATTGATCTCCTGGTGGAATTATGGAGGCAACTTCTTCCGTGCTAGTAATGGTAGTAGTAGTTCAATCTCAGAAACAATGCTTTGAAAAAAAAATTAAGCTACGCCACTGACTTCTACGTAAAAATCTTATTATGAGCAGTTTTCGTTTTTTTTTCTTATACAGGGCCCGAGAAATTATAACATTTCCAAAAAGTGCACATTGTTGTTTTCGATCTGTTTTCCAGAAACAAAAGTAGGTGGACACTGTTTGGATTAAAAATTTTTACAAAAAAGTGACACAGGGTCGCGAAAACCGCATATCTCTATTTCCAATGATAGCTGAGATATAGTGCAGTCTCAACCAATTTAGGACACAGTGTGCTATGCTTGAAACGACTGTACTATATGATGGAGAAATCAATGATAACATATCAGATGATGATGAAGATTGGCAGGTACTCGTGCTCGTCGAAATCGCCTGTCAATTCGTATGAAAGTTTCAAGCTTACAGGAACAAGTTTATTTTTTTACACTTTCAAAGACATAGGGATTGATGACGTGCAGGGGTGAGGGGTGCCTGGCGATGATTTCCGTCCTCAGCATGCTATGAACTACCACTATAAGAATTTCTAGCCTTACAGATAAACCGTTACTAGGAGGGTTCACTAGCTCTTGGACTAATAGTTCACTGTTTTGTGGTGCGTGATTTTCGAGGTTCCATCGATTGTCGGTGAATTTACACGAGTTAAAGGAAGCGAACCGACAACCGACCGCTGTGTCGATTCTCGGAAATAATCAACTCTTGTAGATAATATTTTTTCTCAGGTCCTGTTCAGGGTATCGCAAATTGCTTGATTTCGTCTGTTTCTGGTACTTCTAGACTAGAAAGGTCAAAACGTTAAAAAGAGTTCTGGGCTCGATTTTCTTGAAAAGACCAGTAATGAAAACCGTTTCACGATATCTTAATTTTTTGCAAGATATAACAGTTTCGATATATTATCGATTTCGAAGATGTGCCAAAACTTTTTCATTTTCGTAAATGTCTAAAAACGATTAAAACTTTTTCTGATCCGTAATCGATAGGTTCTGTTGATAGTATTCATTTTTCGTCATCATTTTCAGGGTATGAATATCAGCCCTGCAATTACTGATAGTTAGTCAATCGATTAGACTCAAATGAATGTTTGAAATAGCTGAGCGTGTGAAATTCATTGGGAATGTTTGAAAAGCGAAATACGGATTCTTTCATGTTCAGGTGTGTAGCCTGTAGCCAATTCAGCTCAATGGATGCTGCGAATTACGTGGCTCTCAGGATGGATATCGACCTAATTAAATATCCTGTTAACTACGGAATAGAATGCTTGGTAATGCTTCTTCTCTTTGTTCTCCACATGCCTGCATTTGAGAGAGGGTGGAGTTTGGAATACAAACACTAGAGGTCGGCAGATATCCTTCCACGCTCGAGCAATATGTGACACCCTGATAATGTCGAAATTTAATTTAATCAAAACGCCAATTAAATTCATTTAATTCTTGATAATTTTTATCAAAACATTTTTTCATCAAATAATTGACTTAGTAATATGTACCTTACCCATAGTCTATAAATCTTTCTTTATAAAAATAAGAAAAAATATAATCGTCGTTCCTTAGTTTAAGTATTAATAATTATTATAAGCTTTACCGTCATTCTAAATGCCCTTATTGCACATTATAATTTAAATCAACATCAAAAGGAAAAATTTCAGTTATACAGGAAGTGAAAAAAAATTTCTTTCGATACGCATTCATTTATATATATATATATATATATAATATATATATCTATATATATATTGTAAAGTTAAATGAAAACAGCTGTGAACGCCGAAATCAGGGAACACCTCCGTGGAAAAGTCGCCTGGACAAGGATTATTGATATCAGAAAAAAGATTGGAGTGCTCCATACTTACCTGCACATCGATAAACCAAGTAAGAAACTTCAGAAAAAAGTTACGAGAGTTGCTTCTGAATTTCGAGTGAAGAGCCGGAGACAGTTGGAGAGAGTTGGAGACAGTCTGTGATAGGCTGAAACAGAGAGCGAAAGCATTAGGAAACCGCATGAAACGCTATAATGAACGAGTTAAAAGATTCAAAAACAATCAACTCTTCTACAAGAATCAACATCAATTCTTCCGCTCACTTGAAAATGAAAATGAAAAATCGACAGAAGGTGAACCACCAACTATGGAAAAATGTATGAGGCATGGAGTAAAATCTGGGAAGATAAAAAGGTTCATGACGATCAGGCGTTCTGGATACGGAATGCCGAAGAAGAAGCGGTTAAATACAGCATGGAACCACTGGAGATAACAGAGGAGGATGTACGTGTTGTGTTGAAGAGAACCAGAAATTGGTCTGCCCCTGGTTCTGACGGGGTACAAAATTACCGGTGGAAGAACTTTCAGTCTACGCATAGAACTCTGGCGGAAAGATTTCAGGAAGCATTGAAGGACTCGATTCGGGAACTTGGATCGGACGAGACATACAAGTACCTCGGAGTACAACAAGGCCGGAGATAAAGACTCCCGAAGTAAAAGCCAGCTTCAAGAACAAAATCTTTGGCAGACTCAGAAAGATTCTGGCAAGCAAATTGAACTCGGGTGCAATGTTCACGGCTATCAACATGGCATTTCCAAGTTTGTCTTATTCGTTTGGGATTGTCAAATGGTCCAACACCGAACTCAAATCCATTGACACAAGAGTCCGAGTACTCCTGACGAAATATGGAATATATCACCCCCACGCATCGGCCAATCGTTTGTACGTGCCCAGACAAGATGGAGGTAGAGGTCTTCAGAATATTGAGATAATCCACCACAAACTAGTGGAGGACATGAGAGACTTCTTTCACTCTAGACACTCACCTTTTCTCAATGTAGTATACCGAGAAGATGACAACATAACAGCCTTGAATCTAGCGTCGAGAAACAACCCAGCTGAAGAACCATCGATTGAAAATTGTCTGAGCAGTGTCATCAGAAGGTATTGCATGGTAGGTACCCGGAAGCGCTGAAAAATCATAAGATCATCAAGCAGAAGTCAGTCAATTACTTGACAGCGGGTTACCTATATCCGGAAACCGAGGGGAGAATTGTAGCGATCCAGGACCAGGTAGTTCTAACTAGGGCATATAAAGGAACATAACAGGCAGATACTTACCATCCGATAGATGCCGAAAACGTTCACAGGCACTCGAAACTATCCAGCATGTCACGTCGTCCTGCCCAATGTTGGCACCTAGGGAGTGAACGGAACGCCATAACGCCATGGCAAAAGTATACCATCAAGCTATTGCCATAAAAACAGGACTTATACTTACCTCAAAAAAAGACCGTACGAATATACCCCGAAGGGATTAATGGAGAATGAACGCTTCAGGTTGTATTGGGACACTCAAATGATGACAGATAGGGCGATCCCACACAACAGACCAGATATCTTAATCTTCGATAAACTCAACCAGACAGCAAAAATAATCGACGTCACTGTCCCGGCAGATGATAACGTGGGAAAGGCATATACCGAAAAAATCACCAAATACCAAGATCTCGCATTCGAACTGAAAGAGATCTACAAACTGAAATCTGTGCTTGTTACACCGCTCATTATTTCGACAAACGGTCTGGTGGAGGTTCATCTTGTGGAGAACACCATTAAGTTGGGATTAGAGCCAGACCTGATAAGTGTAGCACTGAAGGAAGTGGTCCTGGGAACAACGAGAAGAGTCCGCAGGTTTCTTGTGACTGGCTGAAGATTTCTTGGTTAGATGAATTGTACCGACATCTCCGGTTAAACCAAATCCCTGGGAAAGGTGATGAAAAAAAAAATAATAATATAATATAATTGTTATGTTAAATTTAAAACTATTCATTAATCAATCATCATCATTTTGTCAAAAACAACAATTCTTCTCAGAAATGCGAACTGAACCTACGTAAAAAATTTACTCAAAGCGCGCGAAAACACTCTACGTCTTGTCGACTGATACACCGTAGTTCAACTGGCAAATGCGTGTCTGTGTGCAGTTTATTTTTTCTGTTATACTGCAGAAATGTGCCCCGCGTACGAAGAGTGACCACTTTGCCCTAATGAAAAAGCGGTACTTTTTAGAATGTAACTGAAGATATAGAACTTTTTTTTGACACTACAAGATGTCGCTATTTGTATTTAGTTCCTCAAAAGGCTTACACTAGTTGGTTCCAAAGTAGAAGTTTTTCGTGAAGGGTTTTTGTCTGAGGGATATGGGATACTGATGAGACCAAATACGGCCGAACCCGGTATTTCTCGTCGCTCGGTGACAAAATCTGATTCAATTTCTCCAGCCTCTTGATAAAAGATCTGTGAGCATATGAATTGAAGATGGTATTCATTTCGTTGAAGTAATCTATTTTTCTCAAATGTTCTAGTCATGGCTTGCATTAAGGCAAAAAACTTTTTGTTTTTTCATTTTTTCGTTTTCTGAAAAAAGTTCATGAACCTTCACTTTGAGTCGTATATTATTATTCGCCTGATTTATTCTTTATCAAATATTTGATGACTTTCCGGTTAATACTGGACAAATGGTATATCACCTGACCCTTCCCCATTTCATAATACATAAGTAGTTGCAATTATAGTCATTGCCATCTATGATGATCAATTTCTAGTGGTCATTAGCAAATCGGATGTTTCACTAGAATATTTGAAAAATCAGGGAACATGCACAGACTATCTTTTCGATAACAAAACGAAGGTCCGTGTCCAGACGGAAATATTGTACGTGCATGAAGAGAAAATCAACAACCCCAGAATACCGGTTGACAGTCGATTCTTGTTTTTTCTTCTATAAATAACCTGTCGAGATACTTCTATTTTTAGCCTAATAAATATGACATAACTAGTTTCTGAATGGAAGGAGAGAGGCAATTATGGCACAGATTGAAATAGCAATATAAATTATGGACAATAGTGGCCAGGTGTTGCATTTTGCACATCCCGATGTTGATACGTCTGGTTCTCTAGAACTGGTGCAGACATTCTTTAGAGTTGGGCGGTTACTGAATTTCTACATTCGGATTTAGGTATAATAGTTATTGGCTTTAAGTCCAGAGAGCAGTTTCAGTTTGCAGGTGAATTAACAGAGAGTGTTTATTAATTGCACTTGCTGCGTCCCAATCGAATGACAATGATATACAGAATGTCTCACCGGGAGAGCCCATTAGAAGTTTATCGTGAAATAATAATTCGATCACTTCCAAATTATTTCTTTCTTACAAATTGATCTGTGACTGAAAAAATTAAATTTTTTTTTTCAGGCTGAAAGACCCTTGATCGATGGCCAATTGCATAAAAAACTGTTAATAATAATATTAATTTCATTTGAAAAAAAATCCAATTTTCGGCTTTTCTAAAATTCCAACTATGAGACTCTCATTTTAACTTCCAGTATATCAAAACATTATTTACTCTACAGAGTGACGTCGAATATATTTTCGGTAAGTGTTCTACCAAGGCTCGAGATGGTTATAGGAAATGATCATAAAATGAAAGTGACATTCGAAGATATATCCGAAAAGTCATAATATAAAATGGGTGTCCTCATCACACAAAATTTAGAAGTGATCGAATTATTATTTCTCGACACTGTGGAAACGACTTATTGAATAAAATTCTTCGCTTCTGGGGTATTTTGAAATCAATGCTGCCCTTTTCAAGCATAAATACAAATATACAAGGCGATTGTCGCAACTCCAGCACAGAGCGTCCTCTATATTTTGAAATTTCTCAAAGCTCTTCAACTTATTTCAACGAATGACAAATAATACCGGATGTAGTTTTTAAAGTATTTATAATTGGTTTCAAAGCTCTGAATAGTCTGAATACTTATAAATGAAATATTCCGCATTCTTATATGTAGTTGTCCATTCTTCCAGGTCTGCGATGCTCGTCGACTGTGCTGCATGAAGGTTGTTCTTGAGATAACACCACAAAAGAGATAGATATTTCATAAATCTGTATTTAGGTTATTCGAACATTATTTCCCGTAATAAATCACCAACTTGCGTTGTGTAATTCTCATGAAATTAGGTCTACTTGAACCGGCATAGATAGTCTTTGAAAAAAAAAATATAGTAGTAGAACGAAATATATTGTAACAGGAAGAAAAAACAAAAACGAAAGGAAAAATAAATTAACTGTGATCTGATCTCTCTGGCAAAGACTTTTAAGGCTAAAAACGATTTATCTTCATTTCCGGCAAAACTAAGTCCTAAGGAAAATAGATAAGAGGCAAAGTTGTAGGTAATAAATAGAAATATTATATTTTTCTAACACTTCTTTCACATAACCTCAAAATTTATATGAAAAATAGAAATCGTTTCTGAAAAAAAAAATTCATAAATTTGGTGAAAACCTTCTCTTGTCACAATTACACTGTAATTTTTTATTTGAAATCTTTGATCTTACATCTTGAATGCAGCCTAATCTCCAATTGGAAATCCTCACGTCAAAATATCTGCCTTTTCGAAAAAGTCGGGGTGAATTTTGTTTTTTTTTAAATCTCTACTTTCTGATGGTATAAAAAATCAAAATGCAAATAATTTTGCTGCAGCTGTGAAACTGTATATAAATGTTACGTCGAAAATATGGTTGGATAGTTTGAAAGTTATTTACCCAGTTAAAATATCCAAAATCGGTTCATTATTCACGAAATAAAGTATTTTGAACTTATCGTCAAAAGGTGATGTTGAGCAGGCAGTTGAAGACTTTCGAAGAATTTATAACTAATTTTTAGTTCTGGATCAAGCAGAAAGAATTCCTTTGACGACATCTGAGGTTGGGAACAACCTCCACTTTCTATGGTTCTGCCAATAAAACTGTCTAACTGAAACACATTCGCCATCTCTTTTCTAATTAAAAAAGTTGGGGGTTGTTGCCACCCTGAGCTGGTTTCTTATTAACAATGTCGCCATGTCATCCTAATAAAAAACTTGTAAATTATTTATTAGCTTTTTGAGTTTGGGCGATTCAACTGTCAGTTCAACAAATCCTTTTGACCGTAAGTTCAATATTACATTATTTCGTGGATAATGAAATGAAAATTTCAACTCGACATCTCTTCCCTATTCAAAAATGTTGGAGGTATACTAACTTCATGGGGACATTCGAAACAATTTCATGACAGTTCTGGGGGGGTCGAATTTTCGTTAGACAACCCTTATATAGATTTTGTTCTTTGAGAGAAAACTCAAAAGTTTTGTCATGCTTTTATGACGGGAGTTCAAACAGAAAATTTGGTTCTTAACATTTCAAGTTTCCTACTATAAGATATAATGAATCGTTTCCTCACAGTAACCTGTGTATGCATATTATATTAATTCATAACCTTGAAGCAAACGATATCAAAAAGTATACGAACCGATATTGGAGTGTGGCTCTAAATATAACAAGGTAATCTTCGAAAAACAAATAGTACCAATTTCCCGCTTGATTTTGCACACATTCGTTTTTATTCAATATTCATACTTTATTACCTAATATTGAACATGAAGGCTTTTTAGAATTATAGAGAAGTCATATTAGGTGTTGGCTCGGGTGTTGGTGCTTCTTCTTTCTGTGTTACAGATTTGTTTGATACTTCGCTACTTTACATCTTTATATATGTACATATTTGAGGAGAGAGTGGCAGAATTAATCAAGATTATTGAGAAGGATAATCAAAACAAAGAAGATAGGTGTTATCTGATGAGAGATCGGTATTTTAAAGGAATATTTTTTGATTTCACTCAATTCGGTTCGAAAGAATGTGCAGAATGAATTTTTTACGGTGTCTATTATTTTCGACCGACTATCTTTTCTGTCTAATTTCAACATTTTGAAGATCCAATTTTATTATTGAAAACAGAGATGACTTTCATCAGTGAAGGCACTATTTCGGAGTTCTAGAGAACTTCAACAAATTTTCGAATTTTCACAAACGATTGTTCCAGTCAGTTGGCCAACATATAAAAATGCATCTCTTTCGCTTATATTTAGTGGCTTTCCTAGGCTTGTGTGTTAAACTACTATTAGGTACAAAGGTTTTGAAAAAAAAATAATTAATCGATTACCTATGTATTCACGAAATGTATACAAAAGCAATCTCCAAAAAGCGAGTGAAAAATTACGAAATTTAGTTAGGGGTATTAACTTTTGTTTGAAATTAATTAACGAAAGATCAGTATAAAAAATTAATGAATGCACTAAAAATGATTCAGAGTTTGTTTTCTAAAGTAAAAAAAAACTAATTTTATTTTAATATTTCATTTCAGAATATTTGAGCAACATCTGCAATAAAATTGTGAAAAAACTCAAAAAACTTTTTTTTTCTTATTTTTTTAAGGTGATAAGCTTTTCAGAGCAACAGATCAACAACTCGATCAAGTGAAACAAAAAACGGCTGGCTAGATTGATTTGGCTTTTTGTGAACACATTTAACTGTAAATGGCACACTTGACATTATTGGTTTTCTCAATTTGTTTGATACAGCGCTTGATTTTCCAAATGAACACCAGAATAGTTATTTATGATACTAGTGCAAAAGGCATTGATTTTCTTACACGAGTTCTAAATTCAAAAACGAGCCACGAAGTGGCGAGTTTTTGAATGAACGAGTGTTAGAATGAGCCTTCTGTACGAGTATCATACATTATTTTTTCTAAATTGCTGAGTTATTATCGAAATTAATGAAATATTGACGTGAATATCGTTCAGTGATTTTTGCATCGAAAAATATTGATTGGCAGAACTGTTTTTTATCTCATAAATTTGACAGATATTAAATAAATCCGTATCAGGAGGCCAACATGTCATCAATAAATATTACTGAAAACAATGCTAGAATGAAATATTCGAACATTGTTTTGTTCTACGAAATGTGGCAGAATGAACTGATTTGACAGATAATTAGAGAAACCTTCTTTTGTTGCGTTTTCATGCATGTGAAAAGGAGAAAATACAATTTTTTCTAAAAATGAATAGCCTTTGCAGGGAAATCATTCAGGTTCTTGAAACCCACCGTTAAATATTGGTTGCTGAGATATCGATAGTCAAAAACAAAATGACCCTTTTTTCATTTGAGTGTCGATATCTTCATGATAAGTAGACGTATCAAGATCTGAAATAAGAAAATTGAAGCTTAATCAACGAAGTATCCGAACATAATAGCTGTTAAGCAAGAAAAAAAATTTCCACGCTCATGGATTAAAAAACGAAACTACAAAAATTTTGAGAATTTGGTTATTGGTTTTTCTAATATTACTCAAAAACTACTGACGAGACAAAATTTAATAGTAATAATCCAAAAACAACTAACCCGGGAGACAATTTCCTTTTTCATGTTTTTTTTTACGGCCATTCCTTTCGGAGTTATAGCCTATTGAAAATTGCTCAAAATATTTCTTAGATATACATTTTTAAAGCTTTCAATTATCATATCCAACCTTAGAGGGGGGCGCCATCCTGAATTTTAGCCCCGGTCAGAAAAAATCGTAGATCCGGGCTGACTTGTTTGAAGGGGTGGCAAAGCTCGTTATGAAAGTTTGAAATGGTAATATCTTTTTCTCTATTACCTCAAGAGTCTATTGTTAAAATATATACTCACCCAATACGTTATACGAAACGTTATACAGCAATAGTACATCTTATTGACGTTCCGTGAGTCTACAAATTGAAGATGGTATTCATTTCGATGATAACTATTTTCAGTTTCTCTGTCTCGGAAATGTTTTCAGTATGACCTCCATAAAGGCAAATATTTTTCATTTCTTTTTCTCAAAAAGTTAAGATCAATTCATCAATATCTAAATGACAGATTTGAAGCAGCTTGTGATAAGGAAATCAAATCATATTTATGTTCGGGCACGTAAATCTATTCATCTGGGTGGTGGACATTTCAAAAATTTTTTTTGTATCTTTTCTTTTTTTTTTACTTTTCATCATTATATAATCAGTGAGTCCTTTTTTGTCACAAAATATTATAGATGTTGATTTTTCTACCCCTTGAGGATGAAAATTTGGAATCGCAGAACCTCAAAAAGGGGACTAATTAGATTCATTTCACTGCATACTTCTATTCCTTCAGATTGTTCCGAATAGAAGATGTTCAATAAAAACAAAATTTCAAAGGGCACCTTGAATAGGAAGGGGCATTTTTCTTAACAATTAATTCGCGAATTCTTCCACGTCTATTTAAATACACTTCGTTCTATGAACCATTTGGTTCTGTTCATAGGACAAACCTTCAAACGTCTATTCCTTTTATAATAATAAAGGTTTAACCGCAGATGTTGCCACATGCAACACTCGAAGCACCGAAAATAATAATAATAAGTATTTCGATAATTCATCAAATTAATCAGCTTCCAAATTCGTTTTTTGACCCGAAAAAAGGGACTAACCAATTATGATTTCATTCGAAAAGGAGAATTCGTACATTTGTTGATAGAAAAAGAAGAATTAGGAAATAGAAATTCTTGGGTTGAACATTTTATTATACAAATCTTAATTTATCGGCAGTTTGAATACACCTAGCACAAGAGTCGGTTCAAAATTCGACATATACAGACATTATGAGCGCTCAATAAACAAAATGGCACTAATGAATGATGATCCATATATGTTTAAAAAAATAGATACACCAACATTATACCTGCCCGGAATGAAACAACTTGAAAGTTGTACCAGTAGGAAGATTTCAACTCGTCCGTGAAATCTTTTATTGGCTCGACTGCAAATCAAGTTATGGAAAACAAACATGTTAACACAATTTCGTAACCCAGTGCAACTCAACGTAGATGTGGATGAAATGTGCTAGTGGGCGCGATGTTTGAAATACGGATTATAGAGCCAACAGCTCCGTGTCATATTAGAGGGGATGCCATGGGTACTTTAGAAAAATTTATATGATCGAGATATTTTGCCTTACTTTTACTTGTTCAATCGGTAAACAGTACAGGTATAGGGTATCCCAAATTGCTTGATTTTGGCTGTTTCTGGTACTTCTAGACTAGATAGGTAAAAACGTTGAAAAAAGTCCTAGGCTCGATTTTCGTGAAAACACCAGTAGTGAAAACCGTTTAACGATATCTTCAATTGTTTTGAAGATGTAACAACATTTTGATATTTTATCCATTTCGAAGATATGCCATAACTTTTAAATTTTCGAAAATATCTGAAAAAATTAAAACTTTCAACAAGCACTCTTTCATGAGTACTAAGACACTATTTTCAATTTTTTTTATGTATATTTTTTTGTATGATATAAGATTAAAGATAAAGCGTTCGTATTTAGAATAAAAAGGGGTTTTTTTGGCACCCTTACTGCAGGAAATGAAAAAAATTTGATACAATAAAAAAATTATGGCACATTTTCGAAATCGATAATATATCGAAATTGAAAGAAAAAATGTACCAGAAACAGCCAAAATCAAGCAATTTGGGAAACCCTGTACAGTAAAAAAGTTTACATCTTCATTATCATAAAATTATATGGTCTAGAATATGCAACGTTTCCCAAACAATCAAGATCGACAGTGACTTCTTTTTGCCGAATGGGGTATCGTATTAACAGTTGAGAATTCTACATTTTTCGGTTTATTTCTGACATGTCGATTCAACAGTTTTCGAAATTTGTAGTTGAATTGCAAGCGGACAACTCACACTAGCAGAGGCCATGTTAAGAGATAATTATAATAATATTCTTCTTCTTAAAGTACCATCTACATTCAATGAAGGTTGGACACAATCTCGGCAAATCGGTCTCGGTCTAATAATATTGGACCATTTTTTTTATTAAATTCATATGATGCATATTCGTAACTGAAATGAGTATTCATGTGGTTATTAAAAGCAGTCAGTTCTCAGATATTCAATTTTGCAGATAATTAGTTATTACTCTTCATCATAAAAATTTATGCTACAAATATTGTGGAACGATCATAGCAAAACCAACGATTTTGGTCTTTTGACCTATCAACCTATTAGAACATCGGATTCAATTGACCCATGGCCCCCCTCGGAAAACCTTCTAGATCCGCCACTGGAACAGTTCGAAAAACAGGAGGAGGAATTTTGTGGGTATTCTAAAAGAGAATCAAGATACCCGGCAGCGATGGTTTGACCTTCATAATTTTAATGTCTGTTGTTTATTTTTAGAACAAAGTTTACAACAGCTTATTGGAGTTAAGTTGTGTGTGTATGCGATCTCTATCCGCAGTTCACTTCCACTCGATTTAAATTGATCTCCCCTATTCGGACACGTGTTCCGTTCAGCGAATATCAACAAAATGAAACTCGACTTCTGCTCCTGCTCTTGAAATGGAGCGGAGGCAATAATATCGAGGCATTGAGATAATAAACTATAGAACGAGACGAATCCATACGCGTTTCGCAAAATATTTAAGATTCATGGTATTCACCTGTTGTAATAAAGAAAAAAATGTAACTATTACAAAGTAAAGAAAAATGTTCAGTGCATACAGACTAAATGAAAAATAACGAATGAAATTCATATATTCGATGTATACTATTTTGTAGAAAAATACTCCAATAACACTTTTATGAAATACGCAAATTTCCTGGTGTAATTGAGGAATTTGTCATCCACTCTTTGAGAAGGTTTTATAAACTCGAATTCAATAAGTTTAACAATTTTCTCTTTATAAAAAACTTCGTAATAAAAAAGGGGATGATAAATTAAACATATCAACCACCGAAATATCTTCAGTAAAAAAGAATCTATCCATTTCTGACGCAAAAGGGACACATGACAAATTCCTTGATGATACCCCCGTGAAAGGTTTTTAAAATGAAGACTTAAAAAAAACAGGCAAAGAAGGACTCATACAAACCCAGCAGACAATTTCCAATAACTTTTTTTGCGAATTTGAACTATAAATTTTCTTCGAGATTTTCTATATTCGAAATATCTTTAATTAAGCAACGAAAATGATGGAATAAATTTCAGCATTTGGTAAGCAAAAATTGTTCAAGAGTTTTATTATACAAAATTGGATTTTGTATGCGACTAAATTCAATTGGAAGTGCATTTGACCTGGTGAATACCCTTCGTTATAATTACTTCGTGAAAAATTTTTCAGACTAGAAAACCTTTTTTTTAAATCGCATGTACGTTGAAAAATAAAAAATGTAAGTATGTAAATAACACATTCGAAATGTGATCGATTTGATTTTTTTTTACCCAATATCTCAAAAAATATTGATTGTAGGGCGTCGGTGTCATTTGGACAAACACATTTGGTATGTAAACTAGTTTCAGTACACAAACAACGGAAAAATTCTTAAACTTGAATCTTTCACCCCCTAACCCTTAGAACCAGACCGGTGTGAACCTACCAGACCAAATCCGTCAGACGTCCAGTGGCGTACGGATCTGCAGTGAGGTGAATGGTGTAACACGGCTGATTCGCATAAATAATGAACAAGGGATGTCAAATTTTATTGAATTTCTATTGAAAAAGACTTCTACAGGAAACGAGGGTTGATTTTAACGGAGCTATTTCGGAAAGATATGAAATATCAGTGATCCGCTATATGTGGAATATTTCGTTGGATCATTACATTATCACGGAAAATATCCGACGAGAGCATAATGACACTCGGCATGCGGAATTATTATTTTGATGTAAATATTGCCTGGAAATTTCGTTCCCTTTCAAAGGGATCCAGGGGTGAAATTTCATCCCTTATTTTGAAAAATTCGATATCTCGGAAAATCCTCAATGGAGCATAATTAAACTCGGTACGTAGGACTGTTATATCTATTCGAACATTTGGTGAAAATATCGTCCACTTGCATAGGGATCCAGGGGGTGAAATTTCATCCCCTATTTTGAAAAATTCGATATCTCGGAAAATACTAAACGGAGCACAATTAAACTCGGTACGTAGTACTGTTATATGGATTCGAACATGTGGTGAAAATTTCGTCCACTTGCAGAGGGATCCAGGGGGTGAAATTACATCCCCTATTTTGAAAAATTCGATATCTCGGAAAATCCTCAACGGAGCATAATTAAACTCGGTACGTAGTACTGTTATATGGATTCCAACTTGTGGTGAAAATTTTGTCCACTTGCAGAGGGAGCCAGGGGGTGAAATTTCATCCCCTATTTTGAAAAATTCGATATCTCGGAAGAAACTAAACGGAGCACAATAAAACTCGGTACGTAGTACTGTTATATCGATTCGAACATTTGGTGAAAATTTCGTCCACTTGCAGAGAGAGCCAGGGGGTGAAATTTCATCCCTTATTTTGAAAAATTCGATATCTCGGAAAATCCTCAACGGAGCACAATTAAACTCGGTACGTAGTACTGTTATAAGGATTCGAACATGTGGTGAAAATTTCGTCCACTTGCAGAGGGAGCCAGGGGGTGAAATTTCATCCCCTATTTTGAAAAATTCGATATCTCGGAAAATACTAAACGGAGCACAATTAAATTCGGTAGGTGTGACTATTATATCGATTCGAACATTTGATGAAAATATCGTCAACTTGCATAGGGATCCAGGGGTTGAAATTTCATCCCCTATTTTGAAAAATTCGATATCTCCGAAAATACTGAACGGGGCACAATTAAACTCTGTAGGTGTGACTATTATATCGATTCAAACATTTGATGAAAATATCGTCAACTTGCATAGGGATCCAGGGGTTGAAATTTCATCCCCTATTTTGAAAAATTCGATAGCTCGGAAAATACTAAACGGAGCACAATTAAACTCGGTACGTAGTACTGTTATATGGATTCGAACATGTGGTGAAAATTTTGTCCACTTGCAGAGGGAGCCAGGGGGTGAAATTTCATCCCCTATTTTGAAAAATTCGATATCTCGGAAAATACTAAACGGAGCACAATTAAACTCGGTACGTAGTACTGTTATATCAATTCGAACATTTGGTGAAAATTTCGTCCACTTGTAGAGGGAGCCAGGGGGTGAAATTTCATTCCCTATTTTGAAAAATTCGATATCTCGAAAAGTCCTCAACGGAGCACAATTAAACTCGGTACGTAGTACTGTTATATGGATTCGAACATGTGGTGAAAATTTTGTCCACTTGCAGAGGGAGCCAGGGTCCGTTCAGTATTTTCCGAGATATCGAATTTTTCAAAATAGGGGATGAAATTTCACCCCCTGGCTCCCTCTGCAATTGGACGAAATTTTCACCAAATATTCGAATCGATATAACAGTACTACGTACCGAGTTTAATTGTGCTCCGTTTATTATTTTCCGAGATATTGAATTTTTCAAAATAGGGGATGAAATTGCACCCCCTGGCTCCCTCTGCAAGTGGACGAAATTTTCACCGAATGTTCGAGTCCATATAACAGTACTACGTACCGAGTTTAATTGTGCTCCGTTGAGGATTTTCCGAGATATCGAATTTTTCAACATAGGGGATGAAATTTCACCCCCTGGCTCCCTCTGCAAGTGGACACAATTTTCACCACATGTTCGAATCAATATAACAGTACTACGTACCGTGTTTAATTGTGCTCCGTTGAGGATTTTCTGAGATATCGAATTTTTCAAAATAGGGAATGTAATTTCACCCCCTGGCTCCCTCTGCAAGTGGACAAAATTTTCACCACATGTTCGAATCCATAAAACAGTACTACGTACCGTGTTTAATTGTGCTCCGTTGAGGATTTTCTGAGATATCGAATTTTTCAAAATAGGGGATGTAATTTCACCCCCTGGCTCCCTCTGCAAGTGGACAAAATTTTCACCACATGTTCGAATTGATATAACAGTACTACGTACCGAGTTTAATTGTGCTCCGTTCAGTATCTTCCGAGTTATCGAATTTTTCAAAATAGGGGATGAAATTTCACCCCTCGCTCCCTCTGCAAGTGGACGAAATTTTCACCAAATGTTCGAATCGATATAACAGTACTACGTACCGAGTTTAATTGTTCTCCGTTTAGTATCTTCCGAGATATCGAATTTTTCAAAATAGGGGATGAAATTTCAAACCTGGCTCCCTCTGCAAGTGGACAAAATTTTCACCACATGTTCGAATCCATATAACAGTACTACGTACCGAGTTTAATTGTGCTCCATTGAGGATTTTCCGAGATATCGAATTTTTCAAAATAGGGGATGTAATTTCACCCCCTGGCTCCCTCTGCAAATGGACAAAATTTTCACCACATGTTCGAATCCATATAACTGTACTACGTACCGAGTTTAATTGTGCTCCGTTGAGTAGTTTCCGAGATATCGAATTTTCCATAATAGGGGATCAAATTTCACCCCCTGGATCCCTCTGCGAGTAGACGAAATTTTCGCCACATGTTCGAATCCACATAACAGTACTACGTACCGAGTTTAATTGTGCTCCGTTCAGTATCTTCCGAGTTATCGAATTTTTCAAAATAGGGGATGAAATTTCACCCCCTGGCTCCCTCTGCAAGTGGACGAAATTTTCACCAAATGTTCGAATCGATATAACAGTACTACGTACCGAGTTTAATTGTGCTCCGTTTAGTATCTTCCGAGATATCGAATTTTTCAAAATAGGCGATGAAATTTCACCCCCTGGCTCCCTCTGCAAGTGGACGAAATTTTCACCAAATGTTCGAATCGATATAACAGTACTACGTACCGAGTTTAATTGTGCTCCGTTTAGTATCTTCCGAGATATCGAATTTTTCAAAATAGGGGATGAAATTTCAAACCTGGCTCCCTCTGCAAGTGGACAAAATTTTCACCACATGTTCGAATCCATATAACAGTACTACGTACCGAGTTTAATTGTACTCCGTTCAGTATTTTCCGAGATATCGAGTTTTCCAAAATAGGGGATGAAATTTCACCCCCTGGCTCCCTCTGCAAGTGGACAAAATTTCCACCACATGTTCGAATCCATATAACAGTACTACGTACCGAGTTTAATTGTACTCCGTCTAGTATTTTCCGAGATATCGAATTTTCCAAAATAGGGGATGAAATTTCACCCCCTGGCTCCCTCTGCAAGTGGACAAAATTTTCAACCGGTGTGAACTTGGCAGACCGTTTCCAGCGGCTCTCCAGCGGCCAGTTTGGCGAAAGCTCCCGAACGGCGGGATCAGTGGCGTGCAGGTCGATCGAAAATTATTAACTAAAATCTGTTAAAATTCGATATCTCGGAGAATATATGTTGGAGCATATTGGTATTTCGTGTGCTAGATTATATTTCCAATATCGATATTACCAGAAGGCGATCGACTTCCCGTGGGAGCACGGGGTAGTTTATACAACCTTTAACTTTGAAAAATTCATTTCTCGGAAACTATTCTTCGGAACACATACAGATTTTGCATGTGGGTTGATCATATCGATACTAATCACCACTGAAAAAATGATCGACTTCCCGTGGGACCGAGGGGTTGTTTTTTCAACCCTTAACATTAAAAAATTCATATCTCGGAAACTATTCTTCGGAACACATACAGATTTTGCATGTGGGTTAATCATATCGATACTAATCACCACTGGAAAAATGATCGACTTCCCGTGAGACTGAGGGGTTGTTTTTTCAACCCTTAACATTAAAAAATTCATATCTCGAAAACAATTCTTCGGAACACATACAGATTTTGCATGTGCGTTAATCATATCGATACTAATCACCACTGAAAAAATGATCGACTTCTCGTGGGACGGAGGGGTTGTTTTTTCAACCCTTAACTTTGAAAAATTCATATCTCGGAAACTATTTTTCGGAAAACATACAGATTTTGCATGTGGGTTAATCATATCGATACTAATCACCACTGAAAGAATGATCGACTTCCCGTGGGACGGAGGGGTTGTTTTTTCAACCCTTAACTTTGAAATATTCATATCTCGGAAACTATTCTTCGGAACACATACAGATTTTGCATGTGGGTTAATCATATCGATACTAATCACCACTGAAAAAATGATCGACTTCCCGTGGGACTATGGATGCCCTTTATGGCATTCAGATGTGTGAAGTTTAAAGACTTCTTTGTAGTTTATATAAAAATATAAAAACAGATACTTCAGAGCTATATTTTCCACAAAATTATATTCCAAGTATGAAATCCAAAAGAGCAAAACTTTCCCTAAACGATTAATGCTTATTGACATAATAAATTTGGCAAATTTGTGAATAAGAAAAAGGTCTAGTGGAACAGGTAAGGAGCAACCAGTATCTCCAAAACGTGCCTAAAGCCCATTGTATATTTTTATAGCTTCGAAATATTTCTCTTTCAGACTGAACCAAGAGGTGTTTCACAAATAATCTGGCATTATCACCTTTTATGAATATCTTTAGGCATTGTATATTTCAGGTAAGACTTGGACCGTAAATGGGATAGTACCTTCAAATTTTTTGCGATAAAATATGTATGTGATTACTTGTAGATATCAAATAAGTGTCTGTTGGATCTACTTGAATATTATATGAATATGAGTTATTCCAAGTTATGGGACTATCGAAAAAAAGCAATGGAAAAACAACCCCTCCGTCCCACGGGAAGTCGATCATTTTTTCAGTGGTGATTAGTATCGATATGATTAAACCACATGCAAAATCTGTATGTGTTCCGGAGAATAGTTTCCGAGATATGAATTTTTTAAAGTTAAGGGTTGAAAAAACAACCCCTCCGTCCCACGGGAAGTCGATCATTTTTTCAGTGGTGATTAGTATCGATATGATTGACCCACATGCAAATTCTGTATGTGTTCCGAAGAATAGTTCCCGAGATATGAATTTTTTAATGTTAAGGGTTGAAAAAACAACCCCTCCGTCCCACGGGAAGTCGATCATTTTTTCAGTGGTGATTAGTATCGATATGATTAACCCACATGCAAAATCTGTATGTGTTCCGGAGAATAGTTTCCGAGATATGAATTTTTCAAAGTTAAGGGTTGAAAAAACAACCCCTCCGTCCCACGGGAAGTCGATAATTTTTTCAGTGGTGATTAGTATCGATATGATCAACCCACAAGCAAAATCTGTATGTGTTCCGAAGAATAGTTTCCGAGATATGAATCTTTTAATGTTAAGGGTTGAAAAAACAACCCCTCCGTCCCACGGGAAGTCGATCATTTTTTCAGTGGTGTTTGGTATCGATATGATTAACCCACATGCAAAATCTGTATGTGTTCCGAAGAATAGTTCCCGAGATATGAATTTTTTAAAGTTAAGGGTTGAAAAAACAACCCCTCCGTCCCACGGGAAGTCGATCATTTTTTCAGTGGTGATTAGTATCGATATGATTAACCCACATGCAAAATCTGTATGTGTTCCGAAGAATAGTTTCCGAGATATTAATTTTTCAAAGTTAAGGGTTGAAAAAACAACCCCTCCGTCCCACGGGAAGTCGATCATTTTTCAGTGGTGATTAGTGTCGATATGATCAACCCACATGCAAAATCTGTATGTGTTCCGAAGAATAGTTTCCGAGATATGAATTTTTTAATGTTAAGGGTTGAAAAAACAACCCCTCCGTTTCACAGGAAGTCGATCATTTTTTCAGTGGTGATTGGTATCGATATGATTAACCCACATGCAAAATCTGTATTTGTGCCGAAGAATAGTTCCCGAGATATGAATTTTTTAATGTTAAGGGTTGAAAAAACAACCCCTCCGTCCCACGGGAAGTCGATCATTTTTTCAGTGGTGATTAGTATCGATATGATTGACCCACATGCAAAATCTGTATGTGTTCCGAAGAATAGTTTCCGAGATATGAATTTTTCAAAGTTAAGGGTTGAAAAAACAACCCCTCCGTCTCACGGGAAGTCGATAATTTTTTCAGTGGTGATTAGTATCGATATGGTCAACCCACATGCAAAATCTGTATGTGTTCCGAAGAATAGTTTCCGAGATATGAATTTTTTAAAGTTAAGGGTTGAAAAAACAACCCCTCCGTCCCACGGGAAGTCGATCATTTTTTCAGTGGTGTTTGGTATCGATATGATCAACCCACATGCAAAATCTGTATGTGTTCCGAAGAATAGTTCCCGAGATATGAATTTTTTAAAGTTAAGGGTTGAAAAAACAACCCGTCCGTCCCACGGGAAGTCGATCATTTTTTCAGTGGTGATTAGTATCGATATGATTAACCCACATGCAAAATCTATATGTGTTCCGAAGAATAGTTTCCGAGATATGAATTTTTCAAAGTTAAGGGTTGAAAAAACAACCCCTCCGTCCCACGGGAAGTCGATCATTTTTTCAGTGGTGATTAGTATCGATATGATCAACCCACATGCAAAATCTGTATGTGTTCCGAAGAATAGTTTCCGAGATATGAATTTTTCAAAGTTAAAGGTTGTATAAACTAGCCCGTGCTCCCACGGGAAGTCGATCGCCTTCTGGTAATATCGATATTGGAAATAAAATCTAGCACACGAAATACCAATATGCTCCAACATATATTCTCCGAGATATCGAATTTAACAGATTTCAGTTAATTATTTTCGATCGACCTGCACGCCACTGATCCCGCCGTTCGGGAGCTTTCGCCAAACTGGCCGCTGGAAACGGTCTGCCAAGTTCACACCGGTATGTAATAGTATGTCGTAGACAATACAGGGTCTTTCACGAGGAACCTCACCCATATTTATACGGGAAACTACTGAACGTATTTTCATGAAATTCAGCACTTATAAGTATTTCACGATGCTGATGAAATCTAAAATATTTTCAAGGCATGAGCACCTCCGGTTTTTCCGGAAATGACGTCAACTTCCGTTTTTCAAATTAGAACACACCATTTTTTTATTGCAGAAATAGATTCCTTAGAAAATTTCAAGTTATTTTGATGTAACATTTTTCAGTTTTGGTTGGAAACTTCTCTCTGAGCGGGAAAATTCGAAAAAAAAATCGAAAATAGAGCTCCGCTGAAACAAGAATAACTTCGAGGTTTTTGGATGGAAAATTTTCATTTTTGGGATTTTTCAAGATGTAAGCTTGATGTATCCACTTTAAAAATCGAAATCGCGATTCATGATACAGGGGGTGAAAAAATCGCTTTCAAAGTTAGGGATGACAAAATCGTGAAAAATCAATTTTTTCAAATTAGAACCCCATTTTTTTATGGCAGATATTGAATCTACGTTAAAAAATAATGTGAGTGTATGCCTCACACCCTTGCCCTAAAGTGGATATTTTCTGAGTTATTCACAAAAAAACTGTTTTTCGTCTTGAATATTCAGCTATTTCTTTTCCCTTCACGCCAAAAAGATGAAATTTTCAGGAACTGTTACTTAAACCATGTTTTAGATTTTACTACCCTAATATGCAAGAGAAAAAAGTTACAGGTTGTTCCTAAATAGATGGCGAATTTTGATTCGAATTTGTATCAGAAACCTCTTTATTTCAACTAATCGGCCATCGGTTTTCTCTCCAGTGATAAATAAATAATTCCTTATGAACCATATGCAAAAACTTACCATGTTTTAAATTCTTTTTTTTTAATGATAGATATCATTAATTACATCTGCCAAATTCCTCTTTATTCAGTAGCATTTTGTGTTTACTATTAATTTGGTGATAATTCGTATTAAGTTATAAAATCGATCACTATGCCTAATTTTACCAATGAAGATTATTTAAATCTCATTCTACTTCATGGAGAATGTAATAAAGTTGTAGATAGAACAATTCGACTGTTCATTGAGAGGTTTCCTGACCGACCCAGACCAACGAGAGATACCATTAACAGAACCATGACAAACTTGAGAAATGTCGGATCTTTCGTTAAGAAAACTATACACAGAGAAAAAAGTGTAGTAGAAATGAGAACAACGAAATTACAGTTCTTGCATATTTTCGTGTGAATCCTCAAAATTCTCTCAAAGATGCCGAGATTGATCTGGGATTATCTCAATCGAGTGTTTGGAGAATATTAAAAAAAACATAAAATGCACCCATATAAATTCAATAGGGTACAGCATTTGAAGGAAACTGATTTCGTCAGGAGAACAGAGTTTTGCGAAGCTATGATGATTCGATTTCAAGAGAATGAAAACTTTTTGGACTGTATAATTTGGACAGATGAATCTAAGTTCACAAAGAATGGTTCTTTCAATAGGCATAACAGTCATTATTGGGATGAAGAGAACAACCACCACTTCAGACAATGGAACTTTCAAGAGACCTGGAGTTTCAATGTTTTTTGCGCCATCAAAAATAATGCAATTCTCGATGTTCACATTTATGATGGGACTTTAACTGGTAAGATAGAACACTACACATGTTTGCATTATTTAAAGAATGTTCTCCCTTAGGAGATAGATATTCTGACATATTGACTCAAATAATTGAGCCGCTAGTACAGAACCATAATGACTTATGGTATCAACAAGATGGCGCGCCTCCACACAATTCACTCAATGTGTCAAATATCCTCTACAGGCTATTTGAATATCGATGGTTGGCGAACAATGGTCCACATCTTTGGCCAACACGTTCTCCCGATTTAACTCCTTTAGACTATTATGTTTGGGGTAGGATAAAAAATATTGTCTACTCAACTCCCTTGACTGATAAAGAGAACTGCATAGAACGAGTCAGAAATGCGTTCAGGTTTTTTAGATTTTTAGATTCATAGTTTTGAAACTCAATTTGGTTTTTAAACACTTTTGCAGATCTCTTCCTCCCGATGAAATAAGAAGAGCAACGCACGAAGCATTCCTGAGACGTATAAATAAATGTCTAGAAATTAACGGTCAAAACTTTGAGCATCTTCTCTAGTTATAACTGCGAGAGTTTGCCATGGTTCTCCTAATAGTAACTTGAAGTCGGTTTCAAGAAGGGGTGAAAAATCTACAGCATGGTTCAAATAACAGTTCCTGAAAATTTCATCTTTTTGGCGTGAAGGGAAAAGAAATAGCTGAAAATTCAAGACGAAAAACAGTGTTTTGTGAATAACTCAGAAAATATCCACTTTAGGGCAAGGGTGTGATGCATACACTCACATTATTTTTTAACGTAGATTCAATATCTGCCATAAAAAAATGGGGTTCTAATTTGAAAAAATTGATTTTTCACGATTTTGTCATCCCTAACTTTGAAAGCGATTTTTTCACCCCCTGTATCATGAATCGCGATTTCGATTTTTAAAGTGGATACATCAATCTTACATCTTGAAAAATCCCAAAATTGAAAATTTTCCATCCAAAAACCTCGAAGTTATTCCTGTTTCAGCGGAGCTCTATTTTCGATTTTTTTTTCGAATTTTCCCGCTCAGAGAGAATTTTTCAACCAAAACTGAAAAATGTTTACATCAAAATAACTTGAAATTTTCTAAGGAATCTATTTCTGCAATAAAAAAATGGTGTTCTAATTTGAAAAACGGAAGTTGACGTCATTTCCGGAAAAACCGGAGGTGCTCATGCCTTGAAAATATTTTAGATTTCATCAGCATCGTGAAATACTTATAAGTGCTGAATTTCATGAAAATACGTTCAGTAGTTTCCCGTATAAATATGGGTGAGGTTCCTCGTGAAAGACCCTGTATATTTCGAGCTGATAACTGAAAAGCTTTCATTTATTCTCTTTCATACTTGGATCGTTTGATGCATTCGGGTTATCGATATCTTGAACCAATACTAGAACAGTCCGAGTGCGCAGTTTTAGAACGATCCTAGGAATTTTCGGAAAGTTGTAACCCGAAAAAAGCTAATGCATATTTGTTTTCAGGTGACCCTGGAGTATCGGTGAGTGGTGTGGGCCGGTCATGCGCTCTCGGCCCGACTCTGCTGCTGGTCGCACTTCTCCACGTGTGCCATGGGATCCAGTCCGATCCTTTCAAGACGGACCCCCTCTACTCTGACCGCGACATTAACACCATCGACAATGAAGAGGTTGCTTCTGCCAGCCTTGACGACAACAACCACCGGACGCGTGCGCATTACCCCGAATCGACGATGTCTTCACCAGAGATAACAACGTCACGTCACTCGGAAACCTCAGCGCAGAAAGCCTCAGGAGCGAGATCGCGCTCAAGAAGAAGGTGATAACGGTGGGGTACCTGGCCGCCGTCAAGGGAGAGCTGAAGGAGAGACAGGGTTTGACCATTTCTGGAGCTGTGAAAATGGCGATTGATCAAGTAGGTACAGAAACTCTTCTCTGTTCAACTTTGGCATCTGATAAAAATAAACTTTTTTTTCCATAGTTGAAAAAAACAAATATATAAAAATTGCGATTAAGAAAACAATCATTAGTTGCAAATTGCGCCAATCAGCCAGTGTTACATCATCAGATCTGTTCAATAGTCCAGCGTGGTTGGTACCTCCCGGGAGATAAACTCGAGAGAAAATTCGTATGGAATCTGCACTGCACTGACTGCACTGATTGAATAAGCAGCCAAATGAATGAGGCATACGCGAGTTTCGTTCTCTCGAAATATGAAACCATATAACTGCGATGTACTGCTGAAGAAATCATTAATATGAAAAACAAATAACACATGTGATTTGTCCTATGGAAAATTTTCTGAAAAGCCTTCATCACATTAACAAGAATGATCTAAAGCCGCAAAGAGGAACAGAGAAAATGGAGTTTAATAAATGAAAAAATTATCGTTAGGAATGATCAGAATTAAATGAAATGTTTGGTATATTGGTTTATTACTTGTCGACGTTTCGCTCACATATATGTGGCATTCTCAAGACAATAGTTTTCATACGTATAAAAATTATGAATAAATCATAATGCTGAAAACACACAATATAAATAAGACAAACTAAAGCCGAGATAGCACTCCAGCATATGGAGGCACAAATATTACCATCTCTCACAATTGACATAATATTTTATTACAGATATGTCGACGATACAATCATCTGCATTGATTCAAAAAACCCTCAAACACTATTGAACGCCCTCAATTCATTCCACGAAAGAATAACATTCATTTCAGATATCCCCGCGGACGACCCTATAGATTTTTTGGATATACTACATATTTATAACAATGACGGCAAGCTCATTTTCAACTGGTATAGGAAAGACACCTGGTCTTGTCGTTACTTAAACTATATGTCGTACCACCCTAAGAAATATAAGACCTCAACAATTAATAACTCAGTCGACAGAGCAATCCTACTATCCGATGCTGAGTTCCACAAAAACTCACGTTGAAATGTTAAAAAACACCCTTGTTTAAAAACTCATATCCTCAGTTACGTAACCCAAGGAATAGAAAAAAGATTGAGATACCTCACATCAAACAGAGGTTCCAACGGAATCCCTCCGCCTTTCCGATCTGATACCATGTTTTCTCCTTGCTTCACACCCCCTGCTCACAATGTATAAGTGAAGTTTCCGTATTTCATGTCAATTGAAAAAGGTGTAAAAAAGTTATACGGAAAAATGAGTGTCATACCAGCTTGGACGCCTTCTAATAAGACCTCAAATATTTTCAGTAGATTGAAACAGGAAGAAGACATTTCCCTTACCAGCAATGTCATCTATAAGATAAAATGCCAAACTGTGTACCTGCCGCATATTACAAACATCGCAATACCTCAAGAAAAGAATATACCAACATGAATATAATACGAAAAAACTAAAGGACGCACATTCCGGAATATGCAAACATTCGATAGAGACTTACACCTTCAATTTCAATAGCTGAACATCTTAGACAGGGAAATACACTTTTGGAAACGGTTTATACCTCGAATCTCTCTATATTACCTGCTCTGATAATAACTTGAATTTGAAAACCGACTTTACCTCAATTTCAGGCCAGTATAAAATCCTAATAAATCCTGAATAGGCAGAGACCTCTCACCGTATTGTTCTGATCGCATTTTTGCGGAAGATCCCTGTACTTTACGTTTTTCTGTTAGTCACCTGGATACATTTTTCTTTTCGGGTTCAACAACTCACCGCAGATGTCGCGAATACCGTTGTCACATCATAAATATGAATTCGGGTCATACCTTCATTAAAGATTGAACACTTACATACCTGCTATTTTGTTATTATATTTTGTATCCTTGTCATCAGGAATTCAAGGTAATGTTTGTGAAAAATGTTCTCGTGTCCTATTGTCTTATTTATATTGTGTTTTTTCAGCATTATGATTTATTTATAATTTTTATACTTATGATAACTATTGCCTTGAGAATGTCCCATATATGTGGACGAAACGTCGACAAGTAATAAACCAATATACCATTGTATTAAATTCTGGTCATTCCTAACGATAATTTTTTATTTATTATACTGTGATAAAGACCGATAACCTACATTAATACTGAGAAAATGGAGGCTAATTCCTGACACAAGTTCTTTGAGCCATACAATCGTGTTGCTCCATACTGGCCTGTCTCCTTATGCATTCAAAAATCTAGCTGAAGAGCAAAAATATGCAAAAGACTGAAGAAGTATCCACAATCATGTTGATCTGCATCGCCAACGGTTCAAAACCGTTGTTCATGTACTGTTTAGCTTCCTAGTGGCGTTGATCACATCGTCTTCAATTATGCAGCTATTGGCTTTATTCGAGTTTACAATTTTCAGAACAGTCCTAGGATTGTTCTAAAACTGCACCGAACAGATGCGCACTCGTTTCGATACCTAGGACCGTTCTAGGACTGGTTCAGTTTTGAAGAACGTGCATCAAACGTGCCAAGTATGAAAGAGAGGAATTAAGAGCAGTTCAGTTTTCTACACGAGAAATATCTTGCCAACGATATCTTCATTGAAGATTATCGATATGGCATTAAGATTCCGGCCAACAACCGTCACGTCAAGCGCTAAAAAAGCATACACCCAGAATAATCCGAAAACAGTACCTGCCCAAGGACGGTGACAGCTTTTGGACAGTATCCCCAGATAGTTCTTAAAAACCCGAACGCTGAACAAGTCAGTCCTGAAACAGTCCCCGAAAAACCCGAACGCAAAACACTTACTGCGCAAAATCCTGACTGTCCTAGAATTGTAATTGTGTGAACCCGAATAGAGCATTAGCAACTATTAAGTTGCGCTGCGATCAGGACATTTTGTGTACCACAGATGTCATCCTATGACAGTGAACTAATAACACATGGAAGGAGTCAAACCGTCAGAAGCGGCGTAATGCTGGGTACGAAGATAAAAGTCAGCTGATGCGGGGCAAGAAACGCCGCGTTTGAACTGAACTCAAGGAGTTTTTGGGTTTTTTTCTTGAATTTGAAATATTTATACAATAATTTCAACGTAACCACTCATCTGATTTTCATTGTGAGACAAAATTATAATTTCTTGTAGTATTCTATTGGTTGGCAAAGATTTTGATAACAGAAACATATTAATTTAAGTTGAATGAAATTGTTTCCGATTGAAAGAAAAATTTATGTGTTCCATAAATGGTAAGGAAATCCTCAAAAACTTAAAAAACAGATATCGACTGTGTCTGAAAGTAAATGGGGGCCATTTGAATACCTAATTGAACTTTCAGTTAATAAATAAATGATATAAATATCAGGTGTCATTATCCACGTTCCTTTGATATAAAAAAAGCGCATCGTTCTCGTGTGGCATTCCACAACTGTTTCAAATTCAGGAGAAAATATCGATATTTTTAGAAAACCGCCAGAGATAACCTCAATAAAGTATATATATTTGAAATCAGAAGAAAGAGCTCTACCGATTAGGAAAATAAAATACAGGGTGTGCCATTTAAAAACAACAGTTCACATAGAATTTTTATGTTAACGATGCCTTTGCAATTCTTTAGTACTGAATTCTGAATGTCCATAAAAAATACTGCAAATTTGCCAATTTGAATTTTTGTGTACGACCAATATTAACTGAGATAGCTTTTGAATATAAACAACCACCCTGTACAAATTTCCTTCAACCCCATTGGATTTATAGAAAACTAATAGAAGTAATCTAAAAAACTTCTTTCATGTATCTCGAAAATATAGATGGTGAATCCTGTTGAACTATATACATATTTCATAAAAGGGTAGAGCACACTCGACCGTTCCAAAAATACCTCATATGTAGGGCTTCAACCATTCGTTTGAATTATACATGGCGATTTCCAGTTTTGGTACATATTTTCAAAATGTTCTATTCGGCGAATTATGATTTATAGCACTTAGGACGAGTACACTGATCCCTATATTGATGAGGAAACATATTATCTACTAGCTAGCCCGCGCAACTTCTTCTGCCCAAATCGGCTATTGAAATAATTGTTATTATTATTATTATTAATTATTATTCCAATATCATCCTCAAACACGAAAAATTTTGAAGAAGCCTAGATCCTAATTGTCACACCGCTACCAGATCCGATTGTTTTTCCCTAACTATTCGTTTATATACGTTTAACCTATACCTAAATAACTGAAACTACAATCCTATAAATCAAATAATCAGCCAATTCTCTCGACGTATAGGCCCTCTCGTGATGCTGTTTCTTCGGGGGTATGTTACGCAAGATATTATTCGTACACATCAGTTCTACATTGAAAAGTTCAACTTTTCATCCATTGCGGTATGATTTTTCCATGAAATTCAAGCCGTCTAGAAAATCTCGCTCTGAAAAGTCATATGTATTCAATATTTTCTTGTTTCAAGTGTGTCACATGAACCAATCACTGTTAATTGAAGGGTACTCCATGTAGTTCGAACTTCCATAGCAGGCTTGTTGACTGTTCCTGTACAGGGTGATTTTTTTTATGATTTACGATAATATCGGAAAAAGAGTCCGATCCTGGCAATCGATAACTTGTTTCATCAGCTGTATAGGGATCACTGTAGTCCTCTCATTAATTTGTAATTATTGGTTCCTCAAATAGAGCATTTTGATAATAAGGTCCAAAACTGGGAAATCACCCTCTATAATTCAAATAAATGGCTGAAGACCATTTATGTAGGGTATTTTTCGGACAAGCTTAGGGTTCTCTACCTTTGTGTGAAGTATGTACAGTTAGTTCATCAGGATTCACCCTGCATATATACATTCGGAACGAATTGTCTAGAGGTAGCAAATCAATGAGTGGAGAAAAGACGTATAAACTCAATCAGGTGTGAAATAGAAAAACCGGTAGTTCTCCTCCTCTCCCACCATTTCTCCTCTAATCCCTATCTTTCTTGGCCGACTGGTTCGTGTCGTTGTGTGTGCTAATCGGTTTCAGACCTCACCCGTATTGTGTAAATATGAAAATAGGGCAATACTGATGGACACGATCATTCCGAAGAATAAAAATTTACTGGAAATCACCACACAGAAAAAATATCCAAATAAAGAGATCTTGAAGAACAACTCAAGAGTGGAAATTGGCAGATATCAAAACCGTCGCTATTGTCATTTCTTGCACATCCTAATACCCAGAACTTTCAGAACAGTTGGGAAGGCAATTGGAGGGAATTATCTATAAGATCTTGCATAAAGCCATACTGTTGAAGACAGTAAGACCGGTTCACAAATATATCAGTGATACGGAAAAACATGGAAAAGAACACTGTTGGCTGCGACAGAAAAAAAACTCTATTGGAGGAGCGGCCGTGATCCAACCGTCTACATGAGTTTGAAAATCTTGAAAGATCTCCAGCAGATCCTATTAATTTTCTTCTGATATCTGGGATGAGCGAATGTTCCTATGGACAGGAGTGTTGAAGTCGCAAGGCTAAAGTGAAGAAAGTAAACGAAAGTAAAGTAAAGAAAAATGATAATATTGCATTGATCCTGTAGGACGAAACAATCTGTATAAGATGAGTCAAGATTGAAAAAACTATGAGGCAATTAAAATTTTATGTGTCTAGGGAATCTAAAATTCGAAAATGAGCCTTTAAATGCACATATATTTTAATAGTACCTTCTTGAAGTCAAAAGAAATATGTATTTTTTCCAAAACGTACAATAACGTCTTTTTTGATCGACATCATTCAGAAGTTCTATTTCTCCTCCGACGTACAAAAAGTGTTGCTGTGTGAACTATTTTTCCGGACGCCCTAAGGAAAATTTACAACCATGGCAACTGTTACTAGGCAAATTTTCTATTGATCATTCAATAAATATGAATATAATCTGAATGTGAATCTCCAGATTTTTATGAATTTCAAAGCGTTTGAGAAAAATTGCATATTTCATTTCGGAGTAGAAGTTAATTTTCATGGTTTGCCTTCAATTACACTTACCATAAACACAGGCTCGCCATGAAAAATGAGACTTCTCCTTCTATGCTATTTTCGTATACTATTTTCTTCTATTTAGCCGATATAAAAAGATATAACCATGTTAATTTTCTTAATTACCTATTACACTACTGATACCTCCTCACTGCGATTGCTTCAAGCATAAGATATACCATTAAACCTAAGAAATATTGAGGCAAAAATTCAATTATTTGAATTTTCCTAAGGCATTCAGCCAAAGTATCCCGTTTTTTTAATTTCACTGATATATACTATTTTCAATATCAAATCGCTCGATATTGTGGATTTCAAGAAGAATACTTTACATGACCACAGACATGCCGCTCTGGAATCATACAGACAGGGATTTTTGCTAACATGGAAGGCCGTAATACCATAAAGCAACTGGCCAGATAAACAATAAAGCTACTATGGGTACCAGGAATTTTAGTATGAAAAGAAACGAAAGAGCTAACACCTTCTGCACCTGAGACTTTGTGGGTCTCATAAAGACCAATATAAGGTAGTCCAACAATGTGAGTTGTATAATAAAATATCCATCTAGTGGATATGCCTATTCCAAGAAATTTGTGACGTTTCCATCGACCTATACCAGAAAGCTCCTCAAGCTGCCACGAGCTGAGCTTTGGGTGATGATGAGACTGCCGACGGGTCACTGTCGGTACAAAATTTCCATTGCGTAACACATGGTATGGGATGTCCAGAGTTAGCTGACCTAAGAACCATTCATATGAGGAAGCCAGTCTTGGATACTCATGAGGTAACCGCCAATGCCCCTTAGAATGTTATAGGTCCATCAACACCATTGACGGCATTCTTAAGTTCATATTAATAAGAAGGGGAGGATTCAATATATCTGTGTGGTCATCATTCCCGAAATCCGAAATCCTTGTTTTATACCCTTCATTTCTAAACACCCTGTGGTGAATTGGAGGCGGAAATTTTGATATCATTCAGTTTTAATTTGAAGTGTGAACCTTTCTTAACAGAATGTTTTTTGATTTACGTCAGTATCTGCTTTAAAAAAAAAGATACACATTTTCGAAGAAAGTGTTGCATTTTTTCAATTTTTATAACAATTTAAAACATAACAATACTTTATCGACTAGTAAACATGAACAAACATCTGAAAATTAATAGCGTGTATTTCCACTCTCATCACTTCTACCATACTTTCAATGCATTTCCGAATTGCTTCTGGGGGAATATTTCCCGTTCTTCAAGAAGGGCTGTTCGTAAATCGGGCAAGGTGTTGGGCTGCCGATTTCGAACATGTCTACCTAGCATATCCCATACATGTTCAATTGGATTTAAATATGGCCTTCTGCCTGGCCACACGAATCGTTGATTATTCGCCTCTTCAAAGTATTCTGTTACAAACCGTGCAACGTGACTCCTAGCATTGTTCTGCATTAACAGAAATTGTTGCTTCCCCCAGAAGAAATTCGAAAATGCATTGAAAGTATGCCACGTCGTATGGTAGAAGTAGTGATGAGAAAGCGAGGTGGAAATACACGCTATTCATTTTCATATGTTTGTTCATGTTTACTAGTCGATAAGGTGTTGTAATGCTTTAAATTGTTATAAAAATTGAAAAAAATGCAACACTTTCTTTGAAAATGTGTATCTTTTTTTTAAAGCAGATACTGAGGTAAATCAAAAAACATTCTGTTGAGAAAGGGTCACACTTCAAATGAAAACTGAATGATATCAAAATTTCCGCCTCAAATTCACCACAGGGTGTTTAGAAATAAGGGTATAAAACAAGGTTTTGTTTCACCCTGTATCCTGTATAACGGATGAACTACAGGTATTTTCGCAAAGTAAATTTTAGGTAAATATAACAAGACCCAATACTATACCTGGTGAAAATTTTAACAAAATCGGAGAACCACGAAAAAAGATACAGGGTGTTGAATTTGACAAAAATTTTGCCTGTTGGGAATTTATTGACAGGGAGTATATCGTGGGGTTTCATGCAAAAAAGCACTAAGTCTCAAAACAAGTTTAGGAGTTACGAGCAACTTAATGTGTTTCGCTTGTACTAATACCTAGCAAAGTTATGTTAGTGCATTTCGTCAGTTGCTGTAACTCTATTTTTATTTGATTGCGGACTTAGTGCGAATTAGCAGTACATAAATGATCAAAAGTTAATAGAGTAACCGATGAAAAGACGTTTTTCCAAATTGTTGACTAAGTGCTTTCAGCTTGTAACCTCACGATATTATACTATTCTCATTCTATAGATTTACTAGATTCATTCACTTAGTAAATTAATAATTATAAACCAGTGTGTAAAATAAATCTGTATACGGACAGGAAGACATTGCTCGTTAGCCCTTTGGAAAATTGAAGTGTTTAATACTAATATAATATTATGAAATAAAATAACCCTGATATATTTATTTAAATTATATTTCAATGCCTTATAATATAGAGCAGTTCATTTGGTTCTCTATTCTGAAGAGTAAACAAATAGAAAAGACTCTCAAGCACTCAACGCTCAACTGCCAGTTCGCCAATTCGAAATTTCTCCTGAAACTATAACTCCTGAAGATGCCAGACATTGGAACTGGCAAAACGACAAGAATTAATCCACGACGACGGCCGAGATGCTCGAAAAACAAGTGGCAAGTGAATCCATTATATCCACGCAGAGATATTTCACTGAATGTATGGTTTACACTCTACAAATCCACTTCCTGATCGAAAATCAAACTCAAGATTTGAAATGTAAATTATTATTAAAATGGACGCCAGAGAGAGGGAATTCATTGTGCAGTCTCCAAGAGGCTATAAAGGAAACATACGGCTGCTCTCCAAATTTCGAGATTCTTCTCTAGTGGAAATTTGTGTCATACTTCTATGACACGAATTCTCTTCTCGCATCGTGTTCAGCCACCTTTACCTGTGGTAGTCCCTAGTTGACTAGGGACGACGGCATTGTTACAGCGCGATTCTCGAGGCGGTGAAACCCAATCCAGTTTTATGGGCAAGTGAAGAATCCCACTGCTTCTATAATAGCAAACTGCTGCTTCAGGAACCGGAAAACCCTAGTGACCTTCATCAGACACTTCCGGTCCAAATGTTACAGTTTGGTGCACCGTGTGCGCCATAAGGATTATACCTAACTTCTTTGAAAAAATAGATAGTCCCTATGACTTCCTAATGATACTGTACTATTTTGGAGGAATTTTTGCGTCCAAAGATTGACCATTATTATTTAATTGTCAATTCGTATTTAATTTTTGTTGATAGAATTGCAAGTGTGAACAGTCAGCATATAAGAAAAATTTAAAGTCCAATAAAATGTTGAAATTATTCTACACTTTCACAGAATAGTTATTGAAGAGTTTTTCTTCTTTTTTTTTGTAATGTCCCTTAGTCCACTTAAAATACCCCTTAAGCCAACCAGGGTACATTTAGGTACAGGGTGATTCACTTATCTTGGTAACCCCAATTCACTCGAAAACAAGCGAATATTATTTCATTCTGTGAATGGCGTTTTGAACAAGTCAATGTCGACTTGAGATGTGCTTAAAAAGCTGCGGAATAAATAAAGACGCCAGGCGTTGCAGCGCTGTCAAAAATTTTTTCTCCAGGGACATACCTTTTTTTATCATTTCATTCGAAAGATAATTTCATTTTGAATTTTTTTTTTCGAATACAATTTTCATCCATTTTCAACCGTCAGCGATCTGCAGCGTGTTTTATGTTTATTCTATTCCATTTATTTTTTTTCTGTATTCTGGTAGTATGCCTTTATTTGGAGACATAGATATGATTTTGTGCCTTGAATTAAAGAAGGCTAGTGTTCTTAACAAACTGTCTTCTCAAATGATATTAAATATGTGGCTACAGCAAGATGGAGCTCCATGTCACAACGTAGCCATTGTGATGAGATATTGAGATCAAGAATTCGAAAATAAATGTATGAATCGAAATGGCTAGATGACATAGATATGATTTTTTTTCGTAAAATGACGGAGGTTTTGTAACAAACTTTTTGTCTTTTATTATATTCATTAAATATTATATCTTATAACTTATAAAAATAAACGTTTTTTTTAATAACAAACGAAACATTTCGAATCATATATATATTCTATATTTCGGGCCATTATGATCCATACAGAAGTTATATCATTCGCCTATTTCGTCATAAGTAACTTTGGTCAAAATATAAGGGTCTAATACTTGGACACATGCATTTCTCATCTTTATTTTCAAATGGTCCAAGTTAAAAGAATCAGTTTGGTATACCATATTTTTCAGGGTACCCCTCAGAAAGTAATTCATGAGCTTTAGGTCTGGCGATACCTGATGGGTGCATTGGTTCCTATCCAATTATTTTAAATTCTTGATCTAAATAACTTTTCACAATGGCAGCGTTGTGACATGGAGCCCCATCTTGCTGTAGCCACATATTTCATCTTTTTTGAAGTGGAACATCGACTAAAAAACTAGCCTTCTTGAATTCAATTCACAAAATCTTATCTAAACATAAAACACGCTGAAGATCACTAACGGTTAGAAAAAGATAAAAATTTTATTCGAAAAAAAAGTTCAGAATGAAATTATCTTTCAAATGACATGATAAAAAAGGTATGTCCCTGGAGAAAAAATTTTTGAAAGCGTCGTGACGCCTGGCGTCTTTATTTATTCCGCAGATTTTTATGCACATCTCAAGTCGACATTGACTTGTTCAAAACACCATTCACAGAATGAAAAAATATTCGGACGTTTTCGAGAAAATTGGGGTTACCAAGATAAATGAATCACCCTGTACAACTTTATAAGTTATGAACCCAGTCTCTTCGTATAATGGTTATCAAATATGATGAGGAGTGGATCCCGGGGTGTCAGGAGTCTAGCTGGTGCTAGTCCACTCCAACGGACTTTGTCAAAAACAACGGAAAACCAATCCCCAAAAACCACGTTTCAACACACTCCAATTTCCACAATTTACATTCACTTACATTTATAATCTTAGTCGTTGATAATATTGAATATTTTTATTATTCTTGAATTTTTGGAGCTCCAAACCAGGACGCGAGGAAATGTAGTCATCTCGCAGTAACGACCATTTGGAAATGTAATGTAATTATTCTCAACGCAGGAAAAACTGAATCAGTGTTATTTCGAACCGATCAATCAAGGGGTGAATTTTCGCGTGGGGTCATCCTGGGAGATGATGAGATACACATGTCTGACTACAAAATTCCTAAGAGTCCATATAGATGCCAATATGAAATGGGAGACACATATTAGATCATTAAGCAAACGATTACATTCTATTATCTACAGTTATGAGGCAAAACGTCAATTTGGACACATTGAAAATACTATACTACGCCAATTTTCACTCGTCTATGTCTTATGGTATAATTTTTTGGGGTGGTAGTACACTTGCCGGAAGAATTTTTATAGATCAAAATTGGGCACTCAAGGCCATATTTCGAAAAAGAATGAGAGAAATATGTCGCGGTTTGTTTAAGTCCAATAATTTCATTACGATGCCTGGTTTATATATTTTAAAATGCCTATTGTTTGTACGCACGCATCGCGAATATTTCGATAGTAAGCTGAACCTTGATTACACACGACGGATTCATCATTTTGTTTTTCCGAAGTGTAGATTGAGCCTTACCCAACAGCAAGCAGAATATATGTGTACATATTAGGTTGTACAGGGTGAGTCTTTGACTTGTACATATATTTTAGCGGGGCATTCCTGAGGTCAAAAGAAACATTTTTTGTCTCTACCATTCTTTCCGATTCGGCTCGGTTGGAAAGATACAGGCTGTTGAAAATCCATAAAAAACTGTCATTTTCGAATGTATTTCGTGAATGATTTCATCGAATGAAATGATTTTCAGAATATAGGTTCTCATTGATGTGGCAAATCTTTCACGAATACAAAATTTAACTCGCATGTTTTATGACCAATATATACCATAACATTCCATAATTATAGCAGAAATTCTATATATATATATATATATATATATATATATATATATATATATATATAATATATATATTCTTATGAAAAAGAGAGCTAAAATAATACAATAAATGTTGAAACAAAAAGTACGTAAGCTGAGGTAAAAAAAGAACGGGGTATCATAACATTCTTTGTATGATACTATAGAATCATACGGTACTATCAACACTTGTATCATACGATACTATACAGCCAGGGGAAAAAACCTCAGCCGAAAAAACCTGCCTCCCCGTAAACAAAATAACATAAAATATCAGGAAAATCTTGAAAGACATCAGTGTGATCATCTTCATGATATCCGTCGATGGTCTCGGATACACAGATTCTTCCCAAAACGACTCGTAATTCTTAATCTGAAATGAAAAAAGACAAAAGCAGAAAAGAAACCGATTATTCAGAATAAATCGAAGTCATTTTGGAAATGCATTTGCTACTTTAAAAAACATCAACATTAAGATTTCTTGGCCAAATAATGTTCGGAGATTTATAAATATTAATGACAGAAATGTCACAAAATTTGAAAGAAATGAAAAAAAAAAAACTCCATCAATTTCCCCTTTCCGAATCTTTTGAAAGTTACGTAACTGATAATTTTTCAACATAACAAGCTGAACTTGTAAAAAATCAATTAATACATAACCTTCCAACTGTCCTCTTTCACGACGATTTTTTTTCTGTTGCCGTGTGGGTTTCTTGCAGAAGAATCTCTTTGATACCATGTTCATCAGCTAATTTGGAGACGTAATCACACTTGTCTTTCGAAATTCCTTCGATATTCAAATTCAAAATCCACAAATTGTTGCTCTCTGGTCGTGAGTGTTTTTTCAAACCAGATACGACCTTCCAGGTGATGATTTTTCGGCACTTCAGATGTTTGAAGACCGCTACGGGACCCCAATGAAAATTCTATGATCCCAACTTTCGGAAGTGAGTTGAATGCCATTTAATGAATATTTGGAAAACAAAAGTAATCTTCGTGAAATCTCGTGAAATGAGCATTCTTCGAGTAATTAATGATTTAAAAAAATCTATATAAGCGAAACTAAAAAGAAAGGTTACTTTGCCTTAATGTTATTCTGTTCAGAAGATTCAAAGAATTGAATTTCTGCTACATTTTCTCGAAGGTTTAGGTGGTAGATCTAATGCTCGGAAAATTTTAGTGTCATATTTCCGGGGGTGGCATAGCTCATTAGGAAAGTTTAAAATGGTTATATCTTTTTATCTAGGCTGAATCAGAAGAAATGCTATACGAAAAAAGTATTTATTTTGACCTCAACAATCTATGGTTTGAATATATGTACAAGTCGAAGACTCACCCTGTATAATGAGCTGCCAAAAATGTATAGGGTTATGACTAATGAGAAATTATTCAATATGAAGTTAGAAAATTTATTGTGAAGTGTGAACCATATAATGTTACTGAATTTGTGAATTTCTGTAGAATAAATTTGTTTTAATTTTTCAGACAACCATTGTGAAAATGAATATATATTTGAATTTGAATATTACAGTATTATAATTTTCCTCATGTTTTTCCAACCCTCTAAAATCTGCAACCGTCTCTGGCCTCTCGAATGTTCTAGACTACTAATATTAATAAAAAATACACTTTCAGATAAACAATGACATGAGCATTTTACCTAACGTAACGCTAGAACTGCAATGGAACGATACCAAAGGGGACACTGTCGTAGCAACCAAAGCCATGACCGAAATGATTTGCGGGAACGTTTATGCCTTCTTTGGTCCTGAGGGAAACTGTTACGTCGAAGCGATAGTAGCTCAGTCGCAAAATATTCCAATGATAAGCTACGTAAGTATGCACCGATAATATGCTTTTATAGGTTGGCACTAGAATTGAAATCATCATCCTTGAAACTTCTCAATTCAATTACCCCTGCTCTTCTTGCAGAAAGATTAGGCGGAGAACTTCTCGCCAAGTCGCGAAAACTCTTGTTTAGGATGCCTCATTTTTATATTGCGGGGTTTCTCTGTTATGAATGAAAATGAAGTGTTTCGTTTCACAGATGAAATCGAAAATGCCGGAAACAAATTTGCACTAACTGCCGTAATTTTCGTGCATCAGAGAGAGAAAATTGGTCTCTTTTTCAGACAAATTCTAAATATCACTTATTGTAGAAGATATTGGAATTTTCGAACTGGCAAAATAATCAATACAATCGAAGTTTGTTTATTGATAAATGTAACAACTTTTTAATTCTAGGTATATTTATTCAAAATCTATCACATGTTGTGATTTTAGTTGACAACAGATGGTGAAGCTGTTGCACTCATAAACTTTCTCTCCTGAACGGAATCGCCGATTTATATGAAATTTGAAATTAAGATAGCTTCCTTGAGATTCCAAAAAACTGCAATTGAATATCATTCTATTTTCAGGACCGTATCACATGAATTTGGACAGTTTTAAAAAGTTCGTGAAATCACTCTGTAAAATGAATTTAATGATTTTTTCAATATCTGCGTTAACTCGTTCATTTATTCAATTCGCAAAATAATATTGTAAGGCACTATCAAGGTTGCCGACTATCTTATGTCGATATTCAACATCCTATTCATCCTATAACCAAATAAATTTCGAATCTTAGAGAATTTCATTAGTCAAATAACTATATGTACAGTTAGTTAAATCATCTTTGATTGTAGAGATAATTTTATTTGATTTTATTTCTTAAAGGAGGCAGTTTTGATTTATTCCCGCCTGGCCGTTGACTGAGACTTATTAGGTATATATAGTCCAATATTTCGTTCCGCAGTTTCAACATCAATGGAGGATAACGGTCAAAAGGAACATATCCGCATCCGAAAAGACGGAGAGAAATAAACAATCATTGACAGTCGCACCACATCGAACGTCGTATTGAATTCCCCTGTTTTTCTGACTTTGTTTTCATTTTTTATGATGACTATATTGTTCTATAATATATTTTCAATGTAATTTCTATTCTGAGGGTAAGTGTTTTCACTACAACATTTATAGGTCAGCCTGTTTTCCAAACATTGTCAAACTGTATTCGACCTATTTGTTTTTTTAAAAACACTGTAATTTTAGCCTATGTAATGTCATCATATTGTCCATTTTAGCTTGATAAAGGCTACATATTAGCCGAAAAGTTGCTGTAAGAATAATAAATGCATATATGTTCCTTTTGACCGTTATCCTCCATTGATGCTTATTAGGTATATTTAATTAATTAAATCGATAAATATTCAACTTCGTTATTAGATGAATGTTGAGGATCGATACAAAAATTGTTGTTACTGTCAAGAAAAAAAAACAGTCCTCGGCAACCTTGATAGTGCCAAGCAATATTATTAGACGATTTGAATGAATGAATCTTACACACTTTACGCAGATATCGAAGAAATTATTGTATTTATTGTACAGGGTGATTTCACGAACTTATTAGAACTGTCGAATGGACAGCCTGTAGAATTTCACGATGAACATAAATTTTTTCGGTTTGTGAACTCATACAGGTTTCTTTCGATTTCAGAAATGTTCCGATTACAAAGCATCAGAAATACCAACATTCGCCAGAACAGAACCACCAGATACTCAAGTAAGTATGAAAAAAATAGGAAAAACGCGATTGATAGAACCCAATGCTGTTACTTTAAATTTTTCTCATGGAGATTTTTAACGGCTCTCTACCCTCCCTTATACAAGTTACAGCTACAGAGCCTGTTGGAATTCGACTACTTTGTTTTTTGAGATATTGGAAAAGTCAAGTTGACAGATTGTAGTTTTTAAGAATCGTCACTTCTGTAATTTTGGAAATAAAAGTTGATGATATTTTAAGTAGATTGCGGCACTGTCTGAAAGGTACAACCATACTTTAAAGAAGGGAACTCTTTTTAGAAGACTGAAGAATATCAGTTTTAACATTTAGCGACCGTGACAGGACCCTTCTATTACAAGTATGGAAAAAACCAAAAAAGCCTTAGCTCTACACAGAACACAGCTTTTATAAAGATGTATGAAAAGTTGACGGAAGAATTCTCCAAAGAAAAATGTGATATCTCCGAAATACATGGTAACATCAAAGTTTTGGAAGATAGAATGCTTCAATTATCCGAACTGAATCAACTCATGATCTAATGTTGGATTCAGATGTTGATGAAGCAATTATGAATGCAGAAGTGGAATTGATGGATACGATGAGATATCAATATCATAAGATGAAATTCAGTTTTGACAGGTTCATATGTCAAGGAAGCGGCTCCAAGAAATCAGAATCAAAAATCAAATTGAGAGTTCCCAAACCTGAATCAAGACAGTTTAATGGTATTCAAGTTCCTTAAGGAACTGAATGACGTCTGGAGCAAGAAGAGCTTGTTATTGAAGATTTTTCAACGACAGTTAAACGAGGAGATGATGAGCGATATGAGGTGTGCATGTCTTTGATCGAAGGTCATCTCCCTTCATCAACCATTTTCGACTCCGACTCCTCAACTGGGAAAGAAAATTGCGAGACATTGATTTGGAACAGTGAAGAAATACAACGCTTTTCCAAACACAGGTAATGTGTAATATGGCGGAACGCGATCAGACGTGCTCACAAGAGCTCCTAATAAGCGAATTGAATAAAGTGAATAAGAAGACTTTGATCGACATAATTGTTACTAAGTCGATTCCTAAAGACCTTCCAAGTGATATTCTCAGAAAATTTTTCAACGATTTGTTCGGAGGGGTCGTTGATGACGATATTTCCGATGAAGTTAGGCCTGAAAAAGGATCCAATTGTGAAATCCATGATGTTGTGATTCGTTCTTCGAGCAGGGAAATAAAACATCTGCAAAAACTTAATGATCATTTGGAATTGCGTATTTTGGATTTGAGTGAGATGGTTCAATTACTGAAAAATAATGATAATCATCCTAAAAGTCAGTACCCATTGAATTCGTCGCGTACTGTAGAGGGAGATAAAACATATAAAACAATCCTTACGGAAGTGAGACAGACCCAAGGAGATATTGCAACAACTTCGCATGTGAAGGAAAAGTCCGTTATCGCCAACAAAAAAGATGTGAAAACAAAGAATGGTACAGGTGCTGTCGCCTCATTGTTGACGAACGAGCCCGATGAAAACATAAACATACTGTCACGAGAAAATAAAACTGTTCAAAACGGACAGGAATGGCAATATGTGAGAAGAAGGAAAAGTCGTCAATTTGTAGTGGGTCAGAATAATAATTCAGGGAATATCCAAACTGTCCCTAAACTAGTGGCACTACACGTAACTAGGCTTCATCCCCAGACTAAACCAGAGGACCTGAAAAATGTGTTGAAGGATAAATTTCCTGATGTGGCATGCGAAATTCATAAATCAAGTCATCCTGATAAATACTCATCCTTCAAGGTAACAATTCGTCAAGAAAACCTTAGAACCGCTTGGCAGAGAGATATTTGGCCGGCTGGTGCCCTAATCTCCAAGTTTTTTACCAAAAAGAGGGTACTAACGAATCAGGTAGACCCTCCAACCCAAGAACACTGACATCAAAGGATCAAAACTCTCAATTAGTCACTATTATCCACCAGAATTTGCAATCGATTGGGAATAGTGTGAATAAAGTGCAGAAGCTTCTTCTGGATAATCCTGATTGTGCTGTTCTTTGTGTCACCGAGCATTGGAAAACTCCAGATCAGCTGAGACAGATAGGGCTGAATGGTTTTCAATTGATGTCGAGTGTATGCCGTGAGGAAGGTAAGCATGGTGGATCGGCAATATATCTCAGACATTCATTATTGGGGAAGTCGTGTGATGATATTTGTGGAATATCTGTGATCGGAGAGTTCGAATGCTGTGCGATCGAGTGTGTGATTCAAAAATCAAAAATAACCGTTATCTCGGTATATAGACCTCCAAGTGGAAATATTGATTTGTTTTTCGAATTGATGGAATTTGTTTTATTTGAGAAAATAATGCCTAATAGAATTGTATTCATAGCAGGGGATTTCAATATTGAAATGAAAGATGAAAATCCTCTAAAAGATAGGTTGTTTACACTTTTCAACTTTTTCTCTATAAAGGCCCAGATAAGCGAATATACCAGGGTAACTGCACACTCTAAGAGTTGTCTTGATAACATCTGCACGAATTTTACGCAAAATATAACATCTCAGGTTATGGAATACCATATTTCTGACCATAATGCCCAAAAAGTTAGTTTTCACTTAAGTAACGAAATAAAACCGAAACAACTAAGAAAAAGAATTTTCAGTGAAACAAACAAGAATCGTTTTCTCGAGAAAATTGTGGAGGAAAGATGGTATGGCGTTTACGTTATTGGGAATTCTAATGTGAATGAACAATGGCGAGTGTTCGTTAACCAATTCCTCAATATATTCAACGAATGTTTTCCTCTGAAATTGATAAATGAAAATAAGAAACACCATAATAAGAATCATAACCTCAAAGTGAATGAATTGAAAGCTAAACTGGACATACTGTTTGTAATATCTAATAATGATGGGAAATACAATAGTCAATATATTGCATTAAAGAAAGAATATGACAATTTATTGATGTTAGAAAGGGGATTACAGTATGAAGAAAGAATAAGAAAATCCAACAGCAAAATTAAAACAATGTGGGCAATTTGTGGCGAACTAACAGGAAAAAAAGTTAATCAGGAGGGCTTATTGGGTGAAAGTTCATTACAGTTAGCAGAAAATTTCAATCAATACCTCACAAAAATAGTGAGGGACGTGCAACTTAATCGAATTTCTGGCAATTTTTCCTGCTTGATACCGGAGGCTAATCAATCAATGTTCTTAAGACCTGTGAATGTTAATGAGCTCATAGAATTGGGTAACCAACTGAGTAACAAATATTGTAGTGGATATGACGAAATTCCTGTCAATCTTGTCAAATATTCCCTTAAGGAATTGGCAACTGTTCTCTGCCACATAATAAATAATTCTATGAAGTACTCGATATTTCCAGATCAGTTGAAATTGGCGTCAATCAAACCTATTCTTAAAAAAGGGGACCCTGATGATCTTGGTAATTATAGGCCAATAAGTTTATTACCAGCATTCTCCAGAATTTTTGAGCTGATCATGTGTTCTAGACTTCTCTCAAATATGAATAGTAATAATCATTTTTCCCGATTTCAACACGGTTATTTGAGGGGGCGATCAACAAATACGGCTATTTATCAATTTCTGAACACAATCTTAGATCATTTAGAGAATAAAAATTCGGCTATGGGCATTTTTGTGGATTTGAAAAAAGCTTTTGATTGCGTTAACCATGATATTTTGCTACAGAAACTTCAAAGATACGGAATAAGGGGAAGAGCCAATGAGTGGATAAAGTCTTTTCTTTCTAATAGGCGGCAACAGGTTGTCATTAATAATATGAAATCAAAAATAACAGATGTCGATGTAGGAATAGCACAGGGAAGTATGGTTGGCCCTATCCTCTTCATAATTTATATAAATGACCTTCCATTATCATTACAAGATTATTGTATAACGAATTATGTTGACGATACTAACGTTTTGATCAGTGGAAAGAATATAAATGAGTTAAATCATAGAGTGGAAGAATGTTTTTCAAAAATTAATGATTGGTTTTCCATGAACAAATTATCTGTAAACGAGTCCAAGACAAATCTTATTTTATTTCGCACTAGACAATCGTCAATTATTCCAAGCAACATCACCCTTGGAAATAATGTAATAACACCTGTATCACATACAAAGTTTTTAGGCGTCCAAATTGAAGAATTCCTGAACTGGGATACTCATATAAATAGAATGTTCGAAATTAGCTTCCATCGCTTATGGAATCAGCATTGTTACTCATTACATGAATGAGAAAACACTTCGAATCTTATATTATTCGAATTTTGAGTCAATTTTGAGATATGGAATCATTTTCTGGGGAAGCAGTTCTGGAATCCAGTCAGTTTTTGTAGTGCAAAAGAGGGTCATTAGAATCATTTGTAAGATGAGGTACAGGGATTCATGTAGGGGTAAATTCAAAAATATGAATATCCTTACAGTTTATGGCTTATATATATATGAGTGTCTAGTTTTTGTATTCAAAAATAAGGATGAATTCAATATTGGTGGGGAACATAATTATAATACGAGGACCAAAGATTTAATTTATCCTCATCATAGATTATCTATATTAGAAAAGGGGCCTTATTATATGGGCATAAAATTTTATAATAAGTTACCCCTCAATTTGAAAAGTTGTAATAATTTTAAGAAATTTCAAAAAGATGTAAAGAATATATTGATTAAATTGGAACCATATTCATTGGCCGACTATTTTAGTTGTGAGAATTTAGCTTAGGCTATTTGTGCTTTTGTGACGTCATTTCATTTTTTATGTTTATATTATATAGTATGTAAAATTTGAAATAAAGATTATTATTATTATTATTATTATTATTATATTTCTGTTGAAATGAATCCAACGGATCTTCCATCACGAGATTGTTATACTCAAGAAGTAGATGGAAGATGGTGGGAGGATCTTCCTAGGTGGTTATGCGATTCAATGTCCCAATGGTCTAGGCAGAATTTTGGCATTGATGGAGAGGAAATAAATTCCGAAAGAATGAAGATTGAAGGGCTGAACAGATTGCAAACGAAAATATTTGATAGATCTGATGCAAAGGCTTTTAGTATGACATTTGTATTGCACACAAACTATGAAGTAAGGACACATTTGATTTTCGAAGAGCATATCAAGATTTGTCATGTTGGAGTAGAAGTTTTGATGAGTATTCTCAGAGAGAATAAGAAGACCTGTAAAGGTCCCTAGCGTAATATTAAATTTGATTGTGTAATTAATTATTGTTGTTTTAATGACACAAGGTGGGAGTGTGTTGGAATTCGACTACTTTGTTTTTTGAGATATTGGAAAAGTCAAGTTGACAGATTGTAGTTTTCAAGAATCGTCACTTCTGTAATTTTGGAAATAAAAGTTGATGATATTTTAAGTAGATTGCGGCACTGCCTGAAAGGTACAACCATACTTTAAAGAAGGGAACTCTTTTAAGACGACTGAAACGTTCAGTTTTTAACAGAGCCAATGCCCATGGCGTCTTGGAGAATAGAGCTATTAGAATTCGGTATCGTCAGATTAGCAATATTACTCATTGGGTCATCCTATCCGAAGATTCAAGGTTTCCAATAGTCCAAAATCTTAGTACTCTTCATAGAGTTCTAACTTGCAGCTTGGGCACGCCGTTCTCCCAGTTTCTCATCATTCGAACACTTATTTTGAAACATAGTTGAATTCAAAATAGTAATCATTGAAATGAATACCATTTTCATTTCCCAGGCTCAGAGATCTTTTTTCATGAGGTTGGAGAAATGATATTAGATTTTGTCACTGAGATGAGCGATATACCAGTTTCGGCCTTGTTTGGCCTCATCAGTATCGCATACATCTCAGAGACAAAATCTTCACAAAAAACTTCGATATTTAAAGCAATCGGGTGCGATGTACTGAGCAGAAATTCTAAAGCAGTGACATCCAATTCAGACAAACTGAAGTTTCATATCTCCAATGACATGCGAAAAAAGAACTCTGTACATCCTCTTTCACTCAATGAGATTTTAGCAGTGGCCCTAAATCAGGGCCCTCATGCAGCTTTCTCCGAGTGATGGAAACGCCCAATTCCTTTCGCGACGGAGGCCTCCGTAAAGAAACAAATCTAGTCAGGCACATGAAAACAATCCATTGTGACATTCATGGCGAAATACTCTTCTACAGCATAAAAACCCTGATTGATGAGGAACTTTTTTACCAACGTAAACGATCCCACAGGTAGGTAGTATATCTCTGATCTCTTGCGGTAGCTTTTTATGCAATTTGGGTCCCCAGACGTCTATGTATATAGTATTTCCAGACAGTCGATGGAAGCGAGTACACAACTTGTCCCCATTTCGTGTAGTATATCCACTTGAAACTGTTCGAAACTTTTCAACATGCCTGTAAACATAATTTAGACGAGTGAGTATATATAAGCTCGGCAAAGTGAGAACATTTTCAGATATAAAGTGGCCCCTACAACTCTCCCTAGATCCCGTTTCCGTCAGCGCTCGCAAAGCCCTCTTCTGCTGCAGGAATATTTCAGCAGAGTGCGTGGAGTTGCCCCAGAACATAATCGCCTAGGAAATGACGCTCTGGAAGAAGGAGAAATAGGCAACCCTAGCTGACAAATGAGTTGAGATTCTCTCCATATGCCTTATGGCGAATATTGCTCCATTCAACTTACTTTTAATACCCTCAATAGGTTCCTTCCAGTTCAGTTTGGAGTCTAGAAGAACACCGAGAAATCTGAGTGATGATAAGCCATCTGTCTTCGAAAAGGATATTTTCTGTGTTTTTTGGGAATTAATAATCAAACGATCTGTCGCGAACCATGCCTCTATCTCGTCCATCCTCCTCCTCAATTCAAGTCTCAACGTCAACTGTGAATCACCTCGCAATATGAAGGAGCTGTCGTCGGCAAACATAAGCACTTCAAGGAATCCCAAGTCATTTATGAAAATGAAGAACAGCAGGGAACCCAAAATAGATCCCTGAGGTACTCCCATCTTAATGGCGCTACTGGAGGACCATCGTTGCTGCCAATAGACTGTTTGAGTTCTACCACTCAAATAGCTTTTCATCAATTCCAAAATTACACCTCTTATACCGTAGTGGTGTAGTTTATCCAACAATATATTGTGGTCGACAAGATCAAATGCCTTCGTGAGGTCGCAGCAAATTAGCTGACGCAGTTGGTTGTTTTCAGAGGTTCCTTCAATGCTGTTGTAACGGATCTGTTTTTTCGAAGTCCATGTTGTTTACTCGAAAAAAAGTTGTTATTTTCAAAATATGTTTGAAGTCGGTCCTTGTTGCATCTCTCGAATATTTTAGACAAAACAGGAAGAATTGCAATGAGTCTGTAATTCTTGCAATTGTTTGGACTGTTACCTTTCCAAACGGGAATAATTTTTGCTTGTTTCATTTTGTCTGGGAATTCACCCTCATCTAGACACTTATTAATCACCATCTGCAATGGATTGCTTATCTCTACAGCTAGTTCCTTTATCAGACACATTGGTATTCCATATCGCTTATCTCAGTGACAAAATCTAATATCATTTCTCCAACCTCATGAAATAAGATCTCTGAGCCTGGGAATTGAAAATGGTATTCATTTCGATTATTACTATTTTGAATTCATCTATGTTTCAAAAATGTTTTCGGTGTGGCCTCCGTAAAGGCAAAGAATTTTTTTGTTTACCGTTTTATTCTTTTTCTTGAAAATTCGAAGCCTTTGCTTGCTAATTCTATCTCCTGCGATTCCTAGGAATCCATATAGATTCACACCTTGAATGGGACGAACAAGTGTGCAGGAAACTCAACACAATAGTATATACACTGCAAGTATTGAGAACTGAGCTCGATGAACGTTTTCTGCGGAACATCTATTTCGCCAACTTCCAGGCAGCTATGAGTCACGGCATCATTTTCTGGGGAAACAGTCGACATGCACTATCTGCTTTAAAAGTACAAAAACTTGCAATAAGAACGATGTTCAAGATGCAATATAGAGAGTCTTGTCGTGGAGTCTTCAGAAAAAATAATATTCTCACACTCCCAGGACTGTACATATACAAGGCATTACAATTCGTATTTCGAAATCCTCAATACTTCAAGAGTTTTAAGAAGACGGACACCTACAATACAAGAAATAATATTCTTATTTACCCTAGGCATGACCTATAATTAACTGAGAGAAATTGCACGTATATGTGTTTAAAATTATTTAATTCACTTCCCAAACGAATGAAAAATTTCAGTTATCTCAAGTCATTCAAGAAAGAGATCCAACGTTTGCTCCTTCACTGTGAGCCATACAGTGTGAATGAATTTTTACTTCATGTAAAAGTAGATAGGTGAAAGAAAAACCTTCAAATTTTTCTTTTGTTTTGACGTTTCCCATTTCGTTGTTAACAATTATTATTGGTGAATAAAGTTGTTATTATTATTATTATTAATTCACTCACTTCGTAAAGTGGTACCTCTTTTGAAATTGAAATCACAGCCATAACGTTTCAGCCCTTAATGTGACAAATCGAATCGCTAAATTTCTAATGAAGAAGAAGAGTCGAGTGGTACCTCAAATGGAAGTTTTTTCTATCCTGAGGTCGGCAAATTGATTTTTTTCCTTTTGACACATTGGTGTTCGAAATATATTTAACTTTTAAAAAACAACTCTGGTTTTACCGTCAAGCATCAATCGCATCAACTGCCATACATACATATATCGGACATCAAAATACTGTTAGTTTCTCACATCAACAATGATTAGGTAGAAAGGTTTATCATGACAACTTACAAGATATCGAATTCACGATCATATTCCTTCAAGCCGTATCCCGGTCGTCCACTGGAAGCGTATTCAAACGGCTTCGAAACGAACGTTTGCAGCTGCTACAACACAGGCGGCAATGAGCTACAGGGTTCGTCCACTGGCAGCGGCGACGGTTGCGGCTTCTTGCGTTCTATTCAGTGATATAACCGATTGCCCGATACAAAGACCATAGTTTGTCTTCGAAAACGACCACGTTCGTATTCATTCAGTATTGAGTGCAATATGCTATGAATCCGGAGGACTTGTACATTCAAGTTATTTGGGCAAAAGACGACGGGAACCGCGGAGGTCCTGACGTTATTGGATGCACCCAATTTTCAAAGCCAGAAAATCGTTAGAAGAATGCAAACATCTCCCCTTCACAATCAATAATTCGAAAAAATATCCTGAGCTGTTTCTCAATTACTATGGGATGAAGCAAAGAACATTTCTGAATGTCTTTGAGAAACGATAAAACTTCATAGAGACAACACTTCGAACTCTCAAGCTTTGTAACGTTTATGATAGGGCTCATTTGATTTTATCTACAACTGAAATAAGAAATAATGAAGTTAATTTCATTAAAAATATTCTTGAAGATAACCAATATCCAACGAATTTCATACGAATTTCTACGCGGAAAGGTTTTTTCTACGTAAATAGACTAAGCTCAACAAGCGTGCACGAGCTGCACTTGCTACAGATCTCATTTCAGACGGATCGACCGGTGAAGCTTGTAGCCGCTCATATACGCCCGCTCGAAGTCGCCTGTAGTGGACGCAGATGCTTTGGAATACATGGGATGGGATTTGTAGCATCTTGCCGCACGTTTACGCTGGTTTCGCGAGAGCTATTAGTCGCCGGAAAACGCGATATATTGAAAAATCATAAAAATCATACATTGTCTGGGATGATTTTCAGTACAATGACATCGCTCCAGCTGATCGATAATCAATGCAGATGTAAGCGCAATACGTTGTAGATCAAATTCAGGCTCGGAATTACTCAGATTTTCGGGTTACTTAGAATTCAAATATATCGGCATATTTTATATAAAGAAGTTTCAGTATAATGACTCATTTTCGTTGAGTTCTATTCACTGTCAAAAAAAGCGTCACCTTCGAAAACATCCCGTATATCAAAAATTCGAGCTCGCCAAGAAGATTTCACCAGGACCGCTGGAAATTTTACGGAATGCATTCCACTGGGATCTTTAAAGATAAATAGGGAATGGACTAGTGGAGATCCTGTTTGTAGATTCATCCAAAATGAGAAAATGCCGTCATCGAAGATAAGCAGAGACAGACTGGTTTCGTCCTTCTTAGGACTCATCAGTGCCTCTCAGCCAGACAGTGTTGCCACTGTTTGTAAAAATCCCTAGAATTCCCCAAATTAATTTAATTAGAAAATCCCTAGAATTCCCTACATTTTCGAAATATTAACTTATGATTTAGAGCAACTTTTTCAGTTTTCATTAAAAATTCTGGAGCTGGGCTTGCTTAGTAAATGTTCTTTATTCTTTTAATTGATGAAAAACATGATTTTTAATTCAAGGTTACCAAATCCGTGATTGCCTTGCTGGATTACTACAAATGGGCGAAATTCTCAGTGATTTATGAGGACGAATGGAAAACTGTCGCCAGGTCGTTGATACTCCAAGCTCCCAAGAGAAACATGACAGTAACTGTGGAGAAACATGCCGCTGATCGCCTGGAATGTTGCGTTAAGGGTCTCAAATGTTGCGAACAAGTTTTCTGGTACAAGTTTCTGCAGGAAACGAAGAATAGGACGAGAAGTAAGTGGGCTCTGGCCCTTTTTTTGTTGATGATCCACTGTTATTTATTGGTTTCAGTCTATGTCTTCTTGGGGAACACCTTGTCGCTAGTCGATATGATGACCACAATGCAGACGCTCCAGCTGTTCGAGAATGGGGAGTACATAGTGATTTATGTAGATACCAACACATACTCGGACAAGGATGCGCATAAGTATCTGTGGAGTAAGTTTTGAGCGCTTGTTTTTTTGAACGAGAACATTATAACAGTCCAAAGTTGTTCCTGAAAATTTTATTTCGGTTTTCTCTCCCAGTCTCTGAAACAGGAAACAATTAGAAAAAAAATTTAAATAATAGAAGAAAGGCCCCTGCGTAAAACTTGACCACTAATTTGTCAGGGGCCAAAACTTTACAAGAAAAAACGTTTTATTATGGAGCATTCACACAGGGACAATTGACAAGCCATTCCAATAGTCTAGTGGATTGGCATCGTGTGAATGGGGACAATGGATTGTGTTGATCCATTCATGGGGACAATCCAGTACAGAAAGCCAATTGATGAGCCATTTCACTGAGAAATTGGATTGGCTTGGTGGAATAGCGTTGTGTGAATAGAGACATTCCATTGAAATATTTCATCAAATTTATCCAACCCATTGCAAAAATTAATTTGATACATTGTGTATGGCAATAATGCCATCATGAAATTTATGAATCGAACAATTATTAATCAGGTGTTCAACCGTTTCTTCTGATTCACCACATTCACAATTAGGACTGTCAACTGAATTCCACTTGAAGAGCATGCTATTGGTACGACTATGACCTGTTCTTATTCGATTAAGAAGGGACCATATTCTAATGGTTATTAGATGAAGCACATGCATCCCATTCGGATTTCTAGATTTCTTTGTAGCTGAAGTTCGAATTCAGAAAGTTATTTGACCAAATAGGTTTACGTGATTTCAGTCTTGGAATTCTATTTTCTGGAACGTAGGAAAGTGTCGGAGAAGAATCCGGAAATAAATTGAATTTATTCCAAGAATTCCAAGTTGCAGACTGTCTTCGAATATGGGGAGGAACTATATTTGATAGCACTGGTAGCCATTGGATGGGTGTAAATCGGATGGTTCCAATTTGACTGTATTCATTGTTCACTGTTTTGGATCGAATGGCTTCCATACAAAAAAGATATTAGCTGTCGGGGGCTTTTATTTAGAACTTTTTAAGACAGACAAACCCATGTTACATTATCTTCGTATAACTTCAACGGTTTAGGCAGCCTAAACCTAAATACAAAAGCAAAAATTCTTCCGAAGGTGTGGCCTACGTGTTATTCTGATAAACAAAATTTTTGTGAAGTTTCATCTTAATCCGTTCTGTAAATTTTACGTAAAATATTAACAAACATCCTCACATCTATACATCCTCACAAAATTTCGCATTTATAATTATAGTTTTAGTAGAAAGTAGGATATATATGATGATCATGTGAAAAAGTAGTAATAAAACAACAAATACAATGGTTGTACATTTGGTATAGAGGAATTTCAAGTGTTACTGAAAAAATTCGCATAAATGTAACAATATGGACAAAAGAAAAAATCATCGTTTGCCTCACGCATATTTATACCCCTTTTTGGATTAATGTGTGGTTTGAAGGTCCATGCAACTACTCTCCGAGTAGACCAAAAAATCATATTGGCCTCATTCGTTTGTGTCTCAATGTTCGGATAAAGTGAGCCGAATACCAAACAAACTTGGCAGTTTAATGTTGACGGGCACACTTCTCCTAGAAAACAGAACCATCTCCAACCTGGTCGGAACATATACCTAGTGTCCATCTGTCGACGAGCCAACTCGGTGCTGTACCTCATCAGGAAGACTTTCGTTCGTGCCTCGTTTGCAACTTCCATTCGTTTATACACGACCTATGTTCGTCCAATCTTGGAATACGCCGGACCGGTGTGGTGTCCTGTGCTGGTGCGCGACCGTGATCTGTTAGAGGGGGTGCAGCGTCGGGCTACGCGATTGTTCCTCGGGCCTCAGAGACCCTCATATTTCGACAGACTTTTGAGTGCTGGTCTTTTGCCATTCGAGAGGCGACGTCTAAGGGGTGACCTGATACTAACGTTTCGCATAGTGAAATTCAATTATGCTGATCTAAGAGACATATTCGTGTTCAACGACGACTCACGCACCCGAGGTCACCATTTCAAGCTGTCGCGCTCGCTCAGTGTGTTTAAGGGAAATATTGATCAAATTTTATTTCGGGTTTGAATGTCGTTTTTCTTTTTCTGTTTGGATTGACAATGTGCTGTTCAGTCTTCGTTATTATAATACTGTGCTGAAATAGGATTATATAGGACATGTCCTCATCCTTTATCAATTTAAATAAATAAATAAATCTTTCTAGGATTTACCTATATGTAGTTCATTCCCTGAGCACCACCTTTCGATCATACGCGCAACATTCTGCACCAATGACAATGACACTGATCACCTTACCTCTAATCAGCAGGAGAAGGTCATCCGCTGTTTGGTTGAACTAACACTCGTTCACGACGCTCATTCATGGCGTGCACCACCTCATCATTATTTTCATGCTGCTTTTTGTTCAACCGTATGATGTGACGGTGAAGTTTATACTGAATTGATGAGGAACTTGTGATGAATAACGTTTTTACTCGGATCATAATCAATAACGTATTCATAAAAACACCCTCCAAATAATTCATTAAATTTGTATAAATTTTATAAACATATAAAAGGTATTAATAGTAAGTCAACCTTGGGAATTAGTTATATGCTGCCGCGGACTTTTTTGTAGAAGTATTAAAAAGGTTTATTTCCGTCACATATTGTATGTAGCTATAGCATTCATAAGTTTAACGGTTTTTGCAGTGCACGTAACTATGGCTTATTACGGCGCATTAATGAAGTTGTTGAGCATATCCCCAATATTTTTCATTAAAAAAATATGATGTAGCATCCTGAGGCTGAAAAAATTTCTGAAATCGATTCGATAGTTTTTGAGTTAATTCAAAAAAAGTCCTCGGTTCAGAATAATAATAATATCCTTTTATGGAAGATTTCTGATTTCTATCTGTTTGACGAAGACGGAAACTTTCAACTCTTCGAAAGCCCTCCTACAGGGTTGCCGATATGGATTTACATCTGATATTCTTTCATTTTTTCGTTAGTCATCGACTTTGTTATTTCGATTATCTAAGTATTCGAATCCAAACAATATTTCCCTGGTTCTGTGCCTGTGAAACTGCTGTTGTTTAGAATTCAAACACGCTCTACAAAGCTCCTGAATCTTCGACAGTAATTTTTTTGAAACATTTTTCATTATTCTCTAGTAAACTTTCAAGAGATAAAAATACAACAATTTTTTTACCGAAATTTTAATGGATAAAGACATTCATTCCATATGATATCATTTGTATCGCATGGGAAAGTCAGCAGATGAAACCTGCAGGCTATGTGGATCAGAGAAAGAAACGGCTGAACACATGGTATGCAAGTGTCCAGAGCTGGCGGAACTAAGAACCATTCACATGGGGAAGTCGGTTCTGGATCCACATGAAGTAACCGCTAAGGCTCCTAAGGATGTCAATGCCATTGATGGCCTCCTTGGGATTTAAATGAACGAGTTGGGTAAAGAACAAAAAATCTTTGCGGTCGAAGTTCCCGGAAGGCTGAACGAAGCCACAACGACCCCTGTGCAGGATAATAATAATAATATCTACGTATTCGAATCTAAACAATTTTTCCCTGGTTCTGTGCCTGTGAGACTGCTGTTGTTTAGAAATCAAACAAGCTCTACAAAGCTCCTGAATCTTCGTCAGCAATTTTTTTGAAACATTTTTCATAATTTCCTAGTAAACTTTCGAGAGATAAAAATACAACAATTTTTTCACCGAAATTTTAATGGACGAAGACATTCATCCATGTGATTGTTTTATTATCTATCCGCTCATCAATCCGGCTTTTCGAACAAAATCCCATCGATCGCTTTAGTCTGCCGATTTGCAGATCGAGTTGCGAGCACATAGAAATTTCATGTTATTTTTCTTTGTCGGTATGAACACGTTTCAATAAATCTCTGGAATAACGGTACTGTGATATAATTCCTTTCTATTCACAAAAAAATGAATTCCATTTCTCTACTGCTTATGTATTGACGAAATTTTTTTTCTGTTGGAATTTCGAACCTGAAACCTTTTTTACATTCTGTGATTGATTTCTGCACATGAATTATATCAAATTATTTTTTCTTTTGAAACATTGGTATCCTCGCTCAGGGAGATTAAAAATACTTCTTATGAAGTCATAAAGAATTTGTCGCAGGACAAGCTGTTTTTATGCCATATGATATTGTAGACAAATGGACACTTCATCATGACAACGTCTCATGGCCTATAGTCATGAACATCACGAAAGTTTCAACCTCAAAAATCATTATTTTTGTTTCCAGCCTTCTTTTCAGCTGATCTGATTCCTCGAGATTTTTTGCGAATTGAATCTCTGAACACATTCAATAGAATGGGGGCGACATGTGAAAGGCCCCGCACAACTTGATTAAAAACCCCATCAATATCCCAATCACCCTAAACAGTAAAGACAATTTTTGGAAAGCATGTTAGGGTTCCCATTGAAAACAAACTCAACTAGTCTCGACCGAATACTCCACTCTTTGTGAACATGACAAACTTTAAAGTTATACCTATATAAAAAGTTGGGTGAAAAAACAGTGGACCCGTTCAGGCATTTTTCCAAAAAATAGTAAATACGATGGTATGATTTTTTTGCGTTACTTTTCACTCTTTTGTAGATGTCAAAAGTAACAACTCTGAAGCGACAATTTTTCCGTTTGAATAGTATATTCTAAACCAAGTTTCAGAATGGGCTTCTATTTCAACACGAATGCGAAATTCGAAAGCAAGGGACGAAGGATCGAGTTTTCGAAAACATGAGTGTTAGAATTGCATTCTGCAACGAGTATTAGAAGATATTTTCTCTATTTCAGTGAAGTTTTGTGAAATACTCTCGAAATTCAATGAATATTACAGATTACACACCCTAGTGACTTTTGTATTTTATCTTGGCAGTTGGTGTGACTGTTACGAAAATTGACGGATTACGGAATTTGAATTGATCGGAAGTTAAAGTCGACAATGACGAAACGATAAATATAACTGAAAACAATCTAATGAACTTATTACAATACTGAAATAGAGAAAAAAATATAAATTCTGGTAGAGCAGAAATCTCATTACCTTTCTCACACATATCGTTGAAGCGGAATAATCAAAGAGCATACCTCGAGTTTAGTGTTGTCATACCCGCACAGCATGAAAATCAATGCGCTTGTTCAATCATTGCGATCGCCTCCCTACGTGAAGTACGAGTTGATGTCGTGTTACTTGAGAAAATAATTTGGAATCGGTCCACTGGAGTTTCGCGTTCGAAGAAAACCTTTCAAGGATTTCAGGCTTGAATAACCCCCTCCATCAATCTGAATTTTTGCTGACAGTTCGACGGCTTCTCGTTCCTCTGAAAACCAGAGAGAAAACTGAGATTTTCCATCAAGAAGTTGCAACGTCAAGAAAGGCTTTTTTCCTACCTCTTTTTCAGTTCGAACGGCAGCGCCAATTTGAACGGCGATGGGCGTCAATCTTCTTTCAACATGAGAGCGAACCTAGACAGGTGTCCCACTAGGAACTTTACCTTATAGGGTTTACCATCAGCATCACGAAATTGTCACTTAGAAATGTCTCCCATCTTTCCTTGCCAAAATACACGATAATTTATTAATTCTGACCGAAATTGAATGATTTTTTCAGAACTTTTTAGTATCTGTTGTATTATTTATAGCGAAATTAATCATATATCCAGTGCCGTATTCAGAAAAATCAATTTTGAATGCTGATGTGAAAATGAGCACCCTATAGGACACTCAATTACTTTTTTTTAATTTATTTTAATGCACAAACACAGTTATAAAATTTAATCAAGTTTTCTAACAGCTTACAACATCAATTTTATTCACAGAAGATGCTCGTAGTGAAAACCACCAGTTTTCAAGCTTTTATCTGCACGTTTCATCAACTAGCCAATTGCTTTTCTTAGGGTCAAACCGTCATTGCGGATAACATTTGTCAAGTGTATAATCCTATCTTTTAATTGCTCTCTTGTTCAATATTCACAGGATAAACCTTTTGTTTCAAATGTCCCTCAATGAAATAATCTAAGGGTTGAGGTCTGGAAATCGAGCAGGCCAATATGACCGCCACGTCCTATCCACCGATTCCCATATACGATATTCAAGTGATCTCTCACCTGAGGGGAGAAATGTGTTGGTGCTCCGTCATGCTGGAAATAGATACGTCGAATATGAACATTATCTAATGGATTTGGTGAAATATTCTGAAGAAAATCTAAATATGATTCTCCATTAAGGGGACTATTGTAGAAATAGGGACCAATTAGGGGGTTATTAATCACAGAAATCCATGTGTTGACGGAAAACCCGTCAGTTTCAATAAGCACCTCGAAAACGCGATTCTCTTTTAACCAAGCCACTTTGTCAACTGAAATCAGTACGAACAAAGGTTTCGGGAGTCTTGGCTTACATTACTGAACCACCACTGTCTGTCTCCCTGGTTATGAGCTTCTAAAGAGGCAAACAGATTTTTTCCACTCGTTGTTATATCGAATAAACTAAAACAACTAATAATAATTCTCGTTTTTTCGCAGAGCACGATGACTTCAGTTCCAACAATTCGTGCGACAGTAAGATGCACGAGTACCAATCTTTTCTGAAGAGGGCTCGGTCACTCTTCGTCATTGTGCCTACGGCACCAACCAAAAACTTTGAGAACTTCACCAACAAGGTGAAGCTTTACACTAGTAAGGAACCTTTCGGATTTGAGACTTCCGACATATTGAAATCGTTCGCTACGGTAAGTTTTTTCCAACTTCCTTCGGGAGTTCATAGTGAGTAGCGTAAGCTGAAGTTCGGCTCCTCCTTTGTATCGTACAAAATCATTATTATTATAACCTGATCTCTTTTCCGCTCCAGTATATCTCTATCTACGCCGCATACCTCTACGACTCAGTAATAGTCTACGCCACTGCTCTTAACAACATACTGTCAGAAGAGCCCATCATCAACGATGATGTCATCGAGGTGATTGCTAGGAACGGAACCAGGATCGTGGAGGCCATCATCAAAATGGGTACTTACAAAAGTAAGTATTACCTTAACTCTAAGGATAAATTTTAGACCGTTATAGATCTGGAAAATCATTAATTTGTGACATAGAATTATAGATGTGATTCAAAGATACGACGCTCAGTAAGTTTCCCAACGTGAAATTGGTTTCCGAGTCTTTTCAATCTTTATAGAAATTTTTTCTGTATTCAATTTTCGAAAATAATTGTGTTCTTTGTGATTCTTGTTATGTAATGCTTCAATCATAAAAACGGAAATAAAGATAAGAATGTATACAATAACCGACAAATGTATCACTGGAGCTTGCTAATAAATTTCAATATCAGATAGGGTTGATTTCACTGTGGATTATGTGGATAATATTGTGAAGATTTGTTCTAGTTTTTTCGTCGCTGTCAAAGAGCTCTGTTCTTGGAAGTTGGTTAGAATTCTAATTATTACACTACAGTGAGAACTGTAAATTTAGAGGAAGCTAGTCATGTGGTAATTTGACACGTTCAAGAACATCTTTTGCTCTATCCATACCATATTCAAAGAGTTCAAGCTTTTCTTCACCATTTTCGATTTCGACTGAATTTCAGCGAATGCATAAGGCAAAAAATTGCACGATTCACCGGTAAGAACCTGGCAGATCATTTCGGCAGACCGTTTGTCGGAAACGCCCGAAGGCGGTTTTCCAGTAGCTCACGGATCTACAGTAAAATTTATGCTGTAATAAGACATAAAGAATGAACAAAGGGATCTCAGCTTTTATTGAATTTCTATTGAACAATGAAAAAGATTTCTAGAGGCAACGAGGATTAAATTATCGGAGGGTTTTGGTAAAGGTATCCCACTGGAAGTGATCCGCTATTTCGGGAACCTTTCGTCGGATCATTATCATATCACGAAAAATATTTAACGGAGCATTATGACCCTCGGCATGTACAATTGTTATAATGATGTAAAAATTCGCTGAAAATCTCGTTCACTAGCAAGGAGATCCAGGAGGTCAATTTTCATCTCCTATTTTTTCAAATTCCATATCATTCGCTGAAAAGAACCAGTCAAATTTTCCTGTGGAAAAATGCGAGGTACAGAATATAATTTGATTAGTTGTTTTCAGCAAATGTTCATATCGATATTAACAGTTCCACATGCCGAGTGTAATTGTGCTCCGTTGAATATTTTCCGAGATATGGAATATAAAAGAAAAAATAGGGGAAGAAAATTCACCCCCTCGATCCCTTTGCAAGTGAACCAAATTTTCAGCGAATTTTCACTTCATTATAACAATTCTATATGCCAACTGTCAATATTCTCTGTTGAATATTTTCTGTGATATGGTAATGATACATAAATTTTACTGTATATCCGTGCTCCACTGAACACGCGTTCGGGCGTTTCCGATCAACATTCTGCTAATAACGGCCTGCCTGGTTCACACTGGTGGAAGAAACACTTCATGCAACAACTGAAATTAGACATCAATACCAATTTTCGCTTAATGTTTGGACAGGTGTATTTGACTACTCGGACCTTATTTCCTTCCATCCATTAACGGGCAACGAATACAAACATTTTTTTGACGATGAATTTCCCGAATATGGATAGGTCGAGGAGGCCCACAAAATTGGCCAGCGACGAATAAATCACCAATTCAATTAATTTTTTCATATGATAATTGGTGTGGGCAACACTTGTAGCAGAAATGTTTAAATTGATAGCCCGAGTTTTTTTTAGGCTTGATGCTTGATTTCATATTGTAATAGATAATCAGAAAAAGAGATTTCTCGGCCAATTCGAGGTTTTTTATTTTGCATAATTAGCAACCCTTTGAAATGAAATTATCTTCAGAATTAAATTGAAAAAAACTACCAAGAATTAAGAGCTTCATTTCATTTTAGAACATTCGCTAGTTAATAACCTTTCTAACGGTATGCTATAACATAAAAATAAAATTCTGCTTCAAAATACTGTTTTCTTATTATAAATTTTGCTCGAACTGTAGATAAACGCATTTCATCTTCCATTGCTACAAAGGTCGTGTCTACTCTCTGGATTAACCCCTCTCTCGTGGGTACTTCCGTAGCATAAACTAATACTTTGGCTCGTCCCCTAGATGTGAGAATCTAGGGGAGTTGAGGGACAATCGAGCCGTCTCTGCCTATTCACGAGTTGGAAAGGAGTTGTTCAGGTGGTCCATAACCTCTGATTCCATATGTGACAGGCAACATATTAGAATTTTTGAAAATTTATAGTTGGGTTTCACAAAACTTTGATTGTCTGATCAAAAAACTTACGTGAATTCGAACGATTTTAAATTTCAACGGATCTCGGTGGCTTTTATCAACTCAAAACCCACCTTTCATTTCATTATATCAAAACGGAAGAATGTATCCTGGAAATTTTGAAGACTTATATATAACCCAGCAAGGGGTGTTGTTTTTCACACCCTGTATATTCGAATACTGATTTTTCATACTTAACATGCAAATGAGTAGATGGGGAATCTCTTCAGTCGGTTTATATAAACGGTGATTATTATGTTCATCACATGTTTTAGAATACAGATATTTTCCGGAAATAATTCGAAATATGAGATTATAGAAATTACTTAGACCTCCATATAACACGGATAACATAGCGCTGACTTATAAGCTGAAAATTTCTGACAAGCGTCATAATCTCTCATTTTTGTCGACATAATAAGTTATTAAAAATAGTGGTATTGCAGGTATCACTGGAGCCACGATGAAGCTTGACGAGAATGGAGATTCAGAAGGCAACTTCTCCGTCTTGGCTCTTCGCCCGACTCCGAATTCCCGCCACGTCTACAACGACTTCCAATGTCCATACCAGATGAGGCCGGTGGGCCAGTTCTACCAACAGTCCGGCGATTTCCCGGTGAGTTCTTTTCCATACTTATGTGAGCAAACCCAATGGAAACAAACTGAGCTGACCTAACCGGACCTAAATAAATAAATATATAAACCCAACTCAGCCTTAATCAACCTAACTGCCTACAATAGGTACCTTTACATTTACGATCTTTCACGCGCGAAAATCACTCGCGCTTTCGCGCGATCTGGAGTGGCGCGTGTAAACTGTATCAGCAACATGTAGACTAACGATCTTTCCTGCGTGACTGGAACGTCACGTGCCAATCGCGCTTATCGAGATGAAATAATCGCTCGGGTAGTCGCTAGCGAAAGAGTGCGATTTTCACGCGTCTAATCCCGAGCGAAAGGTTTCCCTTACCAATGGTTATAGTTGACGACCTTAGAATTAATTCAAAAGAAGTAGGGGTTGATAGGTTTCAGGTCGAAATTTCACAAAAACCAATTCAATAACTGCCGAAGTTTCGGTTTATTTGAAACCTTCTTCAAAGGCTCTAAAAAAAGTGCGGGTACTACAACTGGTCTTACTTATTTGGCGTTACACAGTTAGTGGAAAGACAGATATTAAAAATAGAAGAAAAAAAAACAACGAACAACAAAAATTATAGAGTTAATGAATAAACAAAGTAATAAATAAAATAAAATGAAAACACAATGTCCAAAATGGGACTACAGTTTTTTCTTTCATTAAACAAACAACATTCAATCTCAAAAAGGTAAAAAAATTTGGCACAATTGAAAAAAATTTCAGAAATCAAGAAACAGTGCAGAGCCACACACATGGAATCAGGTGAGAGGAAACTTACATTATTATTTGGTCTTGTTCGTCAGAAAAAACATTTGTTGAGAAAAGAGTGGGAACGGTCGAAAGATAATTTTAACATTTTCAAACGCATTCATTCACGAAACAGAAAGAAGTGAGGAAACAATGACGTGGAATTAACCTGTTTTCTTCGCTATCTATTACATATGTTGTGGGAGCGAACATAAAGGTGCGTACAGACATGCTCCGAATGGCGTACCGCACCACGTCGCGTACATCAACGCGATCAACAAAAGTTCGCCAATATCTACACTGTGATCGCGGCGATGTGCGCTACGCTGTTGCACCCCGCCGTCCACACTTAGGTACGCGACGTGGTGCGGTACGGCATTCGGAGCATGTCTGTACGCACCTTAATAAATCACTTCTTCCTTATTTTTTAAATTAGATTGAAATATGACGTATTAAGGTTCGCAATATCAGTTCTCTTATTAACTGAATTTCTATTTCTTTTTATGGAAATCATTTCATGCAAAAGTCTCTTACTCAGAACTTACACTATCATGCATTCGCGCGCGATTGTTCCGGGACGTTCCAGTCGCGCAGGGAAGATCGTTAATGTAAAGGTACTGTTATGGTTCCTTTTATTTATATTCAAAATTTTTTAAATTTAATTTGAATTTTAAGGAACCAAAATTATAAAGAAAAATATAGAATTTTGAATTTGGAAAATTTACCTGGCCTAGACTCTATCTCAATTGAGGGTTCAAAAATTTGATTTCAATTAAAATTGAAAGATTTTGATTTGAATTTCAAAATATTATAATTTTTAATTGATTAAATATGACAAACTCTTAATATCTAATGAATATTAAATTTGATTTCAATAATAAACTATACTAACAATAATCAAGAATAATAATCTAGTTCTATGGTTATGCTTTAAGTTCAATGTTCAAAAATAGGTTAGTTTATGTTTATGAATGAACTCGCTTTGCTCAGTTTCTACTTTCACAGTCTGCTTTTAAAAAAAAACTAATTAGTCTCTTGAAATTAATCTTCGATATGTATTTTTCCGTTTACTGGGCCAATATCTTCCTTTCTTTGTCTTGTAATTCCATATCTTCCGTCACCATTCTTCATATATTATTATTTCAATTCAAATTATAATCACACTATATTTAATTGGTAAATCACTTAATATTCATTAATTTCTTTATCTGTTTCATCTAGTTTTTCTTTAAAAAAAATTCCAATTCAATTTTTACAATCTTTTCCCATTCAATCTTTCTTTTCGGAGGAGTTTAATCTCCTAGCAGGTATAACTTTATGGAAAAGTCCTTCAATAGAAACTTCAATGAATAGAAAATTCACTGAAGCGAAGGGTCATTCAATTGAAAATGACGGCCTAACTCTTCATGTTGCCGAAGACTGTCATCTCGGTCTAACTGTTCAGGAAGTTTGCAGGAGGTTAGGTATCCATCAGTACAAGAGATTGTCACATATACTCGATCAAAACGATGATTCAACTTATACCACTTATTAGAAGAATGATATGCAACCTGTTGTACCCAAATATCGGTATAACTCAAAAAGTTGGAATTTGTGACTTATACCACTCTTCCACGGACCGGCTCAATTAATGAATCACCACTTCTCAGAGCAGCCTATCCAAGAAAACTAACTTGACAGTTAGGAATAAAAGAAAGTTTTGTCCAAATGACGGTCTGATTACATTAATGCTATCGGAGTCCCTTTCAAGCTCCCTTTAAAGAAGACTTCTTCGAAAAGCAGTCTTTACCAAAATAGGCCTTTTCGCGTGGTTTATGAAACTGGACGTTAGTGCTAAAGGTTCAGTTCAAGTAAATATACGTACCTACTTGTAACAAGGGTCTATCATTTACGTTATTTATGCTATCTTTGAAGTAGACAAAATGTCTTAGTTTTGCTTTATTTGCAATAAACTTTCAACTGAAGATGAAACAGTTGTGGTTGATCGTGGAATGTCAACTTTAATCGAGACTAGTGTCGACTTCAATAAAGAGACCAATGACTCAGCCACATTTGAACAATTTATGAATATCCAGCAAGAGGAAGAAGAAAAAATCGAAGAAGATATGACTGTTGAAATAGACTTTCAAGAGTAAGAATTCGATTAATATATTCAAATGAATCAAAACGATAGTAACCAATAGCAATATCTATAACCAAAAATAAGGTAATATCTTAAATTATCCTAAAATTGTCATGATAGTGGAGTAGGTCTGCAGAGGAAACCACGGTAAAAAAATGCGCCGTGTGAACTACTTCATAGGTGGCATGGAAATGTGCGCATATCATGTATAAAGGTAGGATTCCTAACCGTCAACTTTAGCGACTACAGCCGCGCGGCCGTGGCGGTTAGAGCCGTCACAGCTATAGCCGACAGGGGCATTCCTATGCCGCGACTAGAGCAGTAGATGTGTTGGACGTCCTGGCAGTCGCATCAGTGTTGTATTATAGGATCGTTTTAAATATTGTGCCATGAAGAAATCATACATACATAAAGGAAACTATTCGCATTTGAGGCTAACGTACCCAACCCTGCATGAGAATCAGCCATGTCCTCGAATATGATCGGATAAAACCTTGTACACCTACATAACTAATTTTTCAAATCGTGCTCCAAATTTATCTGCAACTTAAATGTGTTTTTTTAATGAAAAATTTATTATAATTTGTTTTAATATCTCTGTAACTCAGATCTTCAGGGTATCCCAAATCCCTTGATTTTCACTGTTACTGGTACTTCTAGACTAGATAGGAAAAAACGTTGAAAGGAGTCCTGGGTTCGATTTTCGTGAAAACACCAGAAGTGAAAACCGTTTCACGAAATCTGTATTTGTTTTGAGGATATAACAAAATTTTGATATTTTATTGATTTCGAAATTGTGTCAACTTTCTCATTCTCGAAAATATCTAAAAACGATCAAAATATTTCAGAACTTCTTTTTCACTGGGTTGAGCACTATATTCAATTTTTTAATGTCTCATTTTGTTTGTTTGATATGTGATGAAAAAGAATGCGTTCGTATTTAAAATGAAATATTTGTTTTTTTCCAACCTTAGTCACGAGTTGAAATAAAATTTAATATAGTATCTTATTTCCAGTGAAAAAGTGCCTGTAGAAAGTTTTAATCGTTTTCAGATACTTTCGTTAATGAAAAGATAATGGCACATTTTCGAAATAGATGAATTATCAAAATTTAGTTATTTCTGAAAAATATGAAGATATCGTGAAAGGGTTTCGACTAAGGTGTTTTCACGAAAATCAAGCCCAGGACTCCTTTCAGCGTTTTCACCTTTCTAGTCTGGAGATATCAAAAAAGCGAAAATCAAGCAATTTGGGATACCCTGTACAGAAATTCTTGAAATATATATATTTGAAACAAAAATATAGCAAATATAACGGCGTGTTTAATCATTATCAATTGATTTGAAACAATGTGTAAGTGAAAATCAATTCAATTAGTTTAACGTCGTCCATTATTTCACGAGAATAGCGGTATCTCAGGAATTGTAACTTTGAGAAGAAAAATCACATGATCTATTTTTGTAGACAATTTAACCCGTTTTTGCCCGAAATATCGAAATTTTTAGAAGTCCCTATGCCCGAAATTTTTATTTCTTTGAAATTAAATTTTTTCACTTTATTTAGCATTCACATATACTATAAAAACCATATTTTTCACTCATCATGTGAAAAAGTGACCATTATATTCGAAAATAATTCTGTTCCAATTTTGGAACACTGGGAATGGTAGGTAGGGTCTTCTTTTAATATGACATATTCAATGACATATACAATCTATTCATTTTGCATACTATTTAATGTTTTTATTCAACATGAGAACATTTGAAATATTCTTCATGGAGATTTACAGAACATTTCTCACACTTTCAGTTGTGTTCTTATCTCAAATGGCACAGCGTCCCTGTTCTGTAGAAGGAATCATCCAGTGATGTTAACCATCAAACCTTATTTCTGGATGTATTGTGGCGATTAATGTTTTCGAAGATTCAGGCCTCCTCCCTTCAACTAAAGGATTGCCGTATTTCTTTAAATATACAGTGTTGATTTCTCTCCAGAACTTCAAGAAATCAGTTTTTTCATTTTCAGGTTGGTAACTGTAGATTTGCCAGGCATTAAAGGGCTAAATCTAATCACTATCCAAATTTTCATCTTGGTTCAGATTATGCGTACCTTCACAATAATGAGTTTTTCCTTCTATACCATGAATTTTTGCGACAGCTTTAGCCGTCAATTTTCGCCCACATAGATGGTTTATGTACATTGTGGGAACTTCATCATTATCGGAATCCTCTTCCGAATTCTGACCATCATTATAAAAATGTCTGCTTTCCAAAAATCCTCATTTTCGATGATATATGGATGAGTCCTGTTGTAGTATAATATATGAATATAGATTAATGAATATCCATACCATTCATTTCCATTGTTCCAATTTCGGAACATCAAAAAAGAAGTGCTGATATGGAAAAAAAAATTTTTTGTGCAGAATATAATATAAATATTGTGGGAGAATGGATTTTTTTGAGAGGTGGACTCAGTTCCTTCTGAAAATAAATATGAGGTAATAAAAAAAATATTTACTTTATGGAAGCCAATTTCCTATCAGAATATTTATGAGACCAAAAAGCACCGAAATATAATTTGAAGCTATGGAGACTAGTCTCAACATGCGCACATTTGTACTGAACACATCTGGAAAACTTATGACCATATGCGATCGGTTGTTGAATAGTGGGAGGAAAAAAGGGGGTATGTCCAATATTGGAACACTGGGAACGAACTGGCAATGTCCAATATCGGAACACCGGGTGAAAATGGGTTAAAGATCTACAACTATTTCAAGCTTTTTTTGATAAAGCTTACCGTTTCTGAGAAAAATTCAAAAAACTAAAAATATCGACCTTTGACCCTGAAAAAATAACGAGGCACACATAGGATCGATGGGAACTTTTAAAACTTTATTCGTGATGGTAAACCAAAATTTGGCTCCCCGGCAATTTTTGTTATTTGAAATGTCTAACTTAACCGGGCTATTAGGGTTTCAAGCAAAACATTCATAGATTTCGATAGAAAATCTTGTGCTGAATTTTGAACGACATAATTTGGTACTGAAGATTCGCAAGGCTAATGTGTGGATTTTTGGAAAAAACTCGAAGACAATTTTGTGCTGGCGCTTAAAACGTAAGAAATGCCAGATTGGAAGTTTTTGGTGTACTACTGGATGATGAGTTGAATTCCGCGGATCGTGTAAAATCGTGTTAAACTAGGACATATTATATGAACTCGAGAGTATTCTACCCACATACGTAGACATTCAAAAACAGCTAAAGTAAAAATTATGAATTTTTATAGCCCAGACAAGAATTATTCGTCTTCTATTTGATATGAGGCCTCTGGATTGCTGTAGACTGAAATTCATTGAACGTAGGATTTTAAGTTTTCCTTGCATTTTTATACAGGGTGACCATTTGAAAACGAAACAGACGAGATTACAGACGAAATAAATTTTTTCGATAGAAATGCTCGGACAGGTCGATTTCTGTTTCGAGGGGGACAACTTAAGATGTAGGTTACGGACGCATAGCGCTTCAACCCTTGCTACTACAACCCTCACCCCCAATTTTTGAATAGGGAATATGGGGTGAGTGATACCTCATTTAAAAGGTATTTTTATACCGATTTCAGCACAGTAATTGTTTTTTCATTTTATGCATTAGTTCTCGAAATACAATTTGAGATTAAGGGATAAGATATAATCTCCACCTCACTGAACAGCAATGTTCACTAGATAGTTTCCATGCAACTTAAATCTACAGAGCATTTCAATGAAAACTAGCCGCTCCACCTAATTGCTGATATATAGACGTTTTAACTTCAATCCCCTCACCCCCAAAACCACCTTTCAAAATTTTGTAGAAGGAATGCCCTATATGTATATTGTTGAATTCTCCTCTACAAGAGAATTACAAAAATGTATAATACATAAGTGAAAAGTCAATAAGTTGGGAGTTACGGATACGTTCAATTTACTAATGGCAACATTTCAATTCTTCTTCTTCTTCGTCCCTCTAATGTATAGGCTGATAAAGCCTGTTCTTTCATTGTCCTCCTGCCTGGGCTCCAATTGCAGGGAGATTGTCACTCCAGCGTTTTCTGGGTCGTCCCTTGTTATTTTGACCATTCTTTCTGAAGACATTTTGGTGGGTATCAATTCGGTTAGTTCTCCGTCTATTTTGGCCCGAATTGTGTTTTCTGCATATATATTTTCTATGGTCTATGGTTTTCAGGATGGGGGTATTTGTTTATCATAGAGGAGATATATTACGTCTTTCAAGCGTATTTTATCGAAGGCCTTCTCATGGTCGACAGGCCGGTTATATTCTATGGATTTCTCTGTTATCTGTCTGAGAATGAAGATCGCTTCAGAACATGATATGCCCGACCGAAAACATTTCAATTCGTATAACAAATTAGCAAAGCGATACCGAATTATTTTTTCTATTTCAGTATCGTAATTACAGTACTGAAAGCAGTGTTGTGAAGAACTCATCAAAGCATTGTTTTCAGTTATATTTTTCGTTTTGTTGTTGTCAACACCGACTTCCTATTATATCAATTTCGCACACACGCCAATTCAAATTCCTACTGTCAGAATGGAATTCAATAGTCATAAGGATATACAGAGTGTTTCACGAGTCGTTGGCCATAGCCTTATGATGAATGCAGGATATCTAGGCCTTTCAGAAAAATTGGTTGTTTTGTATCCTAAGAGATACTGGGTGTTTCATGAACATTGGCCTAAAATTGCGATAGCCACAACTCTGGAATGCAACGTCCGATTTTGATCAAATTTTATGGGTTTGTTCACTTCAGGAAGATCTTTCAAACAGTTCATGAATTATTCATAATATCCCCAGACGGCACAGAAATATTCCATTCATATTCAGTGAATATACCGCTAGCATATTGGAATATTCCAAACATATTCCAAATCTCCCAGGGCATGAGCTTGGCAGATAGCAGGAATATCCAAGGTCACCATGAAACATCTGCCAGGAATATCTTATGATCTTCCAAAATAAATTCATGGCATATGCCATACATATTCATCTATAAAAATCTCCCTTACATATATGCTGGCAATATCTTTTTATCTCCTGATTTGTCCATGCCATATGCTGGTAATATCTTTATATATATTTAAATATATGTAAATTTTTGTAGCGGTACTGAATAATAATGCATTGATTAGATTGTTTCAAAAAAATTTATTACAGTTTTAAGAATATTTTGTACAATAACAATAATTAACAAAATTATCACATTAAATTATAAAAATGAACATAAAGTAAAAATATAAATATAAATCAACTAGGTATTTTACAAAACAATACAAGGCATATGAACTCCGAATAAGTAAAAATTAACATTTGATGAATTAAACTAAAAAATAGGGAAAACACAATGAGGTAATATTTTAAATGATATAAATATTGAACAACAATTATTTGGTTTGTGAACTAGAGGCGATTTCGATTGACTTTGGTTCTTGGTTGGTTCATAGATTGGTCCGTCAGTTTTGGACCAACCGCATTCGAATGACATTCTGGTGACGTCTCAAATCAGATGTTTCTCCAAAATTTGAACCGAATTCGAAAGCGCAGTTCGTTTGACGTTGTCATTTATGAACCGAGCGGTCAACCGTTAACCAACCAAAACAGCCATTCGAAATCGACTCATCAGATTATGGGTCGGTTTCACAAAACTCTAATTGTGCAATTAAAAAACTTCACATAAATTAGAACCAATCGAATTACTCGTTTTGAAATTCCTACGAATCGTAGTGGCTCCAGTTAATTAAACGGTACTAACAAAGTTTTGTGAAACCGACCTTATATCTATATATCAGCACCTCAGAGGTAAAGTGTGTTAAGTCACATTTTTTCAGAGACAACCTATCTACAATATTGGATTCACATTAGTAAATTCTAGCTAGTGAAACACATTTTTGACTCCCTAGGTATATGAAGACGCCAAGTAATGGCAGTACACATTCTTTGAAACAATTATCGAACTGAAAAATCTCTCATTTGTCTAATTTTGATATTGTGACTTGACACACTTTACCTTTGGGGTGCTGATATAGATATCCGTGTTTATAACATCCCAGGCCTTCCAATTCCCAGTCTCCAGCCCCTTATATCAACACCCATTCTCCCGGTCTCTCAGACATCGTCTTCTGTATGCCACTCATCCAGGTAGCTTTTGGTCTTCCTTGCCTTTTCTGTTTAAGAACCTCTGAAAATATTAATAAAACATAAAATGGGTTTTATGATCACTGAAATTATTTATATTATACCTTTGAGAACATTGCACAATTTTATTAGGGATGAAAAATTGCATCTATGTTCCCTCATTTGGCATAAACGAAAGTTCTACCAAGTCCTCAATTCTTTGACCTGAAAAAAACGTAAATATACATAACCAAAGATAAAACACTGCCTCACTTTGTGAGGTATACCCAAAGTGATTGGCAGATTAGACAGACAGGCAAGAGCACGACTATTTGATATTCACGCTCCTCCAGTCGTGCTCTTGCCTGTCTGTCTAATCTTTTATCATGTGCTTGGCTGCATCACACACTATTTATCACATAATACTCAAACGATAACATATTTTCAACTCCACACACAATTTAATGTGTGACTTGCACAGACTACTAATAATAATATTATATTAATAGCCGTGCGTGACCACCATTTTGGAACGCCAAACTGCTAACCACAGAACACAAATAACCTCAATCCAAGACCACAAAACAAAAATATGAATATTTGGACTGAAAAAGTCGTGACCTAACAATATGGCGGCTGGATGAGTTACGAATGGGAGAAAGCCAAAAATAGTTAATTTTTATTTATGAAGGAGTATTTTTATTAATCTGAAGAAATAATGTCTTTGGTATTTCTATCAGATATTTTGATAAAATTCAAGGAAATATCTAGAAAGGGCGAAAATATGGTTCGAAGTGGCCACATAACTTCCTCAACCTACGATGGCTCTGGAATGTTTGAAATGCAATGTATTTGGTTCAATGAAAAGCAAGAAGTATTAAGTTGAACTAGAAAGATTCTAAGTTCCAGACAACATCTCTGTCACTACATGGCAGCTGCATGAAACAAAAATATGAGCAAAACTGATTTGATTCCAGTGGAATAGGCCACTCTCACCTCTGCTGACTAATATTTGATTATCATATATGATTTTTGACAACTTGTCTACGACCTTTTTACATATCTGCTCGAATATCATATTATATTGTTTTTCCATTTATTGAAAATATATATTTGATCTCTTTCCTATAAGATCAAAATCATAATGGACCTCCTTTTCTATTTCATCGAACATTTCAATTATTTAAAAAGTCACTCGACTGTCAGTCGATATAGTATAGAATGTCCATTTTTCACAAATAAAAACGTTTAATTTGTTGCCTGCTTTTTCATTTCCTTCTATCAATCATATAAATAAATTAAAAATCATTTATTCCATTGTTTACTCAGTTTGATGAGTAAGATCAAATTATTAAGCGAATGAAAGTGTTATTTTTTTTAACTTGAATCCAACCTTCATTATAACTGCGATTCCTTGAAAATATAATCTATTTACTTAGAAAGTTTGTAGTTTTTTAACAGTTTACTGGAAAATAGCAAACTCATCCGTTGATGAGTTCGGAACAAAAGCAAAATCGAGGTAGTGGTAGTACATACTCTTTAAAAAATTGGAATTGTAATATTCCATGAAGATTCAGGTATATATACCAATAAATACTATTAAATAATATTCTAAATGCATATCATATGGATATTCCCATAGCATATACCAGTCATATCTGGGATGGCATATATCTGGAATATTCCTTTGAGAGCAGATCTATTTGATATATTTTTTGCATATGCCTCGCATATTGCAATATCTTTTGGCTTAATGGCAGATTGGAGGAATATTCCGGGAATATAGGGTGCCGTCTGGGATCAGGGCAGTACTCAGAATATCTTGATTTTTCTTTAAAGCCCCAAAATCTATATTTTTTACATTCCTCACAGAAGTTTCGTTGTTGCCATGAGAAACTACATAAGTTATTCTGAAGAATTCAATTTTCACTTTGCATGGCACACTTGTCACAAGAGAGTAGGAACCGGACGAATTCATGCTTTATGTGAACTTTTCAAAATGCTATCCTGTTTTCATCCCTTTGGTGATGATATTAATTGTCTTTTGCCGAGATTTAGAACTATTTTGAATTTTGTTCAAGTTTTTTCCATCTGAAACGTCAGTTCGCACTGAGTGTAGAATGTGCGGAATGTTCGGAATGTGTAATGTCCGTTGGTACCTCTGCCGCTCTGACCACAGAGATTTTCGACTCGTGGTGGGAGAGAAGCATAGAGCGGTGTTCTTCTTCTCGGGCATGTCAAATATGTCTCATAATGAGAAGTACTCGAATATTATTTTACATGATACAAATTATAAAACATCTATATACACTTATATACAATGAAGACCGAACACTGGTCATGTTAACTTTCCGATTATGAGACCTCTACGATGTCAGTTACAGAATAGCATTTTTTTACATTAGCATTTCTATTTGAGGCACAGAATAGCGCTGAACGAGATGATGATAGTTACCATTATTTAACTCGTTTCTCATTTGTATAAGTTTATTTCACTTATCCGTAGTCGGATGACTACTTGTTACAAGTGTTTAAAGTCAGAAATCCCACACATTCTATCACGGTGATGTTTTTCGCAGGAATATAAAATCAACCCCAAGACTCAGATCGAATGGCCATCTGGCAAAGACAAGCCGAACGATGAACCCAGCTGCGGCTTCGACAATCAGCTCTGTCCTAAAGCCAACACCCAACTGAACAGCATCATCGCCGTCGGTGTGCTCTCCGTCCTCCTATTCTGTGTGGGCGTCATCACCATGAGCATCTACCGCAAGTGGAAGATCGAGATGGAAATAGAGGGGCTGCTCTGGAAGATTGACAGAGACGAGATCCTCAGCTACTTCGAACGAGACATTTCTAGTCCTACACGTGTGAGTTTGCTTGATTTCTAATTTTCAACTTCAAGCTCTGTTATGCCATAGAATATAGAATAAAGGAAGGAGCATTTGTATTATTTTCGTTGTCGGGGATGGTTTTTGCAAATGGCGGCCGAATTAAATCAGTAGCGCAACTTGGAGTGGGTAGCTTTAGAACTTCAAATAGATGAGTTTCAATACAAAAAAGAAAAAGCGCATTCGAAATGCTTTTATTTCCTTTTCATATTAATCTGAGACACAAATAATATTTTCAGCGGGCATTTCTTATCTGATTGAAGGTATTAATCAATGGACGATTATTTAAAAATGAATAGCTTGAATGAAAGAGGATTGTGAATATTTGAATCAAATTGAAATACTTGTATGGTGAATACCTTTGTTATACACAATGAACATACAGGTATTTTTTACAGAAATAATAAACAAATATGTTTCGATGATTTCATTGAGTTTTGTTAATTCCTATCAAATTTTTTTAATTTTTGTTTGCTGGTTTTTACAAATGAAATATTTTCTTGTATCTAGATGTATATGCGCAAAAGTTTTAATGATCAGGATGTAGTGGTCATTGCTTATATCATATTCGTTCCTGAAGACTGGATTTTTTTGAAATGTTTTCAGGAATAATTTTCATTTATTCTGATATTTTTGCACAATTCAAATTTCAAAATTAATATTTATAACGGAATTACTCGGATATTTTTTGCCTCCAAGAGATTTCAAGGATGCTTGAATTCAAGTAATTTTCTTTGTTCTGAAATACATTGTTCACATCTAATTTTTCTAGTTAACTCAGAATTTACAAATCCAGCAATGAAAGAAATTACATGGGAATTATAAATTGATATTCTAATGCATAATTTGGTTTTTCTAGAAATGTTTAATCAAATTCAGTTCTTGAATATTGTGCAGTTTCATTTGACAGTAATTTTTGGTTTGGTAAGCTCTCGTTCATTAATTGTTCAGGATGCTTTCAGAGGTAAGTTATATTCAATGTATAAATTTCTTCTAAAATTCCCTACTCCTCCACTTCTTACTTCAGCATGCACTATAAGCTTTTAGGGAGTCATGTTGAGGCTGTAGCGCCTGAAGGGGTGCATTTTAGGACCTCAGTTGATAGGTAGTTTTCTTCAAATGTTAATCTCAAGAACCACCTTCTGAAATTTATGAACGTTGAATCCGGACATTAATTGAAATAAGAATAAATGAGTACTCACATATTTCAATCTCTGAACTTGAATGCTGCATGATGCAAGTGGTAACAATCTCACTTGTAAATTTGAAGTTCCATCAAAAGAATTTTGAGCAAAATATTCAGAGCACAATAAACTATCAGTAAGTTTCCAGTCAGTTCCACTTAACACTTTGATCCAAGCTTCCCTCCTTCTGAAATCTTTTGGCAAACTGAAATAAGATTTATTATTTTAGAAATTAGTACAGAAAAAGTAGCACAAGAAGAAAAATCCAACTCTAATTAGCTTGACATTATTTTTTACTGAGCCTATGACCAAGATAATTGAAGTTCATTTCATATAAAAAAATATATAATTATCCAGATTCAAGTACTCACCGATAAAATAATATTCCCTTTTTGGGGTTTTTAGGTGTTTTTGAACTACCAAAAGCCACACAACTGGCCATTTTCAAGTCTTATTATGTTTATGTCTCAACGAATAAAAGTACGTAATTCTAACTATAAAAACTGAAAATATCTACTAAACACGATACAGCACAACAAAAATCGTTCAAAACACTAAAGAAATCCTCAATTCCAAACACTCATGAAGATAAACGCATAAAAAAGGAGCAAACCACGAACCCAAATTCGTCAAATGAATGAAAATTGGTTTTTGCATATGGCCGATTCATGTCGCAACCGTTTCCTTGCTAAATCGACGATATGCTCCTTCCTTTATATTCCTCATTCTATGTGTTATGAAAATTACATAACATTAATACTCTGTGACCGTGATACAATTGAAATAAACAAGGTGTTCTTGAATTGGAGAAACAAACGAAAATTAGACAATCTTCGAATAATGCTTAGAAAAAATGTACCACAAATGCTTCGTTTTCTAGAATCTGTATGGCGTCATTAGTAACAAAATTAGGTTAAGTCGTGTTGCGTTATGTATGTGAGTGTATATTTAATTGCAATATTTGTATATGCTGCGCGGTTTCCATTCTCATCTTTTGTTTATTTGCGAAATTGATTGAATGGATGTATCGTATTGACGATGAATCGAATATTTTGGGAATATTTTGATATTATCAATTTGTTTCCGTATATATCATTTTAATCTCTAGCATTGTAACTTGATTTGATTTTGTTATGCAGGATAGAATTATTTTCTGTAAATGGGTATGTATGTATGTATTCTGGGCTTAACAATATGATTGCAATGTACAGTACATATCATTAAGAAACAGCCCTATGCCGTATACCCAGTTCTCTTCACCAAGCCTCTCAAGTCTTTGCATTTCTCTGAACTGCCCCACTATTTTATTTTCAATCTTCCTGGTGCTCGATATTCCCTGTACATTTCAAGTTGTTATTCTCATACTTAGTCCATTCACTCGTTCATCGTTGTATACCACCACTGTTATTCCAAGGCTTGTTGAATGAGAAATTCAGCAACTTGGTCATTTTATTTGGTGTTGGGTTGCTGGCCCAACGCCCAAACCTCCATTCTTGGAGGAGCTAGAAATTTTGATGTTTAATTTCGAAAATTGTCAAAAAGTATTTAAATGGGTATGTACCTCTTGAAAAAAAGAATAATTTATATGCAATACTAGCTGGCCCGGCGAACTTTGTTTCGCCTCAGAGATTCATAAAGTTGTATCAACAAAACTTTTTCTTTTTCAATTAGGAGGTGAATAAGACAAAATTATAGTACAAAATAAACAAAAAAATTAATTACATTGCAATAGGTAGGTATGTACATTGTTTTAATTATTATTTTAACATTGCATTTCCCATTAAGACAAAATCAGTTAAAAAATTGGGTGGAAACCCCTGGATTACGAACGAGGTAATAAATGAAGGCCATTGGTTGAGGGACATTTCTAGAATGATGCGAGGAGATAGCGAAATGAGAGTTGTTTACAATAAAATGAAAAAAAAACACGTTGATAAAATCAAGTTTTTGAAGAAATCATATTACGATGATCTTATTCTCAATTCTTCAAATAAATCACGTACAACATGGAATGTCATCAATTCTAAAATTCCAGGGAATGATAAAACTAGTGATTTGCCTTCTGATATGCATGATACTGATGGTAATACTTTTAAGGGACCCCGTGAGGTTGCAAATGGATTCAATAATTTCTTCGTAGATTCAATCAGAACTTTAGTGGATAATTCGCGATCGTTTCCACGCGTGTGTGGCGGCGCAAGAAATGTTAGTTCATTATTTTTATCTCCGGTGACACATGACGAGGTTCAACGACTTATTCAATCTGTTGCGGCAAAAAAGTCGGCGGGTATTGATGGAGTTCCGTGTAATATTTTAAAACACGCGTCAGATCTTTTAACGGACATTTTGGTTTACCTTATTAATGTCTCCTTTGAACATGGATATTTTCCTCAAGAACTGAAAACGGCTTTAATAGTGCCGATACACAAAAAGGGTGATGTAGCCTCATTTCAAAATTATAGACCTATAGCCTTATTATCGGTGTTTTCTAAGATCTTGGAAAAGGCTTTTCTAAGCCGTTTAATGTCTTTTCTTGAGGGGCGCCTTCTGCTTTCTCCCTCACAATATGGCTTTAGAAAGGGAAAATGTACGCAGGACGCCATACTTAATCTATATAAAAGTATACTTGATGCTTTCGAAAGTAAGAGGAAATGTTTGGGACTCTTTTTTGATCTGAGTCGTGCTTTCGATACTATAGATGTAAACACTCTACTGTATAAACTTGAGTTTTATGGTGTGCGTGGTATTCCTCACTGCTGGATTCAGTCTTACCTTACCGGGAGGAAGCAGAGGGTGCGCATCTATGATGGTCGGGCTCCCATTGTATCAGAAAGTGCACCACTGGAGTCTGGTGTCCCGCAGGGCAGTACGCTGGGTCCAGTGCTGTTTATCATATTTGTGAATGACCTGATCTTTCATCTTGGTCAGTTTTCGTCTGCTGCACTTCTGTTTGCCGACGATACAGCGGCCGTTGTACATGGAGACAGCGTTAGTGATCTGGCTGTCTTAGCAAGTAACTGCTTTGCTGCCATGTCTGATTGGTGCCGTGACAACAGCTTGGTACTGAATACTGGAAAAACTGAAATGCTTATGTTCCATGTCCCTGGAGTGGAGCCGGATTCTAGTCCCTTGGTGCGCGCTGGAATTGGTTGCGTCCCATTGTCCACGTCTGCGAAGTTTTTGGGGGTGACAGTGGATTCTGCACTATCTTGGGTTGAACACATTGCAAATCTTTGCGGTTCACTCGCCTCGAAGTGCTTTATGATGCGCCAGCTTCGTCAATATGTTAACAACCATATTTTGAGAGTCCTCTATTTTGCGCTTGTTCAATCATCGTTAAATTATGGTATTCTCTGCTGGGGTAATAGTACGCGTATGCGCGAGGTGTTTTTGCTTCAAAAGAGGGTTGTCAGATCCATGTATGGTCTATCATCCCGTGTATCATGTCGTGAATTCTTTCGAAACAACTTATTGACATTGCCCTCCTTGTACATATTTCAGAGCATATTGTATGTTAGGAAAAACCTCTTATCCCTTACCAAATGTGGTGAAATAAATCACTATGTTACCCGTCAGAGTTCTGATCTGTACGTTCCGTTCACCAGGTTATCGCATATTCAGCGCGGGCCTTTTCTGACTTGCCTACGATTGTATAATGGTTTGCCGGATTACTTGCGTGGTATTGATAACATATCGGGTTTTAGGTTGGAGTTGAAGAAATATTTGTTGGGCGCGGCGTTTTATTCGATTGACGAGTACCTTGACGGCTGAAATTTTTTTTTTGTACTGTAATTTTTTATGCTTTTTATGTATATTTATCACATGTTTGTTGTAATTACCTTTTATATGTTGACATTTTCCCATATTTTGTAGAAAAATCAGTGGAAATAAATATATTATTATTATTATTATTATTATTATTATTCACATGAATAGACTTCACTTTATTTAAGCGGTACCTTATTATTATTTAAAAATTGTCTCATGGACTCAGATGCGTTAATATTATTATTAAATGTAGTTCACCGAATTTATATCAAGTATAATACTTACACGAAAAAGCTTTCAACCTCAGCGACATCTACTGGCGTTATTCGCAAGAAGGAAAATTATTTCCTACTTTTTTTTCAATTTCATCAAATTTTTCATAGTTTTTATGTATTTTATGTTAACCCCACCGTAGAAGAATCCAACAAAAAAACTTTCATAACAAACAGTTCATCCAATCTTGAGTTATAAATGGTGTAACCAACAATATGGCCGACGGAGTTTTATATATTGAGATATGCAATCACTTTCATTTCCCAATATTTTCTCCTTTCACAGAATAAGAAGAATAGAATTTTAAGAAAAAAATATTTTCTCTGATGTAAATGAGCCGTGTGCCTTCGCTCCCAGATTCCATGAAATAAAAAAAAACTACAAAACTGAAGAAACAAACAAGTAGGGTTTCTCAAAGTTTCAAGCAACATCAAGGTATTCTTCATGAAAAAAAAAACAGACCCCTACTTAATTGAATGTTCGGTAGATGAAAAAAAACTTAATTACTCCTCACTCTGTTGAAATTCATCATTTTGATTTTTTTTACGGAAACAAATATTATACCATAATAAGTATAACGGTTTCCTGTTAATTCAATGTAGAGTTGGAAAATTTTCGATGGATACACTCTTATTATTGTTAAAACAATTAGATTCGAGTTTTTGGCAATTGAAGTACGTAGTTAGACTGAATATATATTTTATGAAATTTATTAATATGTCATTGTAATTTACTCGATTAGTTGTTCTGAATGAACTCACAACTCTCGTGTTGGCATCCTTTTTTTGAATTCATGTGGAAAGAGTTCGAGATTAGTGAGAAGTTTGTTGAATATGCAATTTCTGAGGAACCAGTTGCAAATTAAGAAATAAATAATTGTAAGATGTTCAAGATGAAACGATTATCCTGTTGATTCTATTTTTACATCTAGATTCATATCAATTTGTATCTGAAAAACTCTATGTTAGATTTCCTACTATCGTGTTTTTACATATAAGGTTCAACACGTGAACGAATATTCGTTAGACTCAATTATCGTGTAATGAATAAACACAATACGCAAGTGGCTTCACAAAATTTGGAGAAAAAAATCCGCGTCTTGTAGGTAGCATGTCGTCTTATACATATAATAATATATAGTCTTTTGAATAAGAGAGCTAAAATAATACGATAAATGTTTCAACAAAAAGAACCTAAGCTGAGGTAAAAAAAGGAACGGGGTACCATAACATTCTTCGTATGATACTATAGTATCATACGATACTATCATCACTAGTATCATATGATACTGTAGAGCCAGGGGAAAAAACCTCAGCCGAAAAAAACCTGTCTTCCCGTAAAAAAAAAAAAATAAAATGGTTGTATCTGAATATTCTATATAGAAGGACATCACGATTATCGGAACGGCTCTTCGGAGGAAGCATTTCCAAACACAAACTCCAACCTGAAAATAAGAAAAGACAGAACAGCAAGAGAATTCAATTTATACTTCATCAAATTGATCTAAAATTTTCAACCCATTATTATGATTATAATATATAATCTCATACATATATTTGATTTATTTCAATGATTCACAATTTTGTTTCATTTTATGTACATAAATTGTTATATTTATCGGACTCAGTGTATATATCTTCATTGTTCGACTTCTTACAGGTGTTCTCATCGCAGGTTAGTTTAGTTAGTAACAGCGTGACGTCATTTGAGTCCAGAGGAGGGCTGCAGGTGTTCGCCACTACCGCCCTCTATCGCGGGGTGGTGGTGCGAATCAAGGAGCTGGCCTTCTCGCGGAAGAAGGACATTTCGAGGGACGTCATGAAGGAGATGCGGTTACTGAGGGAGCTGCGGCACGACAACGTCAACAGCTTCATCGGCGCCTGCGTGGAGCCCAACTCTTTATTGCTAGTCACTGATTACTGTGCCAAAGGAAGTTTATATGTAAGTTAAATAAGAATATAGCTTGATTGAGTGAAACTAGTCCAAAAAACGTTGCGAACCATGGTTAACTCAATAAAGCAGCAGCGGCTCGTCCGGAATACAATACGAACCATTCACCCATCAAAGTCTAGTGACTTTCAAAGTCGATAAAAAATCAGTTTATTGAATTCTGAAAAATTCAATCACTAAATACTTTTATATAGAATCATTCATTGGAAGAATTATGAATAAGTTTCTCCCCATCTTCTGATCGAAGATCTAGTTTTCACTGTCGCATTATTTTTCCGGAGTGGCTGAAACTAGATTCCTCATACCGTAGATTCGGATGACTTGGAACGATTTTGAAATTTAACTGGTCATATTTTAAAAAGAGGGACATTTTTTCATCTGAAAAAAAAGTTCGAACATGTTAAATGGTTCAGACTATTGATTAGTATATATTCCATGGTTCAGAATTCGTTTAAAAATAAAAAAAAAACTATACTTGTCACCCACTGATTTGGGTGGCTTGGGACACAAGTTGAAATCCATTGATTCCTCAATTCTCAAATGAAGGAGGTGACATGGAACGGTAGGGAAATTGAATGAAAACCCTCACTACATAAAAGTAAAAATATTGAACTCAAATACAATTAAAAAAACAAAATATCCTGGATTACTTGGCGAGATTTTGTGGAAATAACTTAAATAATAACTTGTTGACGACAATATTTCAACTAATATTCAAAAATGATAATATTAATAACGCTAAACTAACTGGAAAAAGTCTTCTTATTTTGTACATCTGCATTTTCTTACGGAAAACCCCAGTCACCAGTCAATTGCTTATATAATTGCATCAGAAATTATATTTTCTTGGTGTTCATTCAGACAGACGAGTGTGACCACCATATGCATCCATATTTTTTTTTTGTTAATTTTTTTTTTTTTGGAATAGTTATTTTCCTATCAAGTGCGGAAAGTTGTACTTGCTCGATTGCTCTACAGCAATCTCGTACGGGAAAGATACTTTCCGTACAAGATAGGAACAACTTTTTTTTTACAACCGTATTATAAATTGAAAAATAACTCAATAAGTACAACTTTTGAAATTATTTGTCCTGACACATTGATTAGCCGGTTTCTATGAAAAATTATAGACCATAATATAGAAATACATACACAGATTCATGAATGCTATCTATGATTTATGAAGTTCGCTTTGAAAATCTCACAATTTGAAAAAAAAATGAGTATACTGATTTTCGTACCGTTCCTTTGATTTTCTCGACAGACTTATACTTGCTTTATTTGCTGCTGCTCGAATGTCTTCTGGTAGTTCATAAGATGATTGCATCTTCAGTCTTGTTTTCATGAATGATATTTTAACAATCAGAGATAGAATAATTTTTTTTTTATTTATTCATTGAAGGAATACATACAGGACAATTAAATCCTAGATTAATACTATATCCTTATTATAAGTATTAATCTATGGATAGAATAATTCAAATAAATTTGGTAATTATGTAATGTCAGATTGATAAACAGTTTTCTATGGAAACGAATAGACCATGACAGAAATGAACACAGAAATTCATAAATTATGAAGGATGTCAAGTTTTCTTTGAAAATATTAAATTTTTCAAACGAAGAATTACGTTAATAAATTGTTATAACATCGATGAAACCGCATAATTGAAAATATTCAACAGAAATTTACTTTTTCGCACTAGTGCGGGAAAGTGACAACTTCCGAACCAAAAACAGTGCGGAAAAGTAGGTAATTGTCAGGAGACGGAAAACGTCTATAACTAGAAGAGAATTTCAAGAATATGTAGTAGCACAAATTTTTTCAGTATAAAAATATATCACGCTATTTAGGTGAAGAACATACCATGTGAGGCGTTGAAATCTTAGTCTACAAGAAGCATAGAAAAATGATAATACAGGGTGTCCAAAAATGGTGTGGGGTATTTGTATATTATGTAATGAAAACAAAACAAAAAATCAGAAAAAAAAGTCCTCATCAAAATTTGGACTTAGTTTTGGAAAATTAAGTGGCAAAGACTATGTTGTCCAATTTCTTTATCATGTCCGGACCTACACGTATCACCCTTTTTTCTCAAAAAAATTTTCCAGAACACTTATAATTCTCCCTGCGCGAGGATAATCTTCTACATTCTCGAACCTTCTAAATATGATTTGTGCCAGGAAATAATTCTTTATCTTGGTGTGGAGAACTATTTGAACTTTTCAATGTTCATCGTCGTGAATATCTCTAAATTTAATACTAGCGGAAACTACAAATGAGATCAGTTATATAAGAACACTAAACTGCCTAAACAAGTATTATATAAACATAGTGATGCCAAATAGCTCTAAATTTTGTGAACCTCATTATATTTCTCACCTCACACACCTCATAATGAAATCCATATTCGTATAAATATCATAAGAGGTGAATAAATTCTCTAACCAACCTTGTATTTGAAATTTGAACCCTAATGTTTCAGGATATTATAGAAAACGAAGATATTAAATTGGATAAGATGTTTATTGCTTCACTGATTCATGATCTCATAAAGGTGAGTAAGATGGAAATAAGAAAAATGTCTACTCCTGCAACCCGGACGTTCTTTCAGGGAATGTTGTATCTTCACAACTCGATGTTGGTGTGTCACGGCAACCTGAAATCGTCGAATTGCGTTGTGACGAGCCGTTGGGTGCTCCAGGTGACCGATTTTGGTCTGTACGAGATGCGCCATTGGGCGGAGAATGAGAGCATCGGCGAACACCAATATTACAGAAGTAGGTGAGGATAGGTCCGAGCTTGAACATTTGCCTTGAACAACGTTCCTTTTTCATCAATTCTCTTTTCGTTCATTCGATTTCTTGTTTATAGTATGAGAGCTATCAAAGTCGAAAAAACAGTATTATAGTGGAGCTGGTTTTTTAATAGGTATCCCGATCAGTCGTCTGGCAGCTGGCAAGCTTTGCTTCACTAATGCGCATCTCACCTTCAGTGGTGAAAATGGAGATTATTTTTTATTGTTTAAGTATATTGAAACTATATGAAACAAGAATATCTGATTGCCAGACCTCTCTCGTGGTGCGACCCACCTGGCAGGCGCTATTTTTTATCAATTTTTTTTCAAAAACATTATTTGAACATGTCTGATTTTTTTTATATCAGGTATTCAATTCAGATATAAATTATAAAATTTGGAAGGTTGAAGTTACCTATAAAGGCGCCGGCTAGAGAGCACGAGACCACCTTACCCTTTTTGTTTGATAAATGCTTCCCACTTTGGTCAATGATAGTCAACTTAAAACAGTAGAGATTTTATTCCACTCCTTTGACAATTATTATCATACAATATCTACATAAATTTTGGGTGGCCAAACAAAAGACAAGCATTCAATATCAACTTCGAATCTCTTCACAATTATGAACCACACGTGATCTCTGGTTTTATGTGAACTTATATCTTTCTGAATTCAGTCGAAAATTCACTCAAGGACACGATCCGTCAGCTTTCCTGATGGTCGGATTGCATTCCGTTGTGAAGTCGATCTCAGCTTTTCTCCATAAATTTATCTGCTCCAAACCCGCCGAGATGTTTCTTAGCTTTCGTAAACTCTCGTCAATTCTGACTCTCTCCAAAATGTCTGACATTGCTCTGAAATGGCGATTATATAGATCGGCATATACCTTGAATAATTGAATGAGAATGAGGGAACGGTATTACGACTTCTTAGATGCAGGAAGTGCAAACTCGAAAAGATGTGAATTAAAATAACGCGTATAAGAAAGTAATCGAGAATTAGGTACGCGAGAAAAATGGAATCGTCCAACGCAAAGATTGCAGGACTAGTTTTTTGATTCGCGCGGCCGATTCCTTTAATTGATCCTTGATACAGGACGTTCCGAAAATCTTTGAAATTTAAATCGGTAAATTATACCGTTACACACCCCCTTTACCTGGTAAAAAAAAATTTTCGAAAATCGAGAAATTTCTTTTGTGGAGTTTGACATTCAAAAATCATAACCACATCTAAAAGTTAATCAGACAAGCATACTCGATAGGTGGAATGTGACAAACAATGCTGTAGTTGAACATATAAGTGACTGAAAAACCTATAAGTTAGGTCGAATCTTCAAAACTAACAAGCGACCTAAAAGTTGACCACAAAGGGTCACTCTATCAAAAACGTGAGTTTATATTCTAAAAAAGGTTAAACAGGTGGCTGAAGGCCTCTCTCTAAAAAACAAAAGAGGGACGAGGGTATGTTCCACAGTGTGGACCCCGTCATCCTGTGTTTTTCACACAGGACGATGTCTAAATCGGTAATTCAGGGCCAATACAAGTCTGCCTTCCGCAACCTGATGAAGCTCGGGACCCCATGACCACGACTGGAGAGCTAAAGAGGGTGTTGGGTGCTGTCAAGGGCCCGTATTCTCGACAAGTGAACTTTCTATGCGTATGCGAACTTTCAGAATATCAGGAAATCCGTCACCACACCAAGCGCATCCGCCAGAAATGTAGAGGAGTCAAAATCGGTAAATAGGAAGTCAAAATCGGTAATTAAGAAAGTCAAAATCGGTACTGAGAAAAGCCCAATCGGCAATTCCGTTTTTTGTCTTGTGGTGTTATAGACTTGGCGTATTGTCATAAGTGGCCCTCCCAATCAAGCCTTTCAAAGAGAATATTTTAAGTTAAACGAAATGCATGAGAGAAGGTAATAACACGCCACCTGAGAACCTGCAGGAAGATATACCTCTGGTGAGAAACATCCCCCACAAATTCCATTGGCCCAAAATACGCAGACAGGAAAATCAGTGAAGTAGTAAGGTCAATCAATAAAATATACGTCTACATTTCCGTCTTCTATCCAGAAGAAATATACGAGCGGTTATGACGAGAAAATGTGTGCAGTTAAAAGAAATATTGTTTCTTGTGATTTACCGAAAATTTGCCTCCCCTAGGCCATGGCATACGATGAACTAATCAGGATATTGGCAATGCCAATGAATTTTTTCAATTTTGAATATGTACTTTCGAGTACATATTCATCATCACTAATTATTTCTGCACAGAATTACTGGGGTTCTTCATGTTATTCTAGAAATCTAAAAAGCTTTTTTTACCCTTTTCGGGAAAAAGCTGGAGTATAATGGCAACCTGTTAGGGTGGCTGAAAGCATGGTAGAGCCATGGCATGGTTATTGGATTGCTAAAGATTTGTTGTAATTCATCAACGTTAATCAGGCATTAATGATTTTTAATGCCCCACTCTGTCTAAATTTTTAAATGGGCTCGAAGAATTGTATACCTTAATACAGTAAGGTTTATGGTAGGGCAGAGACAAGTAACAAGCGGCAACAATAACTGCTCGAAAGCACAGGTTACCACTTACACCCTTCCAATGATCAGTGATTAGCCGTTCTGGTACTGATTTAGCACTGCAGTAAATTATACTTATTTATATCTGGATTGAATAATATCAAAAAGTCAGCCATACTCAAATGATGTTTTTCAAAATTTTGTTTTCCATCGAAAATGGTATCTGGCAGGTGGACAGCACCACGAGAGAGGTCTTGTTTTATATTGTTTCCAGAACGTAATGCAACAAAAATGAATCGTTCCACAATGATTTTTCGTTTATCTTACTTGCTTCTGCCCCTTGAAACTTTATAACCTTAAGGTAGACGTCTGGCAAATTAATTATATCGCGGATTTCGGCCATCGTCGTGGATTACATTGAGCGATGGCCGCGAAAGCCTCAACCGAATCAATGATATAATTCCCTATATCTGAATTGAAAAATATTCGAAATTCAGCCATATTCAATCAATTTTTTCATAAAAAAATTACTTCTGCCTGGTGTATCGCAACAATCGAGAGGTCTGGCAATCGAATCTTTTTGTTTCATATAGTTTCAAGATCATATTGTAATAAGAAAGAGTCGCACTAAAATCCTATTTTTCATCTCCATCTAGTCGATTTGCACCTCTAAAGGTGTGATACGCACTAGTGAACGCACCACTAACCAGCTGCCAGACGACTTGTTTGGTGATCGGGATACTATAGAGATAATATACATATACTAACTGGCAAAGAAACTGCAACACCCAGAAGGAGCTATTTAAATTTGAAATATTTTGTTGGTTAGTCATAGATAGTATATCGTCGCCCTAATTCTAATACCGCGTAAGTCAAAATTCTCGAATTCTCGATTCTTCGAGATTCTAATAGAGCGTTGAAAGCCGCAACTATCTTGCTTCTTAAAACACAATGTTTCTATAGAAAAACAGAGGTAGAACGATCGAAGCAATAACTGTTATCTCATGTAGCTATTCTGTAGTGCGAATGAGCAGTAAGTCATTGGTTAGTGAGGCATTGTTGGTCAGGCGCACGAGATCATACGTTACTGCTCATTATTTTTTGTTTTTCGAGTGGTTTCATGAACTTCTGGTGAGTACTGAAAGTTTTTATTATATTTGAATATATTTTATGCAACATATTTCTTTTTTACAAGTTTTTATGCAACTTACATATATTTTCGATTAGAAAATTTTAAGAAATAACGTAAATTCCACGTTAAACAACCAGACTTGAGATGCGTCATATTAGATTTAGCGAAATCGTTGTTTCTTATGAGTTAACGCTCTATTAGTAATTCTGTTTTCTTTGATATTCCAGATAACTATAATGAAAGAAAAATTTCCGAATAATAATGGTGTCTATTCTGACGAGGAAATTATAGACTTGTTGCATGCCAATGGTATCAAGGTCTTGGATGATAAGAAAAAACGCAATTTTAAAATTAAAATTTAAGAAAATGTTCTGATATATGAACCCGACGAAGAACTTTTTCAGAATAAAGACATTCTTCTCAACCCGTCTTCAGCCGAAATTCCATTTCATTCTGATCAATTCGGATCAGAAGCGATTCCTAGTTTTAGGTCCGAATTTGAATCTGAAAGTGTTGTTGGGCAAGCACTTTCCTCTGCCTCGTTTCATACGCAAGCCTGCCAAGCACAAACGAGTATACGAGTATTTGACGACGACGACAATCACTGATATCTCCTCAAACAACTCTTATGTGGATAAAATGACCTCAGATTATTTATTTATATATATATATATATATATATATATATATATATATATATATATGTATATATGAAAAAATTACACCCTTAAATTTGTCGTCTGCAACTGCACCACTTCTGGGTGTTACCGTGGAGAATCTTCGCGAAGAATGGTACTCTAAACCACTGCATGGCAGATACCCAAGAAACCTGAAAAGTAAAGCAGTGAATGAAAAGGAATCAACGACATACCTCACATCTGGGTACCTGTTCCCCGAGACCGAAGGCCGAATTCTGGCAGTGCAAGACCAGGTTGTTGGCACTAGAGCTTTCCTAAAGCGCATCGCTGGGCAGAACTTACCATCTGACCAATGCAGGAGATATATATATATATTCTTTTGAATAAGAGAGCTAAAATAATACAATAAATGTTGAAACAAAAAGAACCTAAGCTGAGGTAAAAAAAGGAACGGGGTACCACAACATTCTTCGTATGATACTATAGTATCATACGATACTTTCATCACCAGTATTATACGATACTATAGAGCCAGGGGAAAAAACCTCAGCCGAAAAAACCTGTCTCCCCGTTAAAAAAATAAAATAAAATTGTTGTATCTGAATATTCTATATAGAAGGACATCACGATCAGCGGGACGGCTCTTCGGAGGAAGGATTTCCAAACACAAACTCCAACCTGAAAATAAAAAAAGCCAGAACAGCAAGAGAATTCAATTTATACTTCATCAAATTGATCTGAAATTTTCAACCCATTGCAAAAATGCAGGAGATGCAACCAAGCTACTGAACATATTCAGCATATTACCTCCTCCTGCCCCATAATGGCCCCAAGAGAATACCTGGAACGTCACAACGCAGTTTGTAAGATATACCACCAGGCAATCGGAAAATCAATTGGATTAATAAAGGATATTACAAAGAATCATACTTACCTGCCGAGTGACGTTCTGGAGAACGATAGATATAAACTGTACTGGGACACATCAATAACCACCGATAGGGCGGTGCAGCACAACAGACCGGATATAGTTCTGTTGGATCGGGAAAAGAGTGAGGTCAAGATCATTGATGTGACAATACCGGCAGATGAAAATTTAGAGAGAGCGTACACCGAAAGTATCATGACCTTGCATTTGAGATGAAAGAGATATATAGGTTGAAAACGACATCTATCATTCCCTTGATTTTGTCTGTTAATGGACTGGTTGAATCACACCTCCCCGAGAATACCCTAAGGTTAGGTTTGGAAGAACGCCTCATTAGCATGGCTCAAAAGGAGGTTATTCTGGGGACAACCAGAACGGTGAGAAAATTCCTGACAAGCTCGTAGGGGTATCTTGGCATAACTTGTGCCCGGTACTCTCTCGTAACAACCCGCGTATGAACGGTGAGAGAAAAAAAAAAATATATATATATATATATATATTCCACTGCTATCACATCATCTGTGCTTTCATCTGAGTTTTTACCAAGATCTTTTGTTGTGGTAGATTCAAACTCAGAGGAAGTTGCTATTCCGTCCATCTCTGCACAAACAACAATTCCGTCAGGTGATGATATTGAAACCAATATTTCCGAACGTCGCAAGCATGCATTGCCGGAAACTTGGAAAAAAAAGTGACCAATCAGAAACTGATGCAAGGTGAATCTTATCACGGATATGCAAGGAGCTCGAACAAAGTAATCACTTCAGGAATTCCAAGGGCTGCAAAAAAAAATAGGACCTACATGCGAGTCTGATTTTTGTCGCAAGAGCACAAAGAGGTCTTGTTCCTTGTTCGACGAAGATGCCAGACAAAATATTTTCAACAATTTCTGAAAGGAGCTGGATTGGACTGCTAAAAGTTTTGTTTGTTCTTTGATCGACAAAATTCCGGTTAAACAAAAAACGACAGAATCGGCTTGGTATGTCGTTTAAAATTGAATGGTGAATTAAAACAATTTTGTAAAAAAGTGTTTCTGAATACTTTGGGATTCAAAGAAGGCATGGTTCTAAATTGGATCTACGGATGTAAAGCTGGTATACCTCTAGTTACGAGTAGAATTGAGTGTTGTAATAGGGGAAAACGAAAATCAACGAGAATTGACAATGAAGGAGTCACTCAAGCCGACCATTTAAAAGAATTTTTCGAGAGCATACCGAAAGTCCCTTCACATTATTGTCGAATGACATCTACTAAACTTTATTTAGAACCAGTTTTCAAAAGCAAGAGTCATATTTAGGATGTATACAAGCAAAAATGTAGAGAGGACTCAGTTCGACCTCTTTCAGATTGTTTTTCGATAATACATTCGAGAAACTAAATTCGAGTATTTGCAAGCCAAAAAAAGATAAACGTGATATATGTTGTGACGTCGAGACTCGAAACATAACTCTAGAATAATATGATATCCATATCGGAAAGAAAAGAGCTGCTAGATTAGAGAAAGAAGCCGATAAAAAATTAGCAATAGATGGCCTGATAACAGTCCTATGTATGGATGTACAGAGTGTCAAAGTATGTCCAAAATTGCAAGCCAGTGCAATTTATTCCAAAACGAAATTATGCTGTCATAATTACACAATTTACAACTTGGCATCAAATGTTATTGGTGGAATGAATGTGAAGAAGAACTTCAAGCATCAAACTTCGCTTCCTGTCTCATAGATTACATTATAGTTGTATAGTATAAGTTATGAAAAAAAGACCTTTGCATTAAATACAGAATTTCAATACCAAGAATTTTGTTATTCACGAGTTATATATCCGAGAAGACCTTCATAGAGGAAATCTGTTTTTATCTTTTTCTGAACAACCGTCAATTTTGAGATACGTTGTGTTAGAATCAGGGCGGCGATATATTTTTATATTCATTTGATTCAGAGAGCTGAAGTAGTAAAATACATATCGAAACAAAAAGGTACCTAGCTAAGGTTGGTGCAACAAAGGAAAACCATACAGGTCTGCAGTATGATTAAATGAGGAAAAGGAAAAAACCTCAGTAAAAAAAAACCCTTACCTCGCCAGTGAAAAAAAATTTACTAAACATATTAAATATCAGAGAAATCTTGAAAGACATCAGCGTGATCTAAGAAAACATCTTCATGTTATCCGTCTATCGGCTTAGATAAACATATTCTTCACAAAACGACTCGCAATTATTAATCTGAAATGAAGAAAGATAAATGCAGAAAATAAACCAATTATTTAGAATAAATTAAATTGTTTTGAAATTAACCACCCATTTCAGAAATGCATTTGTTACTTTATGTAAAGCCTCGAAACCATCTTGAAATTTATAAATGGAAGAACTATTTATAAGATTCAACTATTTATAAGATTTTCTGTAGTCTTCTCATTTTCCCCACACACACAACTAGGGCTCTCAACCGAATGCCATCGGAAGAGCATTATAATTATTAATCTGAAATGAGAAAAGATAAATGCAGAAAATAAATCAATTATTTAGAATAAATTAAATTATTTTGAAATTAACCACCCATTTCAGAAATGCATTTGTTACTTTATGTAAAGCCTCGAAACCATCTTGAAACTTATAAATGGGAGAACTATTTATAAGATTCAACTATTTATAAGATTTTCTGTAGTCTACTCATTTTCCCCACACTCACAACTAGGGCTCTCAACCGAATGCCATCGGAAGAGCATACTGTTACATCGTCCATGGCCTGTTCTACTACGATTAAGAACAGACCATATTCTCCTGGGAAGGTCAAAACCAGGAACTCTGATGAGAGGATCAGTAATAAGATCTTTATTGAAAAAATTGCATACAGTACATTCAAATTGCAAAATTTCTTTGTCGCTTCTATTCATATCAATTAGGTTTCTGGACGTGAGGTTTTCAAACTAGGTACGACCATCCAGGTGATGATTTTTCGGCAGTTCAGATGTTTGAAGACCGCTATGGGACCCTAATGAAGGGAATTCATCTCCCACAGACAAAACAATAGTATATTCTGAAACAAGTTGCAGAATGAGCTCATATTCCAACACGAATGCGAAGTTCCAAAACGAGCGACGAAGGAGCGAGTTGTCGATAGCATGAGTGTTGGAATTGCCTTCTGCAACGAGTATTAGACGATATTTTTCTCTTTCAGTCAAGTTTAGTGACAAACTATCGAAATTCAAATAAAAATTCAGGTTAGTGACTTTTATATTTCATCTTGGCAGTTGGTGTGACTTACGAAATTTGACAGATTACGGAATTTGAATTGATTTGATTCGAAACATGATTCGATCGGAGGTCAGTACTGACAACTACAAAACGAAAAATATAACTGAAACAGTGGTGCAATGAGTTTCATTACAGCACTACTTTTAGTACTGTAATGAACTCATTACGATACTGAAATAGAGAAATAACTTTTGTTACGACGAAAAACTAAATATTTGTCGGAGACCAAATACTACGACGTATTCCGAAAAATTGTCAAAGTTACAATAGTATAGCAAGGAGTAAATAAATAAAATTTGGAGAAAAAACACGAAGGGTTTACAATTTTTTTTATCAAATTTATTAATAATAATGTAAATGATGACAGGAATTTGGACTTTTGGTATCTCTTTAATTTTCTATAAAATCTGTTGTCGACGTTTCGCTTAATTCACTCCTTTTTCAAGGCTACAAGAAAATGTATATGAAAATGTGTCTCTGGAGTGCTAGAACAAACCACTCACCTCAATTTTCACTGAAAACTAGATATTTGAATTTCTTCGTTCATATTATGAAGATACGACAGGTGGAAATTGTTGAATATTAATTTGAGAGGATAAGTTGAAAATCTTTATGGTTATTGTTCAATTTTTCTTTTTCTTTTTTTACTATCCTTAGTGGAAAGTCAAACACCCCAGAGACATCTTGTGGATTAAACGATAACTGACATAAGTTCATAACAAGAATGAGCACAACGCACTAGAAAAACTAATTTCAGGTAATTAAAAACATAAAAATATAAAAATGACACAAGAAAAACCAACAAACTACAGGAAGTCTAAGTCATATCAAACTGTGATAAACAGTACTCAAACCCTGTGTGTCCTCCCTGAAATTTACAGTTTTTTGTTGTGTTATGTGGTCTATGTCTTCTTGAGAAATACTATCCCAAGCTACCTGTACTTGGCATTGTAAGCCAAAGGAAACAATTCTTTGGTCAAGAGACCTGTAGGAGTGAGGAATTAGCCCCACTGAAACTTTCTGAGATATTGGATTTCATAAGATCTCTGGGACTGGAAGGCGAGCTGTAATGCTTTGTCAGGGGGCACAATAGACCATCAAGTCGCGGTGGACTGTAACCCCTTTTAAACTATTAACTATTATTACCTGTACTTCATGTCTCGGAGCCGCCTGAGTCCGGACGGGGCTGGGTTAAAGTTCCAAGTCTTCTATCCATGATGTCCCAAACATGCTCTATGAGCAAAAAATCGGGTGATCTGGGCAGCCATGGCAAAAGATTCACATGAGTCGCTTCAGAAAAGTTCAAACTAACTCTGGCAACATGAAGTCGAGCATTATCTTGCTGAAATATTGATTTCTCGAGCCGGTTGAAGTGAGGGAGAACATATGGCTTCACTTTTACTTGCAGCGTTCTCATGTTACCTCGAATAACGACTAAAGAAACTCTTAAGTCCAACCTACAACCTCCACGAGGTTAGAGTCGGTAACGGTCTCCTAAGGAGGTCATCTAATCGTAGGCAATGGCACTATGGTACCCGATCGTCGTACTATAGGACAGGTGACGCTGTGCGCGTAACACCGAACGTTGGGCAAAGAAGGCAGCCCCTTCAGCCCGGTCGTCCACTGCAAGCGTATTCAGGCGGCAACGCGCTCACGCGAAACAAGCGTTCGTAGCTGCTACAACACAGGCGGCAATGGGCTGCAGGGTTCGTCCACTGGCAGCGGCGACGGTTGCGGCTTCTTGCGTTCCATTCAGTGATATAACCAACAATGACCATAGTTTGTCTTCGAAAATAACATCGTTCGTATTCTTTCAGCATTGAGTGCAATATGCTCTGAATCCGGAGGACTTGTACATTCTAGAGTCAAGTTATTTAGTCAAAAGACGATGGAAACACAGAGGTCCTGCCGTTATTGGATGCACCCAATTTTCAGAACCAGAAATCCTTGGGAGAATTCAAACATCTCCAAAATCAATAATTGGAAAAATATCCTGAGCGATTTTTCAATTCCTATGGGAAGAAGCACAGAATATTCCTGAATGTATTTGAGAAACGATAAAACTTCATTGGGGCAACACTTCGAACTCTCAAGCTTTGTAACGTTTCGGAGTTTATATCAGACTCCCTTTTCAGACAATTTCTCAACATGAGCTTTACGTAATATTGAGAATTATTGATTTCCCAATTGACATTCACCAATCCATGATGATCATAGATTAATATTAATAACTATGATGGTGAAGTTGCTACTTCATTTCAAGATTCCCTGAAATCAGTTCCATTTTCAACAAAACATTCCAAATACGATCCACACCCACCGAACCATTTAACAGATTATCATTCTTTTATAACTGTCAGGTTCCAGCATTAGATTTTTCGTGTTATTCCAATCCATCATGTGATCGCCTATTGGAAGTTACATGATCGCGATCTACCAATATCTCTACAATTTATGTTATTCTAATTTTCTAATTTCGAAAGGTGTTGATGTTTCTCGTGTAGGCATAGATTTTTCCATAAATACAAGGAATATTGTAAATACAATTTCTTATTTGAAGATTTAGTTTTTGTAAGTTTAGATCTTAAATCATTTCGTGTTTTGAAAACGGTTCTCATATTGAATTTAGAACCAATTCTTTGAATTTTTCCTGAAAGTCCATGAACATGAGAAATCAAATTAAAGGACATTGTTTATTCTTGACGGTTTCTTGTTGGTCCCTGATTATCATTATACTCTCCTAATTTGAAATAATTTTTCAAATGAAATTCGTTGGATATTTATTATCCTCAAGAATACTTTTAATGAAATTAATTTAATTATTTCTTATTTCATTTGTAGATGAAATTAAATGAGCCCCACCGTTAAGTGTTTTTTATAATACCACTCATTTGACTGATTTGAATATATATTTAGATATCGATTTTTGTGTGACTTTTTTCTGAAACCACTTGATTCTTCTTTGCCATGTTGTCAAATCATGAAAACATCATCGGCATACCGTCATCAAGTCTTTAGGCATTGCACCACAGACTTTTCATCACACAAAATTTGACATCAAGATTTCCTTGAATTTCATTCATATAAGAGACAAGTGTGTTCAGAAAAAAAGACACACCAATCGATATCAAATGAGTGTTGAAACAGCTTTTATGAAAACACTTTATGATTGGGATCATTTAATTCATCTACAACTGAAAAAAGAAAAAATGAAATTAATTTCATTAAAGATAGTTTTGAGGAGGATCCATGTCCAACGAATTCCATACGAATTTCTCTACGCGGAAAGGATTTTACTTCGTAAATAGAGCCAGCGCCTCTAGCGTTCGAGCGTACACGCGCTACAGATCCCATTTCAGGCGGATCAAGCGGCGAAGCTCGTAGCCGCTCGTGTACGCCCGCTAGAAGTCGCCTGTACTGGACGCAGCTGCTTTGGAATACATTGCTTGGGATCTGTAGCAACTTGCCGCACGTATACGCTCGTTTCGCGAGAGCCATAAAACGCTCGAAAACGCTTGCAGTGGACGACCGGGCTCAAGCGGCCTACTCCCACCGAAATTCGATGTCTGGCGTTCAGCCTAACGGGGGAGACATTGGGGTATTGTTCCCCGTGTGGATGTAGGTTAGCAGCCCTTACCCACAAAATATATAAGCAGCTCAGGATTCAAATAATAGAAATAGAAGGTCTGTTACCAGAGGTCAGAGAGTCGAACTATCCAGGCTCTCAAATGCTGGTCACGCTGGCAGAACAGGTTGAGAGCGGCCAAGAAATATCACGAATGATAGATGCTTGCCTCAAAGCCATGACTACATCATATCCTCCTGAGTCCCGACATCATATTAAAGGTGATATAAAGATTACATTTGCGAATTCTTGTTCATTAAACACTGAAAATGTCATACAAATTTTTTGTTAAATTTCACTCGAAGAAATGTACAAAAAAATATGTCCAATGAGATGACCATCATTATAAATAAATAATCAATATTAATCTATGTTCATCATAATATATTGACAAATGTCAATCAAAAAATCAGAATATTGTCACGATTCTGCGAAGTTGTATGAAAAATAGAAATTGTCTGACGAAGGAGTCTGATTTAGAATCCGAAACGTTACGCTTCAGAGTTCCAAGTGTTTTTTTTTTGTTCATTGTTTGGCAACAATTTTTTTTTGTAAAGTTTTGGCTCCTGACAAATTAGTGCTCTTGCATGGGCCTTTCTTCTATTATTTAAACTTTTTTTCTAATTGTTTCTTGTTTCATAAACTGGTAGAGAAAACCCAAATAAAATTTTCAGGAATATGCAAAGACCTCCCAGAAAATATTTCAATAGATATAAACAAATGAAATGGACTTTGAACTCACTTTTGCCGGTCCATGTTTGCTAACACAAGTAGATTGAAATGTCTCCGAGAAAAACTTAATTTCACAATCTGTGGATCACTTAAAAATGCTGCGAATAATAATACTCTGCTCAAAGTGATGACTTGTGAATAACAATAATTCCATTAGGAAATTCTAAAATGAAGTCAGTGAAGACAGCAGGAAAGAAATGATACATTGTCAGAAAATAGAAAAAGATAACCATCTTCTATCTTCCAATCTGTTAGCTTCGCTCTGATTGGTCAGGAGTTTTGGATTCTTTGAGAGATTTAACGTATGCTGCAGAAATGAACCACGTGGGTTACTACGTCACTACGTGATCCCGCGCAAGAGCAACTATTCAGTTGCTAGACGGCGTTGATTGAGTACCGTCAAGCGGGGTGAAGTGGATCAAAAATCGAGGTTTTTCAGTAATAACATTCAAACTATAAGATCGATTGGGCGGATATTTGGAATATAGATTTTATCATAACGCAGCTATCGATTGGCTCATTGAACAAAGTTTTCTTCTGCACAGTTTTTGCGATTGAAGTGTGATCCACTTCACCCCGGGGTGTTGTGGATCCCACTTAAAAAATCGATTAATATCAATTTTAACCATAACATGGGTGAAGTGAATCATTTGAAATGAAATAGAATCTATTTTAAGTCCAAGAAGGACTCTAAAATATAAACTGAAACAGTCTAAAAAAAAGTTTTTATGAGTGAAAAAAAATCATTAAGTTATTCATACATACAGAAAAGAACCGAGGAAAACCTAGCCTATAATTATTGAAAATTAACATATAATTCCTGACGAGTGACAAAAAAATAAACAAATAGCCCACTCATCTGAAGACGCTATGGAAGCCAATCAGATACTACATCAATAGAAATGTAAATAATATAAACTATGTATTTTTGTAAATTTACTATTTATTTGTTCGAAAAGATCCAACAATGTTCTGTTTCTGAACAAAATACGATAAAAACAACGTGAATGAATTCTCTGTAGCTATGAAATTTTTGCAAAATGGACCGATTCCCATTCCAATTCGACCCCTCCCCTTCAACTGACATTTCCATGCAAAGAAGATCGTAGTTGCACTACTTAGAACTTCTTTTCATATTCACATGCCTGCAAATATAAGAACTCGACCTCAAAAACCGTACAAAAGTAAGTGAATTATTGGTGATCCACTTCACCCCATACTTTTCGGTCATATTGAATATATTTTTTTTCCTGAAAAACTGTTAAGGTACAAAATACTTTCAAAAATATCGAGAAAAAACTGAGACAAAAGGGAGATAAGAGTAATCGGTATCATGTTTGTTGTTCCTATTCTAAATATCTTAAGCCCCGTTTTCACATTTTTGAAGTCGAAGGTTGTGGAAATATTGTACATTTCTAGAATTTTGAAAAATTCCTCACAGGGTGTTCCAAATGTTTGGTTGAAAATTGGGATCAAGATTGGCTCATAACTTTCGTTTTTCAAATTAGAATCCTATTTTTTTATCATTGCGATGGATTCTGCGAAGAAAAATCATGATAATGTTCTAACATGTTGATGCCCCTAAAATTAATAATTCTTGAGTTATTTAGGATTTTCCGTTTCTGATTTTATGTCGTATGTAGCGTCAAATTCATGAAATTATTCATGAAATTTGTTCCATATCAACAATGATAAATGTATTCAGAAAAGAGGTGTGTCACTAGTGAGTTATTGGAATAATTTATCTTCTATGACCAAGGTCATTGTTGATATGAAACAGATTCTATCAATTTGACGATACGTACGACATCAGGAAATCCTGAATAACTCAAAAATAATTAATTTTACGAGCATTAACATGTTGGAACATTATCATAATTTTTCTTCGCACAATCCAACGCAATCATAAAAAAATAGGGTTCTTATTTGAAAAACGAAAGTTATGGGCCAATCTTGATTCCAATTTTTGACCCAACATTTGGAACACCCTGTGACGAGTTTTTCAAAATTCTAAAAATGTACAATATTTCCACAGTCTTCGACTTCAAAAATGGGAAAACGGTTTGTGCTTAAGATATCTAGATTTGGAATAACAAACATAATACCGAATACCCTTATCCCCCTTTTTTCTTCAGTTTTTTTTCGATAGTTTGGGAAGTATTATGACAAATGCAGCGATTTGAATACGTATGTATTCACAATTGAATACTTTATCGAATTCGGAGAAAAAACTTTCAATTTTTTTTTTATTCTCTGTATCAATGAAAGTGGTCAGGCTGCAAGAATATTTTAGCTCGGTAGATAATGTAAAACAATATCATAATCCCAATTTTCAGATTTCAAATAGGTCTAGTTCTCCAGAAAGGCGGTGATGTTAGCTCCCGGCTGGCCAGCTCCAAGCGGCCGACCTGCTCCAAGCGGCCGGCCAATTCCACCACGGTCAATACAGAAGTGACTATCTATAGAGGAAAAACGAATAATTTTATTCGAAATTAATAAGATATTCTATCATGTCATTTCAAAATGAATCAAACTCGGTCTATGCTCGACAGAATTCACTTACGTTTGGGAATTCCGGACAAAATGTCTGGTGGATTCGATTGAGCGCCATAATTCGTACTATCGGGTAAAATCTCGATCAATTATGTGAACCCTTGACACCCAGCTCCAAGGATCAAACGCAGTATTCTCACGTTTCACTCTCGACTCTATCCCACACTAATTTTTTTTAGTGTTTGGGATGTCCGGCCAAGAATTTTAATGAATGCAATCGATAGAGCATAGCATATCTTCTCATACTATCGGGAAAAAATTCGATCAATTCTGTGAGCTCTTGACCCCTAGCTCCAAAGATCGAACGGTGTGGTGTTCTACGGATTCACTCCCGACTCTATCCCACTTTAACAGTTTTTTTTTAGTTTTTGGGATGTCCGACCAAAAAATTTTGATGAATGCATTTGATAGAGTATATCCTACTATATCCCATCTTTAAAAATTTGGACCAATTCTGTGAACCCTTGACCCGCAGCTCCAAGGGTCGAACGCTGTGTTCTCCCGATTCACTCTCGACTCTATCCCACATTAACAGTTTTTTTTTAGTGATTGGGATGTCCGGCCAAGAAAATTGATGAATGCATTTGATAGAGTATCATATCCTTTAGTACTATCTTCGATTTATTCTGTGAACCCTTGACACCCAGCTCCAAGGATCAAACGCAGTGTTCTCCCGATTCACTCTCGACTCTATCAGACATTAACAATTTTTTTTTAGTGTTTGAGATGTCCGGCTAAGAATTTCGATGAATGCATTTGATAGACTATATTATCCTTTCGTACTATCTCAAAAAATTTCGACCAATTCTGTGAAGCCTTTACCCCCAGCTCCAAGGATCGAACGCTGTGTTCTCCCGATTCACTCTCGACTCTATCCCACATTAACAGTTTTTGTTAGTGTTTGGGATGCCCGGCCAAGAATTTTGATGAATGCATTTGAGAGAGCATTTCCTCTCATCCTATCGGGAAAAATTTCGATCAAATTGTGAATCCTTAACCCTCAGCTCCAAGGATCGACTCTATCCCACATTAACAGTTTTTTTTTTAGTGTTTGGGATATCCGGTCAAGAATTTTGATGAATGCATTTGATAGAGCATATCCTCTCATACTATCGGGAAAAATTTCGATCATATCTGTGAATCCTTGACCCCCAGCTCCAAGGATCAAACGCAGTATTCTCACGTTTCATCCTCGACTCTTTCCCATATTTAAGGTTTTTTTTTAGCGTTTGGGATGTCCGGCCAGGAATTTTGAGGAATGCATTTGATAGAGTATATCCTTTCGTACTGATATGATTTTCCTACCATTGGTAGAGACGTCTTCAAATTTATGTATGAAATATAATACTTTAAATTTTTTTAATAGTATAAAATGAAATGCACTATCGAATCTTTTCATTAGAATTCTTGGACAGACATTCCACACACTGACAAAAATTTTGATTGGAGCCGGGTGTCAAGGGTTTACAGAATTGATCCTAATTATTCGCGATAGTACGAAAGGATATACTCTATCGAATACATTCATCAAAATTTTTGGCCGGACATCCCAAACACTAAAAAAAACTATTGATATGGGATAGAGTCCAGAGTGAATCGGGAGAACACAGCGTTCGATCCTTGGAGCTGGGGGTCAAGGGTTCTCAGAATCCATCGAAATTTTCCCGATAGTATGAGAGGATATGTGCTATCAAATTCATTCATCAAAATTCTTGGCCGGACATCCCAAACACTAAAAAGACTATCAATGTGGGATAGAGTCGAGAGTGAATCGGGAGAACATGGCGTTCGATCCTTGGAGCTGGGGGTCGAGGGTTCACAGAATTGGTTGAAATTTTTAAGATAGTATGAAAGAGTATACTCTATCAAATGCATTCATCAAAATTCTTGGCGGGACATCTCAAACACTGAAAAAAAACAGTTAATGTGGGATAGAGTTGAGAGTAAATCGAGAGAACACAGCGTTCGATCCTTGGAGCTGGGGGTCAAGGGTTCACAGAATTGGTCGGAATTTTTTGAGATACTACGAAAGGATATACTCTATCAAATGCATTCATCAAAATTCTTGGCCGGGCATCTCAAACACTAGAAAGAACTGTTAATATGGGATAGAGTCGAGAGTTAATAGAGAGAACACAGCGTTCGATCCTTGGAGCTGGGGGTAAAGACTTCACAGAATTGGTCGAAATTTTTTGAGATAGTACGAAAGGATAATATAGTCTATGAAATGCATTCATCAAAATTCTTAGCCGGACATTTCAAACACTAAAAAAAACTGTTAATGTCTGATAGAGTCGAGAGTGAATCGGGAGAACACTGCGTTTGATCCTTGGAGCTGGGTGTCAAGGGTTCACATAATTTATCGAGATTTTTCCCGATAGTACGAATTCTAGCGCTCAATCGAATCTACCCAAGCGACATTTTGTCCGGAATTCCCAAACGTAAGTGAATTCTGCCGGTCATAGACCGAGTTTGATTCATGTTTAAATGACATGATATAATATCTGATTATATTCGAATTAAATTATTCGTGTTTTCCCTATAGAATTTATCACTTCCCTTGTGATCTTTCGCTGAGTGTTACTTAAAAGAACCAATTTCTGTCGAGAGATAGTCAATACGTTATTGACCGTGGTGAAATGGGCAGCCGCTTGGAGCTGGCCTGCCGGGAGCTAACATCACCGCGGTGACTAATAGGCCGTCGAACTTGGTACATCCTGTATTTTTTTGGAGAAAATTTACCCTGCATAAGTGAATTCAAGTTGTGAATCTGAGGTGTGAAGCAAGTGCTGATCTTTTTTTCGCGGTGATTCAGGATCTTGCCTATGACTTGCTCGATAAAATAGACAGAAAAACACGGTTGATCCACTTCACCCCGCTATATCTACTTCACTCCGTTTGACGGCACTTGTGCGTTGTTTTTATTTTCAAACAATGGTGGTAGATATTGAAAAATTTATTTTGGCAATGAAGAAGCGCGGTCAAGAGAAATCAATAGGCGATGAAAAGATTCTTGCTCAATCTAAAATAATTGAAGAACTTGTTTGGATATACTTTCAATCTGTAGAAAAACTTATAAAATTGTCCGTCAAGAAGTCGGGAAGTAATTATTAGATGAAAACAAAATTTTTTGTTCCATTGCTTTTTTCGACGTCTCATAATAATAGCACAGGTGGCCTTAACGAAATTCATCGTAGACTGAGCTGAAAGGCGACTATACAATCGCCAGAGCGGAGGTGGGTGAGTAAACTATTTAGTTGCAGGCGATTAAAGTTGCCAGTGCGCGGGGACTCTTATGGTCCTGCTGTACACTATGTCCCACTTCGGTTGAGATTGCACTGTACCTTAGCTATTAGTAAAGATAGAAGCATGCGGTTTTGGTGTCCCTGTATCACTTTATTTCTAACACTTTCAAAGTCACAAACAGAAATATTCCAACCACTTTTGTTCCCGAAATACAGGGCGAAAACGAAAATGTTTACTTTTGGTGATGTTATTATTTCTCAGGCCTGTTTGTAATAGATATTTTTACACGAAAGTCAATGGCGTATTTCAATTTTTTTTTAAAACTGTTTTTAAGATTGGTCACGAACATGTCATTTCTTAAATGGAACACCCCCTATATTTTATCGTCAAATTTTTGCAATTCGCTGAAAGAATTCAAATTATTAATTTCTGTTAATAACATTTTTCTGTTGATTATATGATAATACCTAGATGATAAATGTTTGAAGCCTAAAGGTTAGGAATGGTTTATATGATTCAAGTTGAACAATGGATGGGAAAGTTCTGAGGTATTTCTACAACTTATTATTTTTTAATCGCAATAACTTTAGAAGAGGGCCAAATTCGGAAAAATTAATGAAAGCTTTTCTTGGATCCCAAGAATCTGCAATTAATATATTGGATCCAGAAATTCACACTTTGTGTAAGAAAATATACGTTGCTGTTCAAATGAAAATGTTCAAGTTTGGACTTTGCGTCATCAATACAGTGTGATATTCGCGATTACTGAATGTTTTCTGTAGATCTTTTCTGGAGGGCCCCTGAAATCTTACGGGACCCTAACGCATACATTCGAGGCTCCCAGAAGGGCGATGTGTACGCATTCGCCATCATTCTGTACGAGATTCTTGGCAGGAGGGGACCTTTCGGAGTGACAGACTACGAACCAAAAGGCAAGTATTCTTATTTGCTCATGCAGTCATTTCGAATCCCTTGAAAGAATTCAAAATATGTTTCAGTTTGTTCACGTGGTTTTCATTGCTTTTCGTCAAAATGAATGTTTCCAAATATTCTGACGATTTCTTTGATTTGGTTTATCCTCAATTGATGATACTCGTGGGTATTGAGCAGAGTTGAATTATCTAATCCGTTCAAATCATGAAATGCGACGCATTTTGATACATATTCATGTTACAAACAACATATCTCAACAAAAAATGAAGACAGACAAAATAATTCAGGGCATACCATTTGAATTAATGGTATTGATATTCTCGAAAGTCGGTTTTCTCAAAATCACCTTTTCAACGATATTATACCATGTATTTCACATTTGATTTGATCGAGAAAACCGCCATACTGAGACACCCGTTAGAGAGAGAGTTGGTTCACTATGAATTTCCGTATTTGAGAGACTCATAACTTTTTATAGGAAAGTCAAGGAGTGCCTAAATATTTTTCATTGTTCTCCTTATATCCTTGAGTAATATTTGAGCACTCCATGAATTTTCCAATGAATCAAGTTCCAATGAATTTTCTCTTCAATTTTTTATGAGATAAAGTTTATTTCTCATCTCAATAAAAAATAAATTTTATCTCATAAAAAATTGGAGAGAAAATTCAAAATTTCCACAAAAGTGATAAGATTAGTTTTCTTAGAGAAATTGTTTGATATTTGCGTAGAAGTACATCTCCTTGAGGAAATTTGATATTTTTCATATAATTCTGCAATTATTCTCTTTAAAGTTAATAAGTTTCTCTTATGAGTTTGACGTGGCTTTTTACCTCGCTATCGTACATTAAATATCAAGTTATGAGTCAGTCTATCTTTACGTATCATGAAAAATGCAAGGTCCTTAAATTTTTTGGTTCATTTTCTGTTGTAATTCCAGAAATAATAAATCTTGTGAAAAGCTGCCCGTCGGAAGGGGAGGAACCGTTTCGTCCCAACACGGAACTCCTGTTCGTCGATACAGAAGTAGGCTGTGAAGAAGACGTGATGCTATGCATGCGTGATTGCTGGGCCGAAAACCCGGAACACAGGCCCGATTTCGTAGCTATTAGGACTAGATTAAAGAAATTGAAAGATGGGAAGTAAGTGTCTATTCGCACCTCAAATCAATTTTCTAAATCGGGTCAATTTCAGGAAGAAGAACATTATCGACCAAATGATGGATATGATGGAATCTTACGCGACCAATTTGGAGGACGTGGTGATGGAGAGGACCAGGTTACTCTATGAGGAGAAGATGAAAACTGAGGATCTGCTTCATAGGATGTTACCGAAGTGAGTATTTCCTTAATTTCTCTTCATTTCAACTTTTCAAAACACAATGACTTCGAAATCAGGATGAAGTCCCTAATCCACAGTAAGCGGCAAAATAACTGGACCATTTTGAATTTACCGGATGTCCCATTTTTAAATATTCACTGAAACATGGCATTGGAAAGAGCCAGATCAGAAAATGATTCAAATGAATCATTCTAATTTTTTCGGGGACATCGAATGTAGAAATACAATATGGAGTTCGATTTCAAGGCCATTTTGAAGTCAATAAGATCGACATCTTCTTCTGCAGAAAGAATCCCATAGAATCATTTGTTTCTGTATTCCGTATGAACATATTGAAATATCGAAATCATTTTGTTTTCTGATTTTTTTACAAACTCACTGCGATAATAAACTTCATCACATGTCGTATTTTGAAATTATTACCTCTGCAAACGAATGCATTGGTACATAATTGTGAATTCTAGATTGTGCGTAAAGTCAATTAGTGAGTTAGTAGGGAGTTATCGAAACGCAAATAGAGGCCTAACTTAAATAAGTTTCCCGTATTTTGTCATTATTATTATTAAATTTTAAAAGAGTGGAGATACCTATACACTCAATTAACACACAAAAAATCTTAGAGAAAATAAAACATGCTACACTTAGAGTATTTCAGTGAAAAAAAAAAATAAACAACATTGTTGAGTCAGACTGCTACTGAAGGAATGTGTCCAATCTGTTTTTAAACGCATTCACAGACGGTGCCTCTACAACACAATCAGGAAGGCCGTTCCACTGTTCGAAAATCCTAATCGAGAGGAAGTTTCTTCTGGGAGTTATTTGAAAGTTCTCCTTGCGCAACTTGAGTCGGTGGCCTCGAAGACGGGAGTCGTTTTTCATCAGGAATAGACTTGACAAGTCCAGACCGAACATACCGTTCATCGCTCTAAATGCGATTATCATATCACCACGCCGCCGCCTGTCTGCAAAGGTGGTAAGACCTAGAATAGATAGCCTCTCGCCGTATGAAGGACGTGCAATACCATAACCATAAGGAATGCGCGTCACACGTCGCTGAACACCTTCGAGAAGCACACCGTCACGCACCAAGTCAACACTCCACACCGGTCCCGCAATTTCCAAAATTGGTCTTACATAAGTTTTTATGAGCAGGGAACATGTTGATGAGTCACAGCCGCGAAACTAATTCTGCAACATGTAAACCATTCTGTTTGCTTTGAGCGTGGTTTCGACAATATGGTCCGACCAGGAAAGCTCTTCGTTAACAGTAACGCCCAAGTCAACGTGCTTTCTCGCGGAAGAAATTGGTTGGTTAGCCAAGAAGTAGTCTCGACGTGGGTTGTTTTTGCCGATATGAAGAACTACACACTTCCCGAAGTTGACGGGTTGAAGCCACTTATGGGACCAGAGAACCACGGCGTTGAGGTCATCCTGCAAAACATCCGCGCAGTTCAGGGCGTCATTGAAAATTTTTGCATCATCGCAAACATGGAGATCCAAGAACTCACATTACTTGGGAGGTCAAATTCATATATCAGGAACAAAAGTGGCCCAAGAACTGACCCCTGAGGGATACCACTGGTTACCTTCTTTGCTTGGGAAACCGATTCACCCACACGCACACGGAAACTTCCTGAAGTAATGAAAGCCTCTATCCAAAGCAACAAACTCCCTCTCAACCCAAGATGTTCCAACTTCCGTAGAAGACGTCTGTGAGGGACCCGGTCGAACTCTTTGGAAAAATCTAAGTAAATAACGTCTACGGGTATATTCCTATCTGACATATGGGTCCAGATGTCTACAGACCCCAGAAGATTCGTAATGATTGAGCGCCCCGGTAAAAATCCATGCTGACAATCACGTATTAAGTTGTTCTCAAGGGCAAACTCGCGTACTCTCTCCATGACAATACGTTCACAAACCTTGGACACTATCGAGACCAGGCTGATCGGACGATAGTTTTCAGCGTTCATTTTATCTCCTTTTTTGAAAAAAGGGGTGACTAGAGACTGCAGCCAAGGTGATGGTAAGGTGTGCATGTGGAACGACTTGTGGAAAATCCTGGACAACGGAGATGAAAGCCTGGGGGCACAGTTTCTCAAAACAGTAGCAGATGCATATCTGCTATAAGTTTTACGGGGAAATCAATCTCAGAGAGCGACAAGGATGCACGAGGAGTAGGCAGATTTGGCAACTGATCGGTTTCGTTCATGAATGCTGACGCGAAGGTGTCAGCGAACACATTTGCACTCTCTGTATCACTCGTGCAAATAGAACCTTGGCTGTTGCGAAGTAACGGTGTTCTGACTTTAGAGCATAACGAAGATCTCAGGTCTTTGAAGAATTTCTTACGGTTGTTGGAGCTGGCAATTCCCCTCTCGTAGTTTTTTTTTGGCTTCCCGTAATACGTTCGATAGATGATTGCTACAATTTCTGTGTGAAATGAAGTCAGAATGCCGCTTGTGTCGTGTATATCTCTGCCATGCCGACTTTGTGTGCCTAATCATATTTAGTAATTCCTGGTTTATCCATGGTTTTGATGGGTTAGATGTGATCACTTTGATGGTAGTGCACTTGTCAACGGCCCGCATCAAGAAACTGAAGAATACGTCCCACATCTCCTCCACAGTTGCGCCTGGGGTGGACTTCGTTTCCCAATTAACATCGCCAAGAACAATGTTCAAGGTTTGATAGTCCACAAGTTTGATTTGCTTTTCCCTCTTTCTCACACTGATGGCTATAGTCAGCGGTCTTATGACCTCTTGACAGTCATAAGATCTCTCAAATATTCGGCAAATTCTGAATCACGGGTTGCTGGTCGAGGCCTGTAAGAACAACCAATTGTGAAGAAAACGTTGTTGGCAATAGCAAAATCAAGAAATATATTATCTATGCCGGAAAAGTCACCGGAAAATGAGGTTACAGAAAACTGATCAACAATAATATCACTAACAAAGATGCACACTCCCCCATGACGTTAGGAGTCCTGCCTGAAGACTGATTATCCAGGAATAGCAATGATATTGTCAGTTATTGCATCGTGAAGCCAGGTTTCCGACAGAAGAATAAAATCAGGTGATTCGGCCTTGGCAAAACTCACCAGTTCAAGATATTTAGAGCAGGGTGATTGAATGTTAGTATAGACGGCACGCCATGAATGAAAAGTGGTGTTTGGTTTTTTGGAGATGTACTGTGTGGAGTCTTGATGATCGTAGGAACACTCTTTACAAACTTGATGTCTATATCAGTTTCACCATCCCTTCTTCTTAGCTTTCCAACTATGGAGATCGATATACGTTGACTGTTAGCTAGGCCGTCGATGTGGTCCAGCAGTTGTGCTACCATTTCATCATCCCTGCCATCCTCGGAAATCCCCTTAATGAGGATATTGTTGGCTCTCTTGACGCGCTAAATGAGCTCTGGAGGTGATATAGAAGGGGAGTTATCCTGTCAGTGGTTATGTGGTCGAGCTTAGCATCAAGAGCATTCAAGTCTTGCCTAAGTTTCAAGTTGTCTACAGATATTGAATCTAATTGTGCTTGACATTTGGAAATTCTGGAACCGTGTGCTTCCAAAGTCCCAGCATGAGCTTTGAGACGAGAATCAAAGTTTTTAATATCTGTTTTCACTGTGCGTCACTAACTTGACGCTGTGACTTTCATATGGAAATTTGATAATTTTTTTTTTCCGATAAATTGTGCTCATTTTGTGCCAAATTTTGCCGTATGTTTTGAATTTTGTGCTCCTTCAGTTTTCGGAAAATTAATGATTTCTCTTGTGGAGATAGATAAATACTCGTATTAGAAATCATTGACGAGCGTTATTTGTATCTCTCAATGATAGACATAAATAATATTAGTCTGATGTCATAATATTTTGTTATGATAATGTGTGAGTTGAGCAATTGGCAGGAATTCGGTTGAGGTGCAGAAAACCAAGTTTCAAATATACGACGTTTCAAATCTTCTTCATATCCAATTATAGGTACCTGGTTACTTACAAATTTCAATTCAAATAATGTTTACGTTAATATATAAATCCATCATAGGTCCATCTAAGCCGTTGACATATCCACATCATCACATCTCAGTTCAAAAAACTAATATTCTAGTATTTAATTCATATCGATAAGAATCATAAGAATAAGAATATTCAATATATATATATATATATATTCTTATGAAAAAGAGAGCTAAAATAATAATACAATAAATGTTGAAACAAAAAGTACCTAAGCTGAGGTAAAAAAAGAACGGGGTATCATAACATTCTTTGTATGATACTATAGAATCATACGATACTATCAACACTTGTATCATATGATACTATACAGCCAGGGGAAAAAACCTCAGCCGAAAAAACCTGCCTCCCCGTAAACAAAATAACATAAAATATCAGGAAAATCTTGAAAGACATCAGTGTGATCATCTTCATGATATTCGTCGATGGTCTCGGATACACAGATTCTTCCCAAAACGACTCGTAATTCTTAATCTGAAATGAAAAAAGACAAAAGCAGAAAAGAAACCGATTATTCAGAATAAATCGAAGGCATTTTGGAAATGCATTTGCTACTTTAAAAACCATCAATATTAAGATTTCTTGGTCAAATAATGTTATAAATATTTATGACAGAAATGTCACAAAATTTGAAAGAAATGAAAAAAAAAACTCCATCAATTTCCCCTTTCCGAATCTGTTGAAAGTTACGTAACTGATAATTTTTCAACCTAACAAGCTGAACTTGTAAAAAATCAATTAATACATAACCTTTCAACTGTCCTTCTTCACGACGATTCTGTTGCCATGTGGGTTTCTTGCAGAAGAATCTCTTTGATACCATGTTCATCAGCTAATTTGGAGACGTAATCACACTTGTCTTTCGAAATTCCTTCGATATTCAAATTCAAAATCCACAAATTGTTGCTCTCTGGTCGTGAGGGTTTTTTCAAACCAGATACGACCTTCCAGGTGATGATTTTTCGGCACTTCAGATGTTTGAAGACCGCTACGGGACCCCAATGAAAGGCAATCATCTCCCATAGATAAACCAAACATGTTATAACACAAGAAAACAGAATATTTTTCAGGAACAAAAACTAAGACAATAAACTTGGTTCATGCACCTCAACCGTATTCCTGCGAATTCATCTACTCACAGTGAAAACTCGAAATATTTCGAAAACTGAATGGGCACCAAATTTACAACATATTGTACAAATTGGTACAAAATGAGCACAATTCATAGGAAAAAGAAAATTTCAAAAATTCCATCTCTTAGCCACGGCGTCAAGTTGTTGACTCTCAGGGAAAACTCGAAATATCTCGAAAACTGAATGGGCACAAAATTCCTAATATACGGCACAAATTGGGACAAAATAAGCACAATTTATCGAAAAAAGAAAATTTCCGAAATTCCATATGTGAGTCACCAACTTGACGCCTGACTCAGTGAAAACTCGAAATATCTCGATAACTGAATGGGCACAAAATTCATTATATACGGCACAAATTGGCACAAAATGAGCAAAATTTATCGAAAAAAGAAAATTTCCAAAATTCCATATATGAGTCACAGCGTCAAGTTGGTGACTCATAGTGAAAACTCGAAATATCTCGAAAACTGAATGGGCACAAAATTCGTAACTTATGGCACAAATTGGCACAAAATGGGCACGATTTATCGAAAAAAGCAAATTTTCAAAATTCTACTTATGAGTCACAGCGTCAAGTTGGTGACTCATATTGAAATTTCGAAATATCTCGAAAACGGAATGGGCACAAAATTCATAACATACGGCACAAAATTCCCAAAATATTTTCATATCAAAATTCCACTAGTGAGTCACCAACTTGACGCACCTAATAAGCATTCGTCTTACTGTAAATAGAGAGTTGAAGTGCGCACAGCACGTAAGCACGAACGTGAACGTTAACGTGAGAAATAACGTCAAATATAACGTTCACGTTCTGCAGTGAAAACAGAGTTGAAGTGCTGCCATATAAAAGCTAAGCTACAAAATAATGCCATTCAAATAGTAACTTGCTTCTATTTCGGTAACCTGACTAGGTTAAGGTATATAATCTTATATTATTTGAAAGGAAATTTTATTTTCTTTCAGTGAATATCCTAATATACTGAATATCAAATTAGAAAAAATGCACTTTTTACCGTATTTGCATGTTCGGTAATGTCATAGATTTTGGACGACCCTCTATAATTAGGAAAGTATAATGGAACATGTTAATGATTCACATGATATTGGCAATCTGAATCCGAAATTTGAGCTTTCTTAGATTCCTAGTATGGAAGTTATAAACGTTTGATCAAAGCTACGTTTCCCACAAAAAAAAGGAAATCATCAATTACTCAGAAACAGCTGATAGGTATGGGGGAGTGATACGAAAATATTAAGTAAATTATGGTGAATTTAAAAATACAAAATTATACCATTCTTCTCATTCATTCCTGATTTACCGTATAGGTAAGCGTCCACTGGAGACGGGTCGGCCCGCATCGGGGCGGAGCGCATTACTGCGTACTGCGTCCATTGAAGATGGCTTGACGGATCGCATCGACGGATTTTCTACCGACAGTCGTCGCAGTCGGGTCCGTGAAGTTAGCGGAAAGTTGGAAGCATTCATTCTGAACCTATGTCAAATATTTATTACCGTTTGAATCAATGACAGCACCATTCTAGTTTTTGGTTCTGACTTCACGCTCGGCACCAAAAGTTTCAAATTACAATGAAATTTATATACCAATATTTGGTGCTTTATTAGTGCCTATTGGTGCTTTATTAGTGCCTATTGGTGCTTTTGGAACCAATGAAAAGAAATGAATAGTTTTCATGATATCCGGGATTGTTTCGTTTGGTGCCAACTTCGCGCTCATCACCAATAATGGAATTTCGTGAAAATTTTTATTGCATTAATTAGTGCCTATTAGAGCGGTTAAGACGGCGGTAATATCATTTTTAGTTTCACAGTAATTGAGTTTTATTTTTGGTGCAAGCGTGCACCAAAGTTAAAAGCACTTATTCCGAAACTTTGCCAAATATTTAGTGCTTACTTAGTGCTAATTAGTGCCGTATAAATCTTTGATGTCACCCTTATAGTTTTTTAGCTTCACGCAATTATATGTTTTATTACGGCGTAGCTATCTATGCAGCCGGCGGAACATCTGCAGTAAATGAGCGTGGTCGTAAGTGGTCGATACAAAATATTCGTATCTAATGTGTTTGTTTAGTCAACGGTCGAAGATTTCGTGTGATATTATGAACACCAGGTGTCAATTTGGAATTTCTTGAGCAGTGTGAGCTCACATCGAACAATGTCTATGTGGGAAAATAAAGAGCTTGTGTGGAAGTTAGAATCTGCCATGCGAAAGCATTAAATGGTGTTTCGATTTGAAATTTTTACTTTAACGTCAGCAGAAACGCATTATTAACCGACCTGTATGAGCCGGTTAGAGGAAAAGTGGTATAAGTCACAAATTCCGCTTTTTGGAGTTATATCGATATTTGGGTACACAAAGTTGCATATCATTCTTTTAATAAGTGGTATAAGTTGAATCATCGTTTTGACCGAGTATGTAACAATCTTTTCCATACCTATCAATGCGATTTTTAATAAACTGCAACGTGAAACCTACATTTCCCAAAATTTCACTTGATTGCAGTAAGACCACTTTTCCTCTGAGCCACTCAAATAAAAAAGGGGTTGGCTCCCAATTCGACTTTGTGTTTCTATAATTTTTTTTTTATTTTCGTTACCTCAGAACTTTGGACTTGGTCAACCGATTTTAATGCTTCTTTTTTATTCGAAAGCTGGTTCTGATGATGGCATCCATGAGAAAATCATATAAGTCTCAAATTTGCATTAAGTATATATGTGGAATGGTGCTGTCGAAGATGATACGCCATAGTTTCAGAATGAGAGCTCCCAAATTTTCGCTAACTTCGCGGACCCGCAGAAAACCATTATGAAAATTTTTTAACATTCAGAAAGCAACGTGGATACTGTTTCAGTTAACATCAGTTATTAAAACTTTGTTGATAATTTTATTTTAACCTCATCATAGAATATCTATTCTACAAAGAGAAAAATTTAATTCATGCCACTTAGGGAATAATTTTCTTGAAATGAGATAATTTTTGGCTCAAGGTTCAATAGAATATTCTTTCAATTTTTGTATTTCGACTACAATACTGATTTTGCTAAAAATTGCTACGTAGTATCTCAAATTTTCCACATATTGCCCTTCAAATCCTTGGCAAGTGTTTCAGCAGAAAATGGATGGATTAAATCCATGAATTTGATAAGAATCATGAGCTGAGTTTCCTATTTATTTTCTCGTTTGAGTAATATGGTCAAGATGTTCTCGAATATTGAAGAGTGAAATGGTCCACGTATCGAATGTTAGTATTTCGTGAACTGATCTTATCATGTTATGAACAACATGGCCAATTGGATTCAGTTGAGCCGTGTTAGCTCATATCGAAAAATGTAGATGTGTTAATAATAATAAATGAAGAGCCTTGTGGAAATTAGACTCTGCCCATGCGAAAATAATTTCCCTAAACGGTATACATATTATATGGTTTATCTCATATTCTTATTTTAATATCAGTAGAAGCGCAATATTTTCTAATTACTTCAGAATGTAACAGATCTTGAGAAAGTCTTTATGTCCAAAATTTTCCACATTTTCTTTCAAGAGTGTTGTTCTTATGTTGTAAGTGATATATTTTTTTCAATTTCAATAAAACCCAAAGAGAAGTTTTCGAGGTAGGTACGGCAAAAAAAAAATTATTTTCGTGACCTTCAGTCTTCAATATTCGAGAATATCTTGATCATATTAATCGAACGAGAAAATAATTAAGGACCTCAGCCTCAGCTCATGGTCATTATCAAATCCATGGATTTCCGTCCATTTTCTGCTGAAACACTTTTCCAGAGTTTGAAGAACAACTATGCCGTATCATCACTGACAGCACCTTTCCACATACATGCTTAATGCAAATTGGACACTTATATGATCTTCTCATAGATGCCATTATCAGAACCCGCTTTCGAATGAAAAAGAAGCGTTAAAATCGGTTGACCAAGTCGAAAGTTCTGAGGTAACGAACATAAAAAAAAATTATAGAAACACAAAGTCGAATTGGAAACCAACTCCTTTTTTATTTAGGTCGGTTAATAATGCGTTTCTGCTGACGTTAAAATGAAAATTTCAAATCGAAACACCATTTAATGCTTACGTATATTTTTTTCGCATGGGCAGATTCAAATTTCCACACAACCTCTTTATTTTCCCAGATAGACATTGTTCGATGTGAGCTCACACTGCTCAAGAGAATATAAATTGACAACTGGTGTTTATAATATCACACGAAATCTTCGACCGTTGACTAACCAGACACATAAGATACGAATATTTTGTATCGTCTGTGGACCACTCTAAATTCAATATTTACGCACTCATTTAAGGCAGATGTTCCGAGGTAGTGCTAAATAAACACTAAATATTTGACAAAGTTTCAGAATTAGTGCTTCTAACTTTGGTGCCAACTTCACGCTTGCACCAAAAACAACACCCAATTAATGTGAAACTAAAAGTGATATCACAGCCGTTTCAACGGAACTAATAGGCACTAATTAATGAAAAAAAAATTCACAATATTCAATTATGTTAGTGATAAGCGTGGAGTTGATACCAAATGAAATAATCCTGGATATTATGAAAACTATTCATTTCTTTTCATTGGTTCCAAAAGCCCTAATAGGCACTAGTTAAGCACCAAATATTGGTATATAAATTTCATTGTAATTTGAAACTTTCGGTGCTGAGCTTGACACTTGACCTATGTTGTCAGGGGGGCATAGGAAAAGGGGGTCTGGTCAGTCTTGTTTCCTTGCGCGTTTCAAGAACATTGCTCTCAGAATTCATTAAAACTATATCACGACAAGGTGATGACCAAATTTGCGAGACTATGTATCTAGAATGAAGAAAACTATTGGACAGAGATCTTTTCTCTTCCTTGCGTCAAGGTCATCCAATATGGTACCATCAAACTTGAAATCATTCGTTGCCCAAACTTTTTCAAAAATAAGATCAAGAAGTGAATCTTCCATTGCCAGCTCCTGATGTAAAATCTTAGCGACAGTGTGTCTATTTTTACACTCAGTTCCCGCGAATTTCTGACATCCGCCTATAATGTGCTGGATAGTTTCTTGTGTAGGACATCCATAACAAAAGCTATCATGGGCTACTATAGAAACCTTGATGATGTATTTCAAGTAGTTTCTCTTTGGTATTACTTGACCCTGGATAGTGATGATGAGAGTCTCTGTCTCGGTAAACAATTTTCCGGTTGTTTTCCAATATCTGTTGACATAATCCTGGTTGATCTCGTTTAGATGTTTTCCATGGAGAGATTTGCTGTCTTCGGTGTTTTCTTAGTTGTCTATGTGGCATCGTTGCTTTGTTCATAGAATATAGAGTATATAGGAAGGGGCATTTATATTGTTTTTGTTAACCGGAATGGTTCTCGCAAATTAACTATGAAAACTGAAAATGTTTACCAAACACGAAAACAACACGACAAAAATCGTTCAAAATACTGAATAAATGCTCGATTCTCATAATTAGCGGTCTAATCTTCTTGTTCATCTATGAATTGTGTTCCTGACAGAGGAATAATCTTTGTTATATGGAATAAGTTTGTGTTCGATGTACTGTTACCAACTTTTACTCTATAGAGCGTATTCGAAATTTTTTCCATTATCTCGAATGGTCCAATTCTTAAATTCTCCAATTTCCTTCTCTATTTTCATTTTCAACATATACTAAATCTCCTATATTGAATTCATAATGTTTTTTTATTTTTGTTAAACAATTCTTTATTGTATTTAGGAGATTTTTTTATCTCTTAACCATTGCTCTCTGGACTTCTCAGTTTTCAATTCCAGGGGTAAAGTGCTAGTATGTTTTCCTTCCAATAATTATACTGGGGCAAAACCTGTTACCGAATGCTCTGTCTCATTATATTTCGCTACACATTCTTTTGCAATGGATGTCCATGCTTTTTTTCAGTTTTCTCATTTATCTTACATCTCATTTTATCAACGAGTGTCTGATTTAGTCTTTCGTTTAGTCCATTTGAAAACGGAGTATTTACAGCTGTAAAAATCAGTTTAATTCCATCACCTTCTGAAAATTCTCTGAAATTATTCGAGTTTATTCCCGGATATTGGTCTGTAAGTATTGCTCCAATCTTATTTGAATCTAATACTTTTTTCACAAGTTTAATAAAATCTGTAGCATTTTGAGTTTTGGATGTTGAAATGAATGCATATCTAGTGAAATGATCAACCAGTAAGTGTAGATATTTTTTTGTAGATCTTTGTCCTCCAAAACCCCCAATTGTTTCCAATGACATTATCTCATATCGTTCTGTTGCTGGTCCTAAGTGAGATATCAGACATCAGTCCATATTATATTTGACCTCTATATTTATTCTTCATACATATTTCACATTTTTTGCAAATTTTCCCCACATTTCCTCTCAAGTTTTTAGCTGTATAATAAGGACATATTTTATTCATCATCTGTCTAATCCCAATGTGACACCATTCAGAATGTATGTCTTTCATCATTTTTACCCTAAATTCTTCAGTCAGGATTATCTTTTCTTTATTTTGTATTTTCTTATGAAAAGTGCCATTGTTTTTTATAAATATACCTTTCATCTTTTGTAGTGATTCATTTCTATTCTGATCAGTTTTTATTTCCTCCAGTTTTATCAGATTTACTATCTTGAGTAATTCTTCTGTATTTTTTGTAAATTCTAATACTAGATTTCGACTAGGGCAATCCCCTTCAGCATTATCTTTTCCCTGAATATAGATAATTTGAAAATCATATTGCGATAGGTAATATGATTTTCAAATTATCTCAACTCTCCTAATTCTTCATCTGTTCGAGCTCTAGCATTCAAATTTTCTAAAGGTTTGTGGTCTAAATAAACTGTAAATTTTTTTCCGATTGGCCAATGTTGCCAATATTTTATAGCGTCCTTTATTGCTAAACCTTCTAGGTATATAGCTTTTTTCTCTTTTGACACTCATTGAGATTTTCTGAAAAGTATGCCACTGGTCTATCTTTTCCATCGGATTGCTCTCGTTTTAATATTGCACCAATACCCTCTGTGAAAATTCTTATTGGTAATTTGCTATCAAGTATTTCTAATATAGGCTTTTAACATAACAACCAATTCATTTCTTGAATTGAATTTTTTTTAATAATTTATGGAGTGGATCTAATATTATAGCGATTCTGGCTGATAAAAATTGATTTTCCCGAAAATTGTTGTCTATTTTTTTGTGTTTTTGGCCTTGGAAAATTTCGAACTGATATCAAATCATCTTTCAAATAATACTGTCGTATTATTTTCAATAATATGACCTAAATATTTAACCGAATTCGAAGCAAAATTACATTTTGTGAGTTTCAATCTGAAACCTTCTTTCACAATTGACTCCAAAACTTGTTTTTTCTACAAGCGTGCACTTTCATTCTCTTTCCCGCACGTATTTCAATTCGTAAAGAGTCACATTGCCAAACAGTGTGGGAAAAACCCCTGCTATTCCATTACCGCACGCAAATGCGTGTGGTAATGGATTAGCAAGGGTTTTTCTCGCACGCTTTTTCTAAAGAATAAACTGAATAATGATATATCTCTATGCCACCGACGACGTTACTATGGAAACGGCATATGAATAAGAATTAATACATTGTCATTATATTATGAAATTGTGTTTAAATATAAATAATATCAACTCGAATTCAATCAGTACGCTCCGGTAAAATGGATACTTCGGGATCTGATGATGGCCTGCCCGAAGAAATATTAGCAGCTTCTTATGAAGCGAGTTTAAAGTTACCGGCCAAGTCGAAGATAAAATATGAGAAGCAATATTCAGAATTCATTGATTGGTGTAATTCCAAAAAGGTTCAACCGAGAAAGGAAGAAAATGTTTTCGGCGTATTTTTTGGAAATGTCCAAAATTTGGAGACCAAACACATTATGGTCCCGATATTCAATGATAAAGAGTGTTTGTAAACTGAAACAGGATTTGGATATTGGAAAATTCCATAAATTAACTCCCTTCATTAAACGACAGAATATAGGATTTCGTCCAAAAAAGGCCAAAACTTTTAATGAAGAGGAAATAACAAAATTCATGAGTGAGGCATCTGATGAAATTTACTTGATGATGAAGTTGGTAACAATTTTTGGATTAGCTGGTGCCTGCAGACGAGAGGAACTTACAAAACTCACCATCGACGATATAGATATTAAGGACTCCAAAAATCATTCACCAAGATCGTTTGTTATATCCCAAGACACCAATAATGGATATTTTCTGAACATATACAGAAAATATATGAATTTACGTCCAAAGGAAATACCTCATCGCCGAATTTTCATAAAGTATAATCGGGGAAAATGTAAGATTCAACCTGTCGGAATCAATACAATAGGAAAAATACCGTCCGAAATTGCAGCTTACTTACGCCTACAAAATCCGGAATTATACACAAGACACAGTTTTAGGCGCTCCTCGGCTACTTTCCTAGCCAATTGTGGAGAAGGTATCACAAATATTAAACGTTTAGGAGGATGGAAGTCAACTGCTGTTGCTGAGGGATACTTGGAAGAATCTATCAACCAGAAAAAAAAATGTCCACTAAAATTCTTAATTTAAATGGTTCTTCCTCTTCAAACTGTAATACAGAATCATTACCTTCCAAAGAGCCTTCGAACAATATGATGGCAAATATTCAACGTTTTGCTTCTTCCTCTTCAAACTGTAATACAGAATCATTATCTTCCAAGGAGCAGCTGACTTCGACCAATATGATGGCTTCTGCTATAAATTTGCATAACGCGACCAACTGCACGTTTACAATAAATATAAATAATAACTGAATATTTCTAATGAATATATTGATAATAATGGGAAGAAACAGAATGTACATAGATTCCTTATCAAAATTCATTTTTATGTGCTGTTAGTCTAGTTTTCTTTTCAATTAATAAAGAATTTTTGAATATTATTACAGTTTAAATTTATTTCATAGGCTTGTAGTCTGTATGGACCGAACGTCAACGATGAGAGTACAATGGTAACGACTTGTCAGAGACTTTTGTCATTCATGTGTATTTAGAATGATCAATTCACATTTGATCTGTGTGTTGAACTGCTTACCCGAACGACGCGAAGCGGCAGTTTCGTGCGGGAAAATATCACTTTCCGCACTTGTTAGGAAAATAACTATTACATGTTTAATATGTTGTTCAAAACTTTCTGAAAATATTAGAATATCATCTATAAAATTCTCTGAAAAATCCTTCAGGTTATATTTTCTAAGTATATTACTCAATATTCTCTGAAAAGTTGCTGGAGAAGTTTTCAATACAAATGGGAGACACGTCCACTAGTAATGCCCCTCTTGAGTTAAATAAACTCGTTTTTCTTTTGTCTTTTATACGTAGAGAAATTGACCAAAAAGCTGAGTTAATGTCTAAAGTTGTGAAAAACTTACAATTTCTGGTTTTTGCTATTAATATCTTCTATCAATGGAAAAGGCTGTGATTGTGGCACAATTATATTTCGGCGTCCAGTCCTCAATATCACCTAGAATACTCTGTAGTACGTGTCATCCCGTACTCGCGCACAAGGTTTAAAGATTCTTCAGATCCCCACTCCGCTGCTCCATATACCCGCTGTTCCTACGCCGTATTCCTCATTGTGTTTCTTGTGCTTCGCGTATGAGGTTATCGAGTCGACTAGGAAGATACGACGTATCAACTGCGAACCAACTAGGAGACGCGTAAGTTGAAATCTTTAGAAATATAACTGAATATTTCAGGCTTCTCTTGCAGTATGGGTAAATCAAAACATAGACGGGACTACAGCTCAGATAGCTCGTCTGAAAGATCAAGTACGAAGCATCTGCTCAAGAGGATCAAACAGTTAGAAAAAAGACTTGCACGGAACGATCGCCGCGTTGAAAAATATGGTGAGAATAAACATAAATCGCGCTCTCGTTCTCGTGCAAAGAAAAGTACTCGTTCTCGTGCAGAGAACGGTTCTCCTGAGCGATCCCTTTCTCGTGCAGAGAACGGTTCCCCGGAACGATCCCTTTCTCGTGCAGAGAAACATTATCGTCAGGGAGAAAAAGAATATATACGACGTAAATCTCCCAACGAAGTGTCACGTAGATTTCGTGCAGATTCTACGGACAATTTCGCACCGGATGAATCAACTACACCTCCTATTGGGATAGGTGCCACAGACGCTTGCAGCGTTACAGAACCCACAGATTATATTCTAGATCTGAATACAGACGACGACATCATCGGGGATGATCTTTCTGAGAATATTCTAGAAATTCTCGGAAATAAGGATCGAAATAAAAATTCGGAAAACACTTTCGAATTACACAGCGCCATTGCTCCCGTATGGGAGAATATTCTAGTGAATGGTTTCAGGAAGGAGGAAATCGAGAATCTCCTTTTGAAATATGAGATTCCTAACAACCTTAAGTATTTAACACCTCCTAAACTGAATGGTGAAATCGCAACAATCCTTACAAAAACGAATGTCGCTCGTGATGGATCTTATGCAGAGATTCAGAATCAAGTTGGCAAAAGTTTATGTGCCTTGGGCAAGGGAATAAACCATATTTTGGCCAACAAGGAGAATAATATTCCGGAAGAATATAGGAACACTTTACTGACTTGTGTCAGTGACTCTAGCCGCATTTTAGCAAATGTGTTTCATCGGGTATCTGTGACACGGAGGAATTTGTTAGTTCCTCTGGTAAACAAAAACATTAGGGAGCTGGTAGTCAAATCTGCACCAACAGAATATCTCTTTGGCGCAGATTTATCTGAGACAATCAAGACCGCAAAAAATTTAGAAAATATCAGCAAGGATCTGAGACTGCAAAATCCCGGTGAAGTTCGACAAAGCAAAGGGGGGGGTTGAGTGCATTCAAACCCAATCCTGTCCAGAAGAATTTAAACTTCAGACGCCCAGCCCGTTTTCTGGAAGAAACGAGGCAGAAGAAGGGGCAAACTTCCAGATCTCAACGATGGGAGAGCCGCAAACAGGAACCAGGGAAACAGCTGAAGGATCACTGGAAGACCCGACGTTAACCAAGGTAAGCCAGCGACTAGCTGGACGCTTGAGTGCATTTATTAGAGAATGGCAGAAAATAACTTCAAACCCTGTTGTACTTAGCTGGATTGAGGGTTATAAAATACCTTTCAACAGTCATCCATTTCAATTGAATATCCCTGGTCACAAAACTGTTTCCAAATCTGAGGAACAGTTTATTCAGGAGGAAATTAACAGGTTATTGAAGTTGAAAGCTATTCAAAAATGCTCCTCTTTGCCAGGGGAATTCATTTCATCTTTCTTCCTTGCTAACAAAACGAATGGGGGAAAACGTTTTATTTTGAACTTAAAACACTTGAATTATTTTGTATATGCTCCGCATTTCAAAATGGAAGACATGAGAACGGCGTCACGTTTGATTTCTCGAGGTTGTTATGGTGCCACTATTGACTTGAAAGACGCTTATTACCTTTTATCAGTTGACGAACATTATCGAAAATATCTGAGATTTCGTTTTCATGGAATTTTATATGAGTTCAATTGCTTATGCTTTGGGTTGTCGTCAGCACCCTATACTTTCACAAAATTGATGAAACCGATTATTCAGAATCTACGTTCCGAGGGGATCATATGCGTCAATTACTTGGACGATTTCTTGATTCTGGGAAATTCAGAGAAGGAGTGCTATAAGAACGTATCTAAGGCTTGTGAACTGCTTAAATCCCTAGGCTTTATTATTAATGGGGAAAAAAGTTCTCTGAAACCAGAAACAAAATTCAAATTTTTAGGTTTCTTTTTCAACACCTTAGAACTCTCCATCGAACTTCCGATTGAGAAACGCGTGAGGATCCGCCAGAAAATATCGTACCTTCGGAAATGTAAAAGAATAAAAATCAGGGAGTTTGCTCAATTGATTGGAACTCTCACATCAGCTTGTCCGGCCGTCAAATATGGATGGCTATATACAAAGAAGTTTGAGAGGGCGAAATTTCTTGCCCTTAGCCAGAATAACGAGAATTTTGATGCTTTTATGTATATCGGGGAAGAATTGTTACCGGACTTAGAATGGTGGTACCATAACATATTTTCTTCGAAAAACTCAATGAAGAACGATCAATTTGATCTAGAGATTTTCACTGACGCTAGCCTTTCAGGATGGGGGGCCTATTCCATGGGCAAAAGTACTCATGGCTGGTGGTCTGGGACTGACACACTGAAGCACATCAATTATTTAGAGCTAAAAGCAATATGTTTGGGATTGAAATTTTTCGGGAAACGTTCTTTTGATGAGAAAATCCTCATAAGAACGGACAATACTACTGCACTTTCTTACATAAATAAAATGGGGAGCGTGCAGCACCCAGAATTGAATGATTTAGCTCGTCTAATCTGGCAGTGGTGTGAATCGAAAAATATAGTAATATTCGCATCATATATAAAATCGGAAGATAATTGGCAGGCAGATAGGGCTTCCCGCATTCTCCCTCCTGAGACGGAATGGTCATTAAACATCGACGCGTTTAAGGTAATTGAAAGGAATTTCGGGACTCCTGAAATTGATTTGTTTGCTTCTGCTAATAACCATAAATGCAAAAAATATGTATCATGGTATAGAGATTCCGGAGCATACGGTATAGACGCATTCACCTTGGATTGGTCGACATTTTATTTCTATGCGTTTCCTCCGTTCGCCTTGATTAGCAGAGTACTACAAAAAATTTTGAACGAAAAAGCTGACGGCATTATTGTAGTACCTCTCTGGAAATCCCAGGCGTGGTACCCACTTTTCCTTAAGTTGATCAAACATTCTCAAATAATTCTGAAACCGAGGAGTAATTTATTGTCATCCTCCTTTAGCAACTCAGCTCATCCTCTGGCAGATCATCTTACCCTGGTGGCCGCGAGATTATCCGGGAAGCATTTATAAAGAAAGGCGTACCCGAGGGGGCAATTGATACATTGCTCGACTCACTTTCTATTTCGACCATTAACCAATACAATACCACTTACAGACATTGGTGGGATTTCTGTGAGAGGAATGATTTCTCGCCGTTCGATGGAAACCCCTACAATATTATATCGTTTCTACAATACCTTCTGGAGACTTCCAGTAATGGTTTTGGATCCTTCAACTGTCATAGGTCAGCACTATCCTTAATAATGCCGAACGATATAGGAAATCACCCTCATATTAGAAGGTTCCTGAAGGGCGTATACCGTAAAAGACCACCTACGGCAAAATATGACACTACGTGGGATCCTAGCCAAGTCTTGGATTACCTTCGCGTCTCGACATCCTCAGAGCTGAAACCTTTATCGATGAAATTGATAACTCTACTGGCATTATCATCGGGTCAGAGGATGCAAACACTTTCCCTCATCAGATGTTCAAACATCCACGAAAATATGGAGGGCATTAAAATATTCATTCCCGATCGGACAAAGACGTCAGGCCCAGGAAAATTCCAACCCTTCATCAACCTCCCATATTTCAAGGAAGAACCGAGGTTATGCACAGCCTCGTTGCTGAAAAAATATCTTCTTATGACCAAAGATGCTAGACAAAATGATTTTCTCTTCATCACCTACAAGAGTCCTCATAGATCGGCCTCAAAGCAAACATTGAGTCGATGGGTAAAAGAGACCTTAAAGGCTTCTGGAATATGTGAGTCATACAAAACACATTCCACAAGACATGCATCCACTTCGGACGCTCTTAGGAAAGGTCTGTCGTTGGAAATCATCAGGAGGTCCGCAGGCTGGAGCTCTTCTTCAATCGTTTTCAATAAATTCTATAACAGGCCTTTGGCTGAAACGGATTCGTTCATGGAAACGGTCTTCAAGTAATTCTTTTTCAGAATGATAGAATCATATTTTGTGTTTGTGTTACTCAGATTTTCTAATAAATCTCTCCAAATAACATTTTTCCCTTTACCCAACTATAAGTTGGCAATTCCTTCATCTTTAAACAGCTACAGAGTATTCTAGGTGATATTGAGGACTGGACGCCGAAATATAATTACTAGATCAAATGAACTTACCTGAAGTTCGATCGTAATTATATGAGGCGTCCAGTCCGAAAATATCACCTAGCACCCTTCCCAAAAACCCACCCTGGGAATTGCCAACGTCTTTGAAGCAATGAGGAATACGGCGTAGGAACAGCGGGTATATGGAGCAGCGGAGTGGGGATCTGAAGAATCTTTAAACCTTGTGCGCGAGTACGGGATGACACGTACTACAGAGTATTCTAGGTGATATTTTCGGACTGGACGCCTCATATAATTACGATCGAACTTCAGGTAAGTTCATTTGATCTAGTAATTATGTTATTCAACTCCCTGAAATCAATACATAACCTTGATTTTCTGTTCTCTTCTTTTTTTAAAACTAGAGTTACTGGTGCAGCAAATGGACTATAAGATTCTTCTATCAAATTTTTCTCCAACAATTTTGCAATTTGTTGTTCAATTTCTTTTTTATCCTCTATTGTACATCTGTAGGGTCTCTTACTACAATATCTGTTTCTATCAAATCTATCCTTGCCTCATATATACTGACTGTTCCAATATCATATTTATCTTTAGCAAACACTGTGCTGTATTTTTTTATTAATTCTTCCATGATATATTTTTTTTCTTCACCTTAATGTTCCAGTTTCATTGTAAAATCTTATTTTCTAATGAGTTAATTGAAATTAATTCGAACTTCATTTTCAATCTCAACTTCTCCAGATATTATCTTGGTGTCTTTCTACTTCTGGATTCGTTTTTTGGGATATTTGTAAATTTTCATCCTGGATTAGTTTGAATTTTTGTATCATGTTTAATCCTATAAGGAAATCTTCGAAATCGTCTTTCTCTACAATAAATACTCCGACAAATTCCTCTTCATCAAAAATTTTTACTTTCATTTTCATCAAACCTTTTGTATATGTCACACCATTGATTGTTTTCAAAAATATCTTATTGACATCTTCAAATTTTTGTTTTACTTTAATTAACTAATTTATTAGGGAGACTTGAGATCCTGAATCATATGTTCCATTTATCTCTGTTAGTCTTCCAATAACATTTTCACTTTAATCAAAGGTGTGATTATTAGTTTTTTTGTTCGTATCTACCTCCACTGAGTATGCCCTAGTTTTTTCGACTTCTTTTCTATCCGATTTATTGAACCAGCACAAATCTTCCGGATGATATCTAACTCCTTCGTTTTCACATCTTTTGCATGGCTTCTTCTGCTCACTACTACTTTGTTATTTTGTAACTCTTCTTTCTTTTTCTTGAAACCATTTTTATTAACTAAACATTCGCATTTTCTAATTTCATGGAGAACACCTTCGCATTTTTCTTGATCTATATGATTTCTGATTAATTCAGGCATATCTAACAAAAGCCTTTCTTTTTTTATTGCGTATTCCATCACTGATCCTTCTTTATACCTGTAAGTTATGGCATATATTCCTGAACTCCACCCTTTGTCTGCGGCTTTCAATGTCAACGTCGTCATTGTTGCCGAGTGCCATTCCGAGCATGATCTGTCTTGCAATAACCTTAGAATCTCAATCCTTGTACTCTCTTTCCCTATTTCAAATCTTTCACATTCTTTCTCAAATGTTTCGAGCCACTGATTTGCATTTGAGTGGTTACACTTGAATTTTTCCACCATAACCCTCTCTGCGATGGTTTTGAGATCTAATTGATTTTGTTTCTTCTCCATGGACTCCAATACATCTGTTTGGATTATCTCTTCTTCTACCAGCTGTTCCAAATAAGTATCTCTGAAAATTACATTATCATCTTCATCAAAATAAACACTTTTCATTTCCTCCGTTAATGTTATCCAAACTGTTCTGTGATGTACCCCGCTAGGGTTGGTTCGGTCAATCGTCATACAGCAGAGGGATGGTAAATTATACACTGGAGTCTCATCGAGGGTGTTTATTTCTTAGACACAGATACACAATGAATGAATCATTCAATCAATGAGTTCAGTTCAACTCTCAACTCTGCTTTGTTTTGTTAGGAGGATATTTTATATATTTACATTGGTTACTGTTATTAAACAATAGAAGGTACCATAAACAATAATATAAACAATGTATATAGATCTTCATCACGTTTTTAGGATGATGTAAGGTTACTGGAACAGTTGAGACCTTGTTGTCTCAAGTATGATAAATATACAGGATGTTCCTATTGATACATACTACAGTTCTTTCTTGTCCTCTCCTGTTCAGACTTTTCCTAACTCTCTTAATATGTTCTGTTTTCACCAATTCATCATGCTCACTCACGTATTTGTCCTCTTCTGATAGTAAATACTTCACCTTTGTAATACAAGATATTGCAACTATGTTTGTCTTTGTATCCTTTGGAGATGCTACCAATTTGAAAGGGAATTGAGTTCTTTTTGCCATGATAACAAAATCGTCGTTTCGTAAGACTATTTTTATCAGATGTGTTTCTCTGAAAACAAAGTTTTCAATTTTATTCAACATTTCTACTAACAATATCTTGAATCTTACCTGAAAACAAAGAAACCACAATATAAGTTTCTTATACTATTTCAAAATGAACTAAATACTAAACACTTCTTCCAATATCTAACATAAATTCTTCTTGAATAAAACTTGTAACAGCCAGCGGCATAACACTGACAATCCTTGTCAAACAAAAATTTCTTTTTGATTAGAGATTATGGGAGTGACGCGGTTTCTTATGTCAGGTCTTCTTCTCGGCATCGCAAATTGAAATTAACAATTAAGTTGACAAAAAAGTTCTCTCACACTTTGAGGTAAGTTGTATCTATCACAAAAGATCAAAAAGAGGACGTAACTTGAAATGTCACTTTCACAAATGTCACTGAAGCCGATAATGACATAGATAACCGAACATGATACTCGATGTTTATCGATTATTAATTAATTATTTATAATTAATTGATAACATTGGTGTTTTGTGCAAACTTTGCGTCGTCCTCACTTGATGAAATTATTGAAATCGAGAAATACATGTATGATGTTATAAATAAAGCTAAATCAATTTTAAAACATCGATGTTTAATTGTCAAACATCGATGATCATCGAGAATCAATGATAATTGATCACCCCTTTTTCTAAGGAAAAATCATATTAAATACTTTCATTTTTATATTTTCTGACCTTTTAAACCTTTCCTGGAATTCCACGAATAAGTCAAGACCAAAATTAGCCAAATTGGTCCAGTCATTTTCGTGTTTTAGCGTACTTAACGCACAGCAATTTATTTTTATATATATGCTGGTACAATGAATATTTTTGATTTGATTGATTGTTTTCATTCCGATTATCCCAAGTGTCCCCGATACCTTTCAAAAGCTGTTATTTGTTTACCAAACAGTGGAGAGGCGGTACCCGAATCAGTGCTTCCGCTACTTGATCGGTTTTTTTTTATTCCAGGCCCGTTTCTGAAAGATTGACGAGGGGGGACGGAGTGGAGCCGGAATCATTCGATTCCGTTACAGTTTATTTCAGCGATATCGTCGGTTTCACGGCCATGTCCGCAGAAAGTACGCCTTTACAGGTCGTTAACTTCCTGAACGACTTATATACAGTATTCGATCGGATCACCAAGGGTTACGATGTCTATAAGGTCGAAACCATCGGAGACGCCTACGTCGTGGTGAGTTAAGACGCACATTCGCTTTCTTCTTTTCTTTCATTTCAACGTTGCCTTTTTTTACGCAGGTTTCGGGGCTGCCGCTGAGAAACGGCGACCGTCACGCTGGCGAAATCGCCTCCATGGCTCTGGACATGCTAGGCGCTGTTAGCAACTACAGGATCGCTCATCGGCCCAATGACATCCTCAAGCTAAGGATCGGTATACATACAGGTGAGTTCCAGATAAATAATCTATCGAACAAGAATCGTGAAAAACTTTTATCAACGAGTTCAAATTGACGGAGAATAAAGAAGAAGATCCTCTTGTTTATTTATCGGAACAACGGTATGATGTCACAGGCGGCTCGGAGCTTTCATGTTGCCGTGTTGGAATTGGACACCAAACTTGGCAATTTCGGAGGAGTTCATTGTCAGCTATGTTACCGTCATTATTTTGTTTTTACGTTCTGAAGAAAATCTCAAATTTTCCATTGCATTGAATGAGGATTCAATGTAGTGGAAAGATGATTTTGGCAGTCTGGCAAAAATTCAGATGAAAATAGCAAGGCCATTTAATTTCCGCTAATAACTTCAAAATATCCATATTTTCAAGAAATTTCTAAAAATAATTGCTGAAAATAAGGAGATTCCAAATGAATATTGTCCGATTTCTTAGTTTATGACGGCTGGTAACTTATTCCCTAATTCATAACTATTCGTATTCCTTTTCGAAAACTTTATTTAACTTCTGGATACGTTAACAATACTTCGTTATTCACTGTTTTTTGAAAAAAAATATTTATTAATAAATTTCCCATGTTAGGAAACATTATTAAAAATAGGTTACATAAAAAATCCTGGACAGAATTTTTTAATTATTTTCTGAAAAATGATTTTTCATTATATATTGCAACATCATGAGAATAAGAAAATTTTATTGTGGACTATAGTATAAAACATGTAGAATATGCAAGCATAGTGTTGCCAAGTGTAAACACCTGTCGAAATCTGTTACTTTCACTTGTGTGATAATATTGAAATATGAAATATCGACGCGCCAGGAAAAGAGCGACAGAGATGTCCGAGCATTCGCACTGTCGCAAATGCAGATACGACTGCGATGTTCGGTCCTTCATTATTACACGTATACTTACCTCGGACTTTCAAAACTCGGCAATCCCTATTAGGACCAATTTTTTGGAGGCAACCCTATATCAACGTATTCACAATAAAAGAGCACTTATGCTGATATAATTTTTTTTTCTATTATCGCACAAGTGAAAGTAACTGATTTCGACATACCTACCTGTTTGAACCTGGCAACCCAGTACTTCGTCCAGGCAGTATCACTATATTTCGTTTATTCTGAATATTCCTAAGCCCAATCTTCTATCTGAAATAATCATACGGCAGTATTTTTTTAGGCCCTGTGGTAGCTGGTGTCGTGGGATTGACTATGCCCCGGTACTGCATTTTTGGGGACACCGTAAACACCGCCTCCAGGATGGAGAGCAATGGCGAGCCACTTCGGATTCACATAAGTTCACAATGCAAGGAAGCTCTGGAGAAGCTGGGAGGCTACACAATCGAAGAGAGGGGCCTGGTGAATATGAAGGGGAAAGGCAATGTGAAAACATTCTGGCTGGTCGGCGCCACCGAATGGGCGATACAGAGGAGAGAGGTTGACCTGGAGGAGCTACCACCTCTGTTCTGTAGGCCGAGAAAGAGCCCTAAACTGAACAACGACTCGAGGCAACCATCCTTTTGCGGCGGCTTTGGTGGTATGACAAGCAGGAGACATTCCAGTGTTCCAAGAGGTAGGCGATTCTACTTATTTCTTATGTTTGTATTGCACAGTTCTCTGAAATCAGATTTTTCGGCTCGAAATATAAACGAAAAAAAGCAATTCACAGTCGGAGCGGAGCGGACGCTTATCAAGGTACCCTGGAAGCTTGTCTTCAAGTCTCATAATTTTCTTCACCTCATAATAGGACAAATCTTGATATGTCTTCTTTTGAGTATCGGATGATACAGATGTCCAAATTTCGTGACTTTCATGGAGCTGACCAGGTTGTATTTTTTCATGTACGTCAAAAGTTGTGGACTTCTTTGTCCTATCTGTTCGTTCCCATTCTACTGATCTCTCCATTGATAAAAATTAGAGCGTACTATCAGTTTTAGATACATACGTAACACTGGTCACACCGATATCCGATTTTACTATCGATCGAAATATAATAATTTATTTTCCTGAAAATTTTTTCATGGTTTTCATTTCCAGTCTCTGAACCAAAAATAAATTGAAATTTTTTTTTAATACATAATAGAAGTAAGTCCCCTGCGTAAAACTTGTGCACACATTTGTCAGAGGCCAAATCTTTTTAAAAATTGTTGCCTAACAATTTAAAAAAGTTTCATGAAGTTGAGAAATTGTCTGACGAAGGAGTCTGATATAGACTCCGAAACGTTACAAAGCTTGAAAATTCGGAGTGTTTTTTTTTTTGTTAGGCAACAATTTTTGAAAGGATTTGTACCCTGAATTTTGTTTCAGAGACTGGGAGAGACAACCCTAATAAAATTTCAGAAAAATTCAAAGACTTCCAATAAAATATTTCAATAGATTAGTAATTAACTCAGATTATATCACTAAAGGAGGGTTTCACAAAACTTTAATTGCACGATTCAGCGCTTAATCATCAGATAGTACCGGAATTCTATGCAATAAATTAATTTAATTATGCAATTAAGGATTTGACGGTGCTATCAAATTTTCCGCGATTAACGCGTCTTAACGGACAATTAAGAGCGAAATGCGTTTCACAAAGCATTTTTGAAATTTGATCAACTGAAAAACCGCGTCTGTGTTCATAATAATAATAATAAGGCTTTTATTCTGCAAACAAAATATATAAAATATATAAATACATTCTATAGCAGAATGGGCAAGATCCAGTGCATCCAGACCGGATGTACTGTTCTATCTAACCATGAATTCACTGAAAAAACTAAACCTTTCAAAGATAACATGGAATCTCACACAAAAAACAATAAAAAACACTGGTCAAATACATTTAGAATTGCAAATATAAATAATGCTACCCCGACAAAGACCTGTTCTGCTCAGTCATCAGCATTGTGAACACTAAGCTTCTGAAACGACTAATAACCTTTAACCCTCTGATGTCCACCGGTAACCTATTCATGCAATATGTAATGTTGTGAGAAAATGAACGACGAAATTGTTGTGAACTAAAAATTGATGAGTAAGTGTTCCTTTAGAACGTTTATTAATATTATGGACATCAGAACGGTAAGTGATCTTGTTATATAAATAAGGAGGGGCCCTTCGATTTATAATTTTCCGAATAAAATTGTAGCATTATATTGCATTCGATCACTGAAATTCAAGCAGGGATCATATAAAGCGTCAGCATAATTCATATATGTTTGACACAACATAATTTTACATTTTCTACTCAGAAATTCTCTATGTCTATAAATAAATGATGTGTCTATAAATAAATAACTCTTTACATCCCATATGCTTTCTGCAAGCACCTAGAAATGTGATCAGTAATCCCAGTTCTTTCGCTACAGGAGGGGAGGGAGGGGAGCCTCCCCCCCCAGAGCAGATTCTAAAGGGAGCAAAATTGATCTCTCATCATTGAATAACTAAAGCAAAATGTCACAAGCAAATGTTACTTGCCAAATATGATTTATACATGAGCTGCTTGCAATGCAATCTAGATTATTCATTTGAACTACAGCGATGGCATTGTAGAAAGCCTCGTTTCGAAAAGATTGTTATGCTGTGAATCCCCGAATTGCTGACTATTCAAAATCATTCAATAGAAGGAAGAGAAACATAACCTTTTATTTATTGAATTATGATGTCTCAAGTAAAAAAACATTCAAACGAAATAACGGATTATGAATCCTCGCCAGAACAAATTCGAACCGTTTGGGGCGGAATTCAGAAAGAGGGCGCAAAAAAAAATTGATCAGGAAAAAAGGTACAAAAAAAACTTGATCAGGAAAAAAGGCGCAGATGTGATTAATATCTTGAATACATGGATCAAAGCCAGTTACTCTAGAAAAGAAGAAATTGTCTCTGAAAATAACGAAAGATGTAAGTTAAGCGATATAACATTAGTTTGGAGACTATTAAGGTTAGATTGAACAGTACACTTAATACGGTGTACTAGATCTCGCCTTTTCAACACTTTCTTGAATATTGTAAGAGGATCTGTTTGGTATATATAAATTATATTGAATAAAGACCTTTATTATTATTATTATTATTATTATTATTCAAAAACTTCACTATTCGCCTGGTTATTCATTATTTACTCTTGTAATTTTTCACGTAAGGACTTGATTTGTTTTTAATTATAGGTAATCCAATTCTTCATTTTTTTATTTTTTTTTGTTCACTATAGCAACAGTCTTACTTGTATTGAGCTGTAGGCAATGCTTCTTTGAAAGGTCATGTATAATATTCAGATCAAGAGTTGAAGTTTTAATGGCCTGACTGATTTCATCGATACAGAAGGAAAAATAAAGTTATCTGTCGTCAGCATAATAATGTGACAAACAAGAAACAAGGAACTTACTGAACTGGGAGATATAAATCTTAATATATAAGAATAAGTCGGCCATATTGCTGGTTACACCATTTATAACTCAAGATTGGATGAACTGTTTGTTATGAAAGATTTTTTGTTGGATTCTTCTACGGTGGGGTTAACATAAAATACATTGAAACTCTGAAAAATATGATGAAATGGAAAAAAAAATATAAAATTAATTTCCTTCTTGCGAATGACGCCAGTATATGTCGCTACGGTTAACAGCGGTAGAGCTCTTTCTTCTGATTTCAAGTATATATACCTTATTGAGATTATCTCTGGCAGTTTTCTATTAATATAGATATTTTCTGCTTAATCTGAGGCAGTTGTGGAATGCAACACGAGAACGATGCGATTTTTTCATATCAAAGGAACCGTGTATAATGAAACATCTGATATTTATATTATTTATTTATTAACTGACAGTTCAATTAGGGATTAAAATGGCCCCTATTTACTTCTAGACAGAGTCGATATCTTTTTTTTTAAGTTTTTGAGGATTTTCCGCAATATTTATGGAATATATTGAGGTTGTCAATTTCTTCTTCTATTCTGAATTTAATGTCTTCAATATTTTGCGGACGGGCATTTCATATTTCAAATATCCCCATAAAAAAGTGTCCAATGATGTTAAGAAGGGACTATCAGGAGACCATAGAATGGAACTTCGATATAAATAAATCACAGCATTCTCGAATGGCGTTCTACAGCTGCCTTAGATTTAGACAAAAAAAACCTATAATTTTCAGGAACTGTCGAAAAAAACCTAAATAAAGTATATAGAAATATTTAAAATCAAAAGAAAGAGCTCCACCGATTACTACCGTGTACTACCTAGCTATTGAGTAATATATAAACAGTCACCCTGTACATACCTATTTCACCGCAATTAAATTTTTTGTATAATTGTACTTTCGTATTTTTTTTGTATTTCACCTAACATGTTTCCTTTGAAAAAAACAATTTTATTCAACTCTAATGCGGATCAAAGTTTGCCGGGCCAGCTAGTTATGATTAAAATTGGGCCCAAGATAGAGCCCTGAGGTACACCTTTCAGTATCTCCAAGAAATCGAGATATTCTCCGAAAAAAACCGCCTGCCGCCTTCCTGATATAAAAGAAACAAGAAGTGAAATTGCATCATCTGATAGTCCAATGTGTACCAGTAAAGACCTCAACATTGAATGATTTAGAATTTAGACCATCAAATGCTTTAGAGTAATCTAACTGAGCCAAAATTGTTAGCTTATTCTGATCCGTGGCTAGTATTATATCATCAATAATTTGCAATAGGGCTGTGGTGCAGCTATGGTTGGTTCTAAAACCTAATTGGATCGATGGAATTACTTAAAAATTGTCAAGGTGTTCCCATAGTTGTTTACCCAAGATTTTCCCTAATATTTTGGACAAAGTCGTCAAAATGCTTATTGGACGCGAATTATTGAGTTGGGTACTTCTGGAACGGGTATAACTAGCGCTTTTTTCCATCGTTGGGAAAACTGAATGCCTGAGACAGTAGTTTATGATATGCGGTAGAATATAAGGCACACACAAATGGAGTGCGAGGATGTTTACTCCGTCATAGCCCACCGCTCTACTCCTGATCGACTACATGACTTCCTGACTTGAATTTCGTCAACTAATTGAAAATTCAGTTTTCAATCAAATTGATTGAACGAAATCGAGCAATTAAACAAATTGACTGAGCGAAATCACTTATTAATCATGTTGAGTGACATAAGTACATCCTAAGAAGAATTTGATGAAGAATCTGATAATGCATATCATAGATACAGAACAATCAGGCAAAGAAACGATTCATTTTCAAATTATGATGATCATGTATTCAAAATTCGTTAAGAAAAAACCACTGTAATGGAATTGGTTGAAGAAATAGGAAACAATATAAAAATATGTTGTGTTGAATTAATCATCTGGAATTGTTTTAACCTAATTTATTCAGTCGAATATATAAGAGATACGTTTCGGGATCGGGCCCTTTTTCAATCTAAAACAATTATTAAAATCACAGTTGCATGTTTAATTTTTTTGAGATAGAGATATGTTACCTTTTTGGTTGTTAATCAATATTTTTCGTTATTTCTGCCTCTGTTGCATGTGTCTTCATTTAATGATATTAAGTTGGCGCTGAGGCATCATTAAATGAAGACACATGCAACAGAGGCAGAAATAACGAAAAATATTGATTAACAACCAAAAAGGTAACAGATCTCTATCTCAAAAAAGTTATATATGTAACTGTGTTTGTAATAATTGTTTCAGATTGAAAAAGGGCCCGATCCCGAAACGTATCTTTTATATATATTTGACTGAATAAATTAGGTTAGAACAATTCCAGATGATCAATTAATTCAACACAACATAAGAAACTGGTGGAATAAATGAATCAACAAACAACAATTTAGAAAAACCCACAAGAAGAAATCGACCAATTGACGCCCGCTTGCAAATCTTGGTCGCATTGGGATTTTTTGCTATGGGTGGATTTCTATTGGCGATGGGCGAAAACGTCAATATCTCGAAACCATCAGTGTGTAGGATAGTAAAACGAGTATCGTTAGAAATTGCCAAATTGAAACCATGATATATAGGGTCCTGCAATAGTGCGTTTAGAAATTTAGTTGAAAAGCATTCCCTTTGTACTTTCAATTCTGCATCTGCATAAATTATTTTCTAATATATAATAATAACTAGCTGGCTTGGCGAACTTTGTGTCGCCTCAGAGATTCATAAAGTTGTATCAACAAAACTGGTACTTTTTCAAGTAGGAGGTAAATAAGACAAAATTAAAGTACAAAATATACAAAAAATTCAATTACATTAAAAAAGGTAGGTATGTACATTGTTATTTACATGAATAGACTTCACTTTATTTAAGCGGTACATTATTATTATTTAAAAATTGTTTCATTGTTGTAATTTATGATGAACCACATTTTTAGGTTTTTCGTCATGAAATTTTCCGTAGTGTTCGGAAGAAAGAAAGTTGTGACAACACATGGACTCAGATGCGTTAATATTATTATTAAATGTAGTTCACCGAATTTATATCAAATATAATACTTACACGAAAACGCTATCAACTGGCGTTATTCGCAAGAAGGAAAATTATTTCTTACGTTTTTCCCATTTCATCAAATTTTTCATTGTTTTAATGTATTTTATGTTAACCCCACCGTAGAAGAATCCAACAAAAAAACTTTCATAACTAACAGTTCATCCAATCTTGAGTTATAAATGATGTAACCAACAATATGGCCGACTGAGTTTTATATATTAAGATAATATAATAATAATAGTTTTTTATTCTCATAATCATTATATAGAGCATAACATGAGAAGAGAACAAATTACAGTTACAACACCTCATCGAGGAGTATTGATAAAAAATTCATTCAAATTATATGGCTCTAAATTTAACAAACACTCTAAAGCGATTTTCTTGAAATTTTTCAAATTGTTATTTGACTGGACAGACATTGGAAGAGAATTGAAAATTTTCATGCACATAAAATCGACATTATTCTTGGTGAGAGTAAGTTTGAACAATGGATACAAATAAGGCTGGGTGTGTCTGGTGCAGCTTCTTGTCAGGTATTGGTCGAAGTAGTCGCTGTTCTTTTTTATAAAAAGAAGACATCTATATATGTACAGAGCAGGCACTGTCAGCAGTTCATTCTCCTCAAATTTTCCTGGACAAGTCTCCCTGTATTTCATTTTCAAAATCCTTCGAAGAGTTAGTTTCTGGATTATGAAAATTTTCTCTAAGCTGGAGCTGGACCCCCAAAAGACAATCCCATATGACAACATGGACTAAAAGCTGGTATAGTAAATCACCCACAGAATTTTCAGGCTCACATGCATTCGCAAAGCAAACAAGGAGAAGGAGGCCGATGCCAGTCTTCTGCTGAGCTGCTCAATGTGTTCATTCCACTTCAGATTCTTGTCCAGATAGATTCCCAAGAATGTGGTTGTTGACGATATGTTTGCATCAGTGGTGCCCAAGGATATAATTTCAGGGGTAGTCTGTCTAGTTCGATCTGTGCTAAAACAGACATACTCAGTTTTGTTGATATTAAGCATCAGACCATTCTCTCTGCACCAGGAAGTTATTTTGGATATTGAGTTAGATTATGTGGTTTGTAGCTGCAAGATATTCGGTTCGTCTATGAGTAGATTTGTGTCATCAGCATACATTATTGGTGTTTCACTTTCGGAGTCAAAAACTTCAGGAAGGTCATTCACAAAGACCACCAACAAGAGCGGTCCCAAAATGCTTCCCTGTGGAACTCCCCGGGTGACTGGTTCCTCTTCAGAGGCATATGTAGTGCCATCCACTGTTATCTCAACCCTCTGTTTCCGATTCGACAAATAGCTTTCAATAAGGTTCAGTTGTCTACCTCTTATGCCATATCGCTCAAGTTTCCAGAGCAGCAATTTGTGGTTCACACAATCAAAGGCCCTCGACATGTCCAAAAAGATACCAAAAGGCATCCTTCCCTCCTCAAAGCCCTGCAAGATCATCCTAACCAGTTCATAGATTGCAGTATCCGTGCTTTTATCTCGCATAAAGCCATGTTGTGCACTATTAATTATATTGAACTTTTTTAGGAAGTTCAAAAACCGATCTGCCAATATTTTTTCAAAGATCTTCGAGAACGATGGAAGCAAACTGATGGGTCTATAGTTCGCAAAATCGTCCACATCGCCTTTTTTGTGTATTGGTTTTACCAAAGCTACTTTAAGTGCATCAGGGAATATGCCTTGGGAATAAAGTTTATTAATGATTACAGTAAGGTGTTCAGCAATCAGTGTATGGAACATTTTATGATGTTGATTGGGATACCATCGTACCCAGCCGAGTCTTTACTCTTCAGCTTCTCCATAGCTGTCCTTACGTCATCAACCGTCACCTCGAACATAAAAAAAGATCTAGGGTTTATGTTGGGTAGGGATTTGTTGTTATTTACTTGTCCAGAGTCATCGGGGTCCACATTTTGTGCCATCTCAGCGAAATATTTGTTGAATTTTTCCACTTCCTTTTCTAGGCTACCTTGAGGAAACTTGTCGCCTCTCACTTTTGGATTTTTCTTATGTTGTTTATTATATTCCATGTAGTTTTGGTTTTATTTGTAGAATTCCTTATCGGGGACAAATCCTCGATAAGGGATTGTTTCAGTTTTCCGAGAGCCTCATCGTTTTCCTTTTTTGTTCTTTTGTACTGGGCAAGATAATGGGAGCTGCCATTATTCAAGACAAAAAGCAAATCCAATTTTTCCTTGAGAGATATTATTTTTGGATCATTAGAGAATTTGGCCTCATTTTTTGTTTTCTTGACTGTCACAAGAGGAAAAGCTTCATCAAATAATTGATGATATTGGTGGTGAAAACTGTTCCATATAACCACAGGCTTTTTGTTATCCTTCAGAGTACTCTCCCAGTCAACTACAGCCAGAGAATCCAGGAAGTCATTGATCGAGTCTTCAGTGTACTTACGAGTTCTCTTTATGGATGGGGTCGACATAGCAATGTTGCAACCAGAAATATGAATTTTTTGAGCTGTATGGTCTGACAAATGACTGTTAACTACACTAGATGTGGCGTCTTGAATATTCGTGATGTTATTATCTATGCAAGTTGAAGAATGGGCTGTAATACGAGTTGGTTCATCAATAGTCAATCTAGCCCCAAAGCTTTCTGTTATGAATTTAAATAACGTGGCTGTTTTGTCGTCTATAGAGATCATATTTATATTAAAATCCCCTGTTATGACGAAATCCAAAGATAGATCACTCAGTGTCTCCAGTAAGTTGATATACCTCTCTATGAATGTAACAATAACACTTTCAATAATGGAAGGTGGCCTGTAGATACAGATAACTTCTAGTTTCCTACTTTTGGATTGTAATTCGAATGCTGAGCATTCAAAGATGTTAGTTATGCTTAGTTTCTGACTCGAATGGATTCACCGCTGGATTCTCAGGAAAATGCAACGTTGCCGGAATGTTTTCCTCCGTAAACTTATCGTGCCGTTAAATTGAGAAATCAAGTTTTGTGAAACCCGAAAGTTGTTAATCGTGTAATTAACGTATCTTTGTGAAACCAGTCCCAAAGGTATTATTATTATTTTGATTGTTTAGTACAGTCAAGCTTATTGGGGCCAATGAGATTCGTTGAAATTTCAAATATGTTAAGTGATTCGATTGGTTCGAATTTACTTGAATTTTAAATCTGGAAACTGTTGACCTTCCATCAATAAAAGGTACAGGAATTAGTTGTGAAAAGGTTTACGGGAATCAGGGTCGATTTCACAAAACTTTGATTGGGCGATTAACAAACCTTACGTGAATTTGAACCAATCGACTAACTTGTTTTGAAAATTCATCGAATCGCGGCGGCTCCAATTAATTTGACGGTGCAATCTAAATTTTGTGAAACCGCCCCTTAAACATCCAGATTTGCTGACGTTTCGGAAAATGATTTCATCAGGACAAAGATGAATTTACTTCTTCCACAGTCGTTGACATGAAAATATAAATAATTGTGTTTACTTCAATTGAACATTTGTATCGTTGTTTTGAATTGGATGATTTATTTTATTTTTATGTCAACGACTGTGGGAAAAGTAAATTCATCTTTGCCCTGATGATGAAAATATAATTTTTCGAAACGTCGGCCAATTGGGAAGTTTTATTCCCATCAACTCGATCTTTTCACCACTAATTCCTGTACCTATTACTTGAATTTTTTTTGATCGGGCAATCAATTGTGAAACCTACCTTTAGTCTTGCTAAGATTATACGTTTTACCTCGTTTCTTTGATATGGCGTTCTAGAATATAAGTGAACAAATGTTATTGAATTTCATCACTTTTTTTTTTTCAATTGAAATGAAATTGAATGATCCCATGTTATCAAATTGACAATAGATTCAAAACAGACTTTCATGAAATGGTCCTCATCGAAATTTCGTTTCTTACTAGTATTTCACAACATTGCAGTTCAACATCTGAAAAATTATAGAAGGCTCCTGGTTACCGGTGAGATCAAGAAAAAAATAATTGTATGAGTCAGAAAACAGTATTAAAAACAGTTTCTGATGTATATCCTAAATAATTGAAAATTCTCAAACGGCCGTATCATCGAAACAATTCAACCAACTCTCCATACTTATAGTAGGATTTATTATCTACCTGATGGATCTTAACACGTGAAATAATCGCCATCGTCTGAAAATTTTCAGTACCGTTGTCGAACCCGTCGTCATAACGGCGCCGAATTTTTTATCCCAGATTCTGTATTCATTTATAGACCAAAAAACTCATTCGGAATCTCTTGAGGATCCAAGATTGCAAAAATAATAAGAAATACTTCTGGAATATCCCAAAATACCCACATTCAAATTTATGTGGTTTTTATGAAGTGGTGATTTCTTTCACTCTGATATCTCATTCCAATTTAAAAGGCACAGTCTCCAGGAACATCTAGAGAATCAAGTCATTGTAAAGAATCAGACAGAAGAAAGAATAATAGGTGATGAAATTCAACTTGACACAATAAATCAAAAATTCGAGACCTGAACGAATAAACGAAGGGTAACAGAATGAAGGTATCCAGGATTTCAGAAAGCCCAATTTGAAAGAATAAATATATTAGGCCGACCGAGAGCAACATAGAAATTTAGAAGCCTAAGACCATGTACACATTAGGCGTTAGGAAAGGCGCGTTAGCCAAACGCGCGTTTCAAAATACAAGGGCTCCAATGTATCCGTACACATGCAAACGCGCGTTTTTGATCCAACGCTCGTAAAACGTGCGTTTGAGGATATTCGACCGGGTACTCATTACGTGTTTCGAAACACGCTTCTTGCTAGCGCGCGTTTCGAAAAACAAGTGCTCTTATGTACCCGTACACATGCAAAACGAGCGTTTGTATCCAACGCCCGGAAAACCCGTTTCAAGATATTTTTTGAAGCGCGCGTTGAATATGCGTCAGGTGGGCGTTTCGAGATACATGTGTTCTTATGCAGTCGTACACACTTCAACGTGCGTTTTCATGACGATTGTAACTAATTTGAAAATGAAAATGGAATTTCGATACTGACTTATTTATTGATGAGGTTCAAAAAAGACCAGCTTGGTGTGACATGACGAGTCCCGAATATAAAAATAAAATAGTGAAAAAAAGGAATTCGGAAGAGAATATTCATGGAAAAGTTCCAGATAAAAAGAAAATCTTAGGGGAACTGATAATGTCATCAACTGCATTCCTATTCATCTTCTCTTGTTTTCGAATTTCAGTCCAAGATATCAACTTCGGTCATTTTCTCCGTTTCTGTTTGTGCTCGGATGTCGAAATGAAAACATTATACAGACATTTTTTTTATTGCAATCCAGTAGCAAACTATATTTTTTCCCAATAGGCTTCCTTGCCTACGCACGTTTTACGAGCGTTGGATCAAAAACGCGCGTTTGCATGTGTACGGATACATTGGAGCACTTGTATTTTGAAACGCGCGTTTGGCTAACGCGCGTTTCCTAACGCCTAATGTGTACATGCTCTTAGGTACAATAGATGAAATCAATTGAAACAGCACACAAGTGGATCTTATAGATCAACCAATACTCAATTGCAGTATAAAACAACCCTACCTAATACCATGATATGAAAGATTAGAGAAGACTGGAAGCAAGCTTCCGTTGTGCGAGTTCGATAACCGTATGAGAGGTTGCTCTAGCTATGAATTTGAAAAAGCGCGTCATAGCCATTGGCGTCGATACAGGCGACGATTCCCCTTCAGGGAAATACTGACTTGCAAAAAATAAGTCATTCAATCATTATTGGTCATAGCTTTTCTCGAATGTTCTTCATTTCCCGATTAAGATCATAGGCAAAAAATAGATTTTTTGCCCGCGTGTTTATACGAATGGGAGTTCTTTCTGTTCCATTCCAATCGGCGTCCATTGTTTTGTATGGAGAGTTGAATCGCGCAGAAGCCAATTTTTTTCTCGACCCGAAAAATCTGAACGAAAATCATTACGTTGATGAACAATAATGTGCATAAGTTGTATATCTTTTCTTTTATGCCTAATCTCAATGTTAACACGAATTGAGGGTGTAAGGGCTTTTACGTTCGTGAGAATGCTTTCCATTTCTCTGTTCTTTGTTTATTTTTGTTGGTGGTGGTGCTAGAAAATTAAACTTCAGTTATGTATTCTTACTTTTCCTTCGTAATTTGTGTTGCATGGAAGTATCATCTGATATTCTGCTTTGGGCGAAAATTGCAAAACAAATTGTGCAGTCCATTCCAAATTCGCTCGGCCCTGAGGGGATTTTTGCAATTGTTGGAGATATAAAATTTTAAGTTAGAAATTAATGGCCTAGTTTTTCATGACAAATTCAAAAGTGCTTTAAGTTTTTTCAAATATATTATTTGGATGTTGCAGGGTGATTTTGAAATTATTCTGTTTCCGGGGAAACTGTGTATGTATTTCAATAACCTCTTATGATAATTTCGAGATAAAGACTGTGTTTGCTGGATATTTTATGTTAAATTCACTGGCGTACACTAAAAATTTTTCTGGATTATCGTTTTCGAGTTATAACTCATACTAATAGTTCTTTAGTGGGACACATTTTATTTACCCATTTAATTGCATATTTTCTGATTGAAATAAAATACTATAATTCTCATTTACAGAAATACATCTAGGGTAGCGAATTTGGGATGCACTGTACATTCATTATTTCTCTTTTAATAGTATTCACTATTAAAGGATATAGTTTTTCATAACTTTCTGCGGTCGTTTCTATAAACAATATCGCTATCATTTTGTGCAAATATTTGTTTATAAATATGAAGAATTTTGAGCCAAAAATGGTCAAAAACAACGAGGTTCGACTCACTGATTCAGAATTCCTGATCAAATTTCATTCAGATAGTCAGCCGTTAACCCGGAAACTCGCGAGAGACTCGATTTACCACTATTTCGAGCTTCAGTCAAGGTTTAAAATGATTGAAATTCACCCTGAAGTATTTCGTATATCTATAGTCATCTGAATAAAATCATCGCTACAATTAAAAGAATACCGATCTTATCGAGGTTGAACCCAGTAGTAAAATCAAATCTACAAGAATACACTTTTGATCAAGTAACGGGAAAAGAGTGAGTCTTTGACTTGTATATATATTTTAACCATAGATTCCTGAGGTCAAAAGAAACACTTTTATCATCTACCATTTTTCCGATTCGTCTTCGTTGAAAAGGTACCTACATGAAAAAATTTAATTTTCAGTTATATTTCGCAAACGATTCTGTCGAATGGAATGATTTTCGGAATATAATTCATAAATGTGCTTTATCTATCCCCAACACAAAATTCACCAACATCAGCCAGTTTCTCAATTTTGACCAGAACATTCCATAAATACACCACAAATTTAAAGAGTCTAATTGTAAACAGTAAAGGACCCCGCACACTTACTTAGGAAATGCGGGCCCGATGAATTTTCCCCATTTTTACCTATTATGTTCATACCAACTTTAGGAACAATATATCAGATTTTCACGAAATTCTTACATCCGGTTTGTTCTATAGGGCGTTTCAAAATTGCAGTTCCGAAAAAATGAATTTTTGAATTATGATGATAATTCTTCTAATTTTCAGAATTTTATCATTATACCTTGGGTTCTAAATAACTAGAGACCACAGATATCGAAACACCTCCCACAACATTAAATTTCAATATACAGACTGTTTCATGAAGCTGTATAAGTAACTGAATGTAACTTCGTCAGTGACTTTGCGACCACCCTGATTTTTTCAAAATATGATACCAAGTATGTTGTTCTGTGCGGAAAGTTTCATCAATGTGCAAAGAACGGATGCGAAATTATTCGGGTTTTAATTCGGATTTCATACAATTTTTCTTCAAAACTTATCTGTAGTTAGCATTGCTGACAAGTAATATAGGTTTTGGTTCAGTATTAATATTAGGATAGATATTGACAGTCGGTCCAAAGGTGTTTTTATTAAGGAATGTACAGGATGAGTCACTTATATTGATCACCCCAATTTTCTCTTTAACGTCCAAATATGTTTTCATTGTGTAAATGGCGTTTCAAACCAGTCAATGTTATTTTGGATTGCGCGTAAAAATCTGCAAGAAAAATAAAGACGCCAGGCGTCGTGGCGCTATCAAAATTTATACATTCTGTGATGAACAAACTTTTCGAAAACTTTGGATATCTGATTCAATATAGAAAGAGGGCAATAGTTGGCGATATCATTAACGGAACCCTTTTCGTGAACCTTGCCTGTTTTTAGTATAGCTGGAATGTGATCAGAAGAAATTGAAGAATTGAACAAGTAGCATGAATGCTCCACTATGAATGGTGAAAACAATTTCAGAACCTTTGCTGAAACCTTAGACAAAAGAAAGAGGAGACGCGGCATGTCATTCATAAATTCAGTAATCGTTGTAATCAACATCTCGACAAAATTCCAATTAGTGGAACAAGGACGGCTATATCGACTGCAATCGTGACGGCAACATTGTAGAGATTTCGACCGTGTAAATTGAACTCTTACCAGTGGCGTAGAGTTACCGCTGTCGAAAGATTTCAAATTCAATAATTAGCGCATATTGGTGTTACAGAAAGTTACCTGCCCAATAAAAAAACCTGAAATACCATTTTATTGCGCCATCGTAAGATGTCCTTTATGCAATAATTGAATTTAATCGTAGACATACTGATCATGTAAAACTAAAATAGTTTATTTTGATTTTGAAATAATTTAGAGTCCCACAGATAAATTCGTACACCAGCAGATCAGAAAGTTTTGTCATTACAAAATTTACGTTCTTCATACACCAATATGGGCAGAAACTTTCAACAAGGAAATACAGATTCAGCCGCATTTCCGTTAGAAGTGATCATGATTTACTAGTTTTTCTAGTAAATATAAACTCACACTAGAGGTATTCTGATAAATAGACGATTCTCATACTCATTTTTTTCAGCACTGTATACGAAGATTTTTGGCAAAAAAATCATGCCTTTCTTATAGTCACAATAGGCATAGAATTCTTATCTAGATTAATATTTTCACACAATTCTCACAATAAAAATTGAAAACCTCTCTGACGCTCAAAATATACATATTGCTATATACTAGGTGAATGATTTTCAATAATAATTTAACCCTTGAAGATATAAGATTTATTCATCATCATAAAACGAATTCTTTCATACAGATAACTGCGAACTGCAACATTCCAAGCAATGATCCACTAACATGGCACCTTTGGAATCTTTATTTGGTCATTCATGTTAAGAACATGAAGTTGTTGCTGAAGTTTATGTGGTATACTTCTGATTGATGTGAACCATCACCTGTTGAAGTAGAATAATGCCAAAAATCTCGTGCTGTATAATTTTATATATTTATCATCATAACACAATTAAAAAAAACATACTATAAAAAAAACTTTATTTTTCATACAAAAGTTTATATCTTAAAAAGTATTAATAAGAGAGAAACATATATAATAACGAGACATCCTGAATATTGCCATATTTGTATTCTGGCAATATAGTTTATTTCAAACTACGCTAAGTGCTTGGTGTGTTTAGGAATTTCTAACCATAAATCGAATTTGTTTTATATATATTTTGAATTTCATCAAAAGAAATTGTGGTATTTTAGGTATGTTGAAAAAAAATTTCAATGAAAATTTTTTTATTTTCAAATATAAATCAAATATATCATGTCCTTTTCATAATTTTTAATAGATAATAAAATCATCCATGGTAAATTTGATAACAACTTATGAATTTATTGTATATCTTAACTGGGATATTCTCTTGGGTAAAATAATTAGGATTAATCAATATCTGCAAGAAAAGCAACTTGATATTTATAAAGGCTCACGAATGATACTTAGACTATTAAACGAATTGAAAGAGTGTAGAGAAAACTTTTTCACATCATTGATGAAGCTTTCAAAAACTGAAGTAGATAAAATTGGAAATGAAGCAAAATTACATGAATCAAGAAAGCGAAAGAAACCTAAAATGCCAGGAGAACTAGCCAGTGATAAAGCTAATTTTTTTGATGCAAATGCAAAATTAAGAATTGGACTAATACAAGTGCTTGATGAAATAATAACAGAAATGGAAAGAAGATTTGTTGCTTTGAACGAAGTAGTGGCCGACCTCAGTTTTTTGAATGAAAGGGTTATTCAAACTATGATTGTTGACAATTTGAAGAAAAGTGATGTAGATCTTGCAATGGAGTATCCTTTTGACTTGAATGCAGATGAATTTTCAATGGAAATTGAAAGTTTTAAATTTCAAAGTAACCTAATTTTAGACAACTTCATTGAAATGGAACCCTTACAAATATTGAATGGTATATATGATCTGACTCTTGAAAATATTTATCCAAATCTACAAACGGCGTTGAGAATATTTCTGAGTTTGCCAGTGACAACAGTTACTTGTGAACGTTCCTTTAGCAAACTGAAACTTATAAAGTCGTATCTTCGTTCCTCCTTGAGACAAGAGCGATTATCAAATATGTCAATCCTCGCCATCGAAAAAGAAGTGACAAGTACCTTAGATTACTCTGAATTAGTGAATATGTTTGCCGAAGTGAAAGAAGAGAAGAAGAAAAACGAGATTTGAAGAAACTTCGTACCTACACGATTGTTATTATCGATTTTTATTTTTTCTACAAGCGTTCGCTTTCAACCCCTTTCCCTCTCGCATGACCTCGTAAAGAGTCACATTTCCAAACAGTGCGGGAAAAACCCCTGCTATTCCATTCCCGCACACTTTTCAGTGCGAGAAAGAATTGGTAGGGTTTTTTCCTGCACACTTTTATTAAAGAATTCGTGTGTATTATGAATTAATATAGGTTATCAAATTTGATCTGTGTGTTGAATTCAAATCGATCTCATATAAGCGCTTGTAGTGAAAATATTGTTCCTATCTTGTGCAGAAAGTATCCTTCCCGTACTCGATTGCTTGCCCTGTTTTTATTATTTGAATATCAAAACCGATTATATCAATAATCACAGAAAAACAAATAATTCCACATATATCCCTATTGGGGATATTGGTTGGATTCGAATGAAACAATTCGAAAACATTCTTCAGAACCATTTAGGTTACGGATATTCATATTATTATGTATTCTGTGAATAATGAAGTGGATATAGATAGCTGAACAGGATATTCATCAGTGAGTCTAATCTACTAGTTAGAGATTATTTTCGGCTTGAATTCGGAAAATTATTCAAATTGGCAAAATGATAGAACTGCCATCATCAAAATGAACCCGAGGAAAAAAATAAAATCGTTCCATTCGCGATCTTCCACCGGTAGCTCAATGAAACGAAACCTCCTCCAACAAAAATGTTCACAGGCACTAGCATAGAGGTGGAAAGCATTTCTACGATCCAAAACTCGAGCCCGATACCGTCGAGGCACCTGAAAATGAACAGACACAACCTGCTCGTTCCAGCAGAACATAGCGGCGGAGGCTCCAAGCTGACCATCAACACGGCGTTCGGGAGCGGCATCATCGAGATGTCGGAGGACAACAGACGTGGGGGATTGAGACCAAGGCGGGTGCTCTCCAGCATCGCCTCGAGCTGCGATGAGTCCAACAGAAGTCAAATGATCAGGGTCAGAGAGTCTAGGAGTCTGGATCCTATCCCACCTGCCAAGAATAGGGTCTTCGATCCTGTCGCCAAGTTGTTGAGGGCCAACAGAAGTACGAGGTAAACATTGTTCTTTTATGACACGATTGTATGATTCATCTGAACAAATAGAACTCTAGGATCCACGGTCCATTTTTGCACTTGATTACTATCAAGCTATTTTTTCGTGAGTAGCTTCTATTTCATGAGACACAGAGACACCCAACAATATCTTTCAATGGTGGCCACAGAGTTCGTTCTTTTCTATCCGTTCGTATCGCCTCGATTCGAACCGTCGTTCCAAAGGCATCAAAAACCAAAGTGTGTGTCAAGAACCGGATGCTTCTAGCACGACGGCTCGAATCTCGGCTATACGAATGGATGAAAATGGAACAAAGTCTATGGTCGGCATAAGAACCTCTCCATTGTGGTAGCCAACAAGGGTAGCAAAGATAAAATATGTTGATCGAATGATTCAAAAATAGTTAATTCTACAACAACAGGGCTCAATCTTGTCCCCAACTCTTTGACCATGTACACATTAGGCGTTATAGGAAACGCGCGTTAGCCAAACGCGCGTTTCAAAGTACAAGTGCTCCAATGTATCCGTACACATGCAAACGCGCGTTTTTGATCCAACGCTCGTAAAACGTGCGTTTGAGGATATTCGACCGGGTACTCATTAGGTGTTTCGAAACACGATTCTTGCCAGTTTTGTGTGACATGACGAGTCCTGAATATAAAAATATAATAGTGAAAAAAAAGGAATTCGGAATAGATAGTCGAAATTTTCAATAATCATGGAAAAGTTCCAGATAAAAAGAAAATCTTATGGGGAACTGATAATGTCATCAACTGCATCCCTTTTCATCTTCTGTTGTTTTCCAGTTTCAGTCCAAAATTTAATTTTGAGCAATGTCAACTCTGGTCATTTTTAAGCTTTGCAGATGACAGCGGCAACATCCAGTTCCCAAAGAATCGCCCAAATCGTGACAATCAACAAAGATCTAAAAACTATTCTACAATGGGGTTTTGATAGTCTGATTGACTTCAATGCCTCTGAGACCCAGGCTATTGTGCTCACAAGGAAAACATTCGCAGTCACACCCCAACTAAAAATGGGCGATAAAGTAATAACACCAACAAATGAACTTAAGCTTCTAAGGGTCAATATCAGTTCGAATGCAACCTGGCATGAGCATGTTTGCTCAATTGCCAAGTCAGCTGCACAGAAGCTTAGCTATCTATTTCGTGCAAAAAGGTTGTTCACTCCAGAGCAGCTATTGTTGCTCTACAAGGCACAAGTTCGTCCAGCTATGGAGTATTGCTCCCATGCTTGGAGTTCAGCTCCTAAGCACTCGTTGCACCTACTTGACTCCGTTCAAAGAAGAGCAGTGCGCCTAATACTACCAACCTTCATAGCCTCGATCACCGTAGAAAGGTCGGAGACTTATGCCTTTTTTACAGATATTACCACGAAAGAAGTTCTGCTGCCATTGCCTCCATAATTCCACCAACAGCTCAATTTGGTCAGCGAACAAGGCTAGCCGATAATAGTCACCGGTTTGCCGTGCATCTTCCTACAGTTAGGACATCAGTTTATCAGAGGGCTTTTCTTTACCGAACTGCAAGGCTATTGAATACCCTACCACAAGATGTATTCCCTTCTGGTTACAACTTGCAGCAGTTCAAGACGCGCACTAACCAATTTTTGCTGATTTCATCTCGGGACGCGTGAAAATGCGCTATAGGCTCAGCCTTTTCCCGAGAGTTGCATTTAAAAAAAATTGCAATATGGGCTCCTATTCCAACACGAATGCGAAATTCGAAAGCATGAGTGTTGGAATCGTCTTCTGCGACGAGTATTAGACGAAATTTTCTCTATTTCAGTCAAGTTTTGTGAAAATTCAGATCAGTGACTTTTGTATTGTATCTTAGCAGTTGGTGTGACTTACGAAATTTGAAAGATTAATGAATTGGAATTGATTTGATTTGAAAATTGATATAGTATCAGGGGTCAGTACTGACAATCAAAAACGAAATATATAACTGAAAACAATGCTGTACTACTTTTAGTACTCTAACGAACTCAAAACGATACTGAAATAGAGAAAAATTATTACTAACTTGATTATTTTCCGTTGAATACCAAGATAATTAACTGAATCATTGGAAAAAACATTCGCCACCACAAAATCTATGGTTTGATCAACATGAATCGATAACTAACACTGAGTTGCAGCAAAGTCCATTAAAATTTAATGACCCTTAAACGGAATATCCATAGACGGTAGCCATGGATACTCCGTTTAATGGAGAATTAAGGAAGCTTTAAATTTAATCGACGTTCCTGCAACTCAGGATAAGTCAACTAAAATCATTACTAACCAGCTATTTTTTTATACTCACTTAACAGTCGTATTGTCTTTCAAATTGTGTGGTACGTTATCCCGGTCTTACGCTCAACAATTTTCAATACCACAAAACAATTTGTCTCATTACTTACTGTAGAACAAAAATATTACATAATAGGTTTGTGTGGTCTCTGACCAAGTGAAACAATGTCCTACAATGAAGCAGGTATGTATACTAATCCGACAAGAATTGTAATTTTTTCGTTTTCCTTTTTGTAACGTAAGATATAGTGAAAAATTCTTTTTTAAAATTTAAATAACTATATTATTATTTTTCATTAAAGTAGGTACTATCCTATGATGTAATATTTTTGTCTCACAGTTAGTAATAAGAAAAATGGTCTTGTGGTATTAACAATTTCTGAGCGAAGGACCGGGACAACGTATCACGCAATTTGTAGAACAATATGAGAGGGCGTTTTCATCAAATCATAGATTTTGTAGGACAAATATTTTTTCGAATACTTCAGATATTTATCTTGAGATTGAACAAAAAAAAATGCAGTTAATAATGAATATTTGAGAATTACCAAATCGGCAAATTCTATCCTTGCTACCTCGGCTAGCTAAATTGCGATGTCGAAGTTCCATAAATTCCAGATAGTTGAAGGAATGTTTGATTCGAAAGTCACAGGGACATAATAATTTTTCCCACTGATTATAAGATCATAAAAAGGTTTCAATAGGGCGAATTAATTTTTGTTGTTGTTGAAGTTATGAATTGTTTCTAGATATAAACAGAATAGTTCAATAGGAGTTTTTAAGATATCTGATTCTATTCGAAATCGATTTAATGGAGGGATTTCGGTATGAAAGAATTTGATATGTCAGAAATTTTAGTTTAGTCATTTTCAACCCTAATATGAATTTTTGCGTTGATGTGTGACAATGGATGTAACATCACCACACTCCAGTAACAAATCTGCGGTCATCTGGGTGGACTGCATTTAATGCGATGCATGTAAAAACACTAAGGGAGTATTTCGAGATGCAACGGAATAACTTTCATTCAATATCCTGAAGAGAGAAAACCCATCAACAGGATTATTATCTAGCGTTTTCAGAGCGTTTGAAGAACGAAATAGGTATAACAACGAAATTATTTGTAGGAGAAAAAGTGTCATTCCATCAAGACCATGCACCGTATCACACATCGATGAAAACGATGCAAAAATTTTTGCTATTGGAGGATACCATAATTTTTTCCATCATTTTGTTTCCAGTGGCCAATTCCTATTCTCTCATATAGAATAATATATTCGAATTTTGAATTTTTTTACAATTGCCTGTTACATAGACACGTGTTATATTGATTCGGGATTTTTTTCTCTAGATCACTGGATAACTGTGATAAAAGTAGCAAGATTCAAATAATAGCAATTACCGATGAAAATCTGGCTGACGCCAACTACGCCAACGGTAACATCGTGGTGGGCTCCAATGAAGATAACAGTTTGATGGAAGATGTCCAAATGCCCCTTTTGAATACGACCACGGGTAATCCTGCTATTGTGAGAAAAAGAGGGGGCAATGGTTTCGAAGATACCATCGACAACGATGACGCTACCAAAAGGTAAGAATTTGATGCTACTCCGTTAAAAAAGACTGAACTCTAAACTGCTCTAATGAACAAATTGGGTTCATAAATCTTCATTCATCTGCCTGAAACAAGAAATACTAAATTGAAAATGCCCCCAGAATAAGTCCGGTCGTCCACTGAAAGCGTATTCAAGCGGCTTGCGTTCTATTCAGTGATATAACCGATTGCCCGATACAAAGACCATAGTTTGTCTTCGAAAACGACCACGTTCGTATTCTTTCAGCATTGTGTGCAATATGCTATGAATCCGGAAGACTTGTACATTCTAGAGTCAAGTTATTTAGTCAAAAGACGACGGAAACACAGAGGTCCTGACATTATTGGATGCACCCAATTTTCAGAGCCAGAAAATCGTTGGGGGAATTCAAACATCTCTACAATCAATAATTGGAAATTATCCTGAGTGATTTTTCAATTACTATGGAGAGAAGCAAAGAACATTTCTGAATGTCCTTAAGAAACGATAAAACTTCACAGAGACAACACTTCGAACTCTCAAGCTTTGTAACGTTTCGGAGTTTATGTCAGACTCCCTCTTCAGAAAATTTCTCAACATGAGCTTTACCGAATCTTAAGAATTTCTGACCATAGATTAATATTAAATACTATGATGGTGACATTGCTACTTCATTTCAAATTACCCTGAAATTAGTTCCATTTTCAACAAATCATTCCAAATACGATCCACACCCACCGAACAATTGAACAGATTATCAGTTTCACCCAAAGATATCCGTTGATTTTTCTTTTATAACTGTCAGGTTCCATCATTAGATTTTTCGTGTTATTTCAATCCATCATGTGATCGCCGTTATTGGAATCCACATGATCGCGATCTACCAATATCTCTATTTTTTATGTTATTCTAATTTTCTAATTTCGAAGGTTCCTGATGTTTCTCCTGTATAGGTTTTTCCACAAATACAGGAAATATTGTAAATACAATTTTTTTATCTTCGTTTCTTATTCAAAGGTTTAGTTTCTGTAAGTACAGATCATTTCGTGTTTTGAAAACGGTTCTCATGTTGAATTTAGAACCAATTCTTTGTCCATGAACATGCAGGGACGGGCCCAAGGGTGGATGATCCCCCCCAATGTTGAACGAAGTTGGCAAATTTTCAAAGCAGTTGGAAAAATTTCAAAGCGGTTGGAAAAATTTCGAAGCAGTTGGAAAAAATTTCAAAGCAATTGGCAAAATTTCAAAGCAGTCGGAAAAATTTCAAAGCAGTTGGAAAAAGTTCGAAGCATTTGGTAAAATTTCAAAGCAGTTGAAATACATAATTCCGAGAGAGTTATGAAATACGAAGGAACCTGATTTAGAAAAAACAAGTTTGCAATCAGTACTTGGCAATATGTGTATAGCAGGCAATAAATGGTATTTAACCCAATATTTTTACCATCAAGTGTTGGGAGAGATGCGGCCTCAAGAAGTAGGTACCTAATTGTAAATTTTTCAGTTACGTCGCATGGACTGTGTCATAAAAAAACCATCTGGTATCATAAATTTAAGCTGTTACTTTCAGATGTATCAAGTGCGACGGCCTATTAGGCGTTATTGGAGAACTGATAATCTGAATCTGAAAATGGAGATTATGATATTGTTCCACATTATCTACCGAGCTAGAACATTCTTGCAGCCTGACAACTTTCAGTTATACAGGGAATGGAAAAAAATCTCAAAAATTTTTTTTCTTTTTTTTTGTTTTCCATTCCGATAGAGTATTGAATACATTCGTATTCAAAAATTGTGAATACATTCCTATTCAAATCGTTGCATTTGTCATAGTAATTTCCAAAATATCGGGAAAGAACTGAAGACAAAAGGGAGATTAGAGTATTCGGTATTATGTTTGATTTTCCTAATCTAGATATCTTGAGCACAAACCGTTATCACATTTTTGAAGTCGAAGACTGTGGAAATATTGTGCATTCTTGAAATTTTGGAAAATTCGTCACAGGGTGTTCCAAATGTTGGGTCAAAAATTGGGATCAAGATTGGCCGATAACTTTCGTTTTTCAAATTAGAACCCTATTTTTTATGATTGCTTTGGATTGCGCCAAAAAAAAATTAAGATAATATTCCAACATGTTAATGCTCTTAAAAATAATAATTCTTGAGGTATTCAGGACTTCCTGATTTTATGTCGTAGCGTCAAATTCATAGAATCTGTTTCATATCAACAATGATCTTGGTCATAGAAGATAAATTATTCCAGTAACTCACTGAATAGTGACACACCTCTTTTCTGAATTAACTTATCATTGTTGATATGGAACAGATTTAATAAATTTGCTACGTACGACATAAAATCGGAATTCCGAAATAACTCAAGAATTATTAAATTTAGCAGCATCAACATGATAGAACATTATAATAATTTTTCTTCGCACACTCTAACGAAATCATAAAAAAATGCGGTTCCAGTTGGAAAAAAAAAGTTATGGGTCAATCTTGATCCCAATTTTTGACCCAACATTTGGAACCTCGTGTGACGAATTTCTCAAAATTCAGCAAATGTACAATATTTCTACAATCTTCGACTTCAGAAATGTGAAAACGGTTTGTGCTCAAGATATTTAGAATAGAAATAACAAATATGATACCGAATACTCTTATCTCTTTTTTTTTCTTCAGTTTTATCTCGATATTTTGAAAAGTATTTTGAGGAATGCAACTATACGAGTACGAATATATTCAGGATTGCATACTCTATCCAATTCGAAAACAGAAAAAAAAAATTTGAAATTTTTTTCACTCCCTATATAACTGAAAGTGGTTAGGCTCCAATAATATTTTAGGTCGGTAGATAATGTCAAACAATAACATAATCAATAGTTTAAGGCTTTCACGACCGGATATACTGGTATGAAAAGAGTCTTCCGGGCTTATTGGCCGTGGTCTATTAGGAATAATTTCACCTAACGTTTCGCCTACAACTTCGGTAGGCATCTTCAGAGGATTCTCGGTCTAAGGTTGTACCTCGAACGCTGAATTTCTGACACTGGCGCGTTCGAACCGGAAACGTCATCTGCGCGCCGGTTTATGGCGGGAAAAAGTGGCGCGTCTACGTGCGCGATGCTGATTGGCCCATCGCTCCCGCTTCGTGTCGGCTTGATCTTTGTTTTTTCTAAGGTCGGTAACCAGGCGCTATGCAAGAAAGGGGTCTCTTCTTTTCTATTGATGTTATTTTTGTGTTTATAAATTTCAATGGCTTCCATGTTCAGCCTGGATAGTAACTTCTAATATTGGAAATAATCTCCGCTTTTGAGAAATCTATGTTGTGTCCATCTATTAGCGCATGTTCTGCTAGTGCTGATTTTTCTGTCTGATTCAGTCGACAGCACCGTTCGTGTTCCTTAATTCTAGTGTTAATACTTCGCTTTGTTGTGCCAATATAGACTTTGCCGCAGTCACAAGGTATTCTGTAAATTCCAGCTTGTGAAAGTGGGTCAACTTTGTCTTTGGTTGTTTTGATCATTTGCCCAAGTTTTTGTGTCGGCTTATAAATGGTCTCGATGTTGTGCCTTTTCAGTATTTTTCCAATTCTATCTGTGACCTTGTGATGATAACACATCACAAATCACACCTAACGGGAGAGCCATCTTACCATACATCCCCAAGGTCACAGATAGAATTGGAAAAATACTGAAAAGGCACAACATCGAGACCATTTATAAGCCGACACAAAAACTTGGGCAAATGATCAAAACAACCAAAGACAAAGTTGACCCACTTTCACAAGCTGGAATTTACAGAATACCTTGTGACTGCGGCAAAGTCTATATTGGCACAACAAAGCGAAGTATTAACACTAGAATTAAGGAACACGAACGGTGCAGTCGACTGAATCAGACAGAAAAATCAGCACTAGCAGAACATGCGCTAATAGATGGACACAACATAGATTTCTCAAAAGCGGAGATTATTTCCAATATTAGAAGTTACTATCCCAGGCTGAACATGGAAGCCATTGAAATTTATAAACACAAAAATAACATCAATAGAAAAGAAGAGACCCCTTTCTTGCATAGCGCCTGGTTACCGACCTTAGAAAAAACAAAGATCAAGCCGACACGAAGCGGGAGCGATGGGCCAATCAGCATCGCGCACGTAGACGCGCCACTTTTTCCCGCCATAAACCGGCGCGCAGATGACGTTTCCGGTTCGAACGCGCCAGTGTCAGAAATTCAGCGTTCGAGGTACAACCTTAGACCGAGAATCCTCTGAAGATGCCTACCGAAGTTGTAGGCGAAACGTTAGGTGAAATTATTCCTAATAGACCACGGCCAATAAGCCCGGAAGACTCTTTTCATACCAATAACATAATCCCAATCTTCAGATTTCAAATAGGTCCAGTTCTCCAGAAACGCCTAACAGGCCGTCTCTTCGTACATTGCGTTATAGTTTTGCGAATAAACAATATGTGTAAATTAATTTGAATTATGAACCAAAAAAGATTCAAAGTGAAGTTTGAGTTATGTGGTGCCTTATAAAAATTACGAAAAAAATTTTATGAACAGAAAATGCACGAAGTACAACAAGTGTGAGAGGAAATTATGGGTATAGTGACCACAGAATTCTGTCCAGCTGCAGCAACCTTAATGAGCTAAGGTCAACACACCTAGGAAACCCTACACCCAAAATTTCCATGGTGAGAGAGACTCCTCCCTGTCGACTCGCGACATTTTTGTTGACGTGTCTAAGGGACTGAGTCTTGTGTTCTACAGGCGGATGACCAATGGGCCACCAGGCCTCGGTTCTGCCAGAAAAGACACCCCAGATGAAAAAGAAGAAGAAGACCACAGAATATCGGAAGTCACAACAAAAATCATTCAAAACACTAAATACATCCTAAATTCTAAACACTAATTGCAATAAATGCTGCAAAGATATCGAAATCGCCAACTCAAATTAGAAAATTTAGTTCAAAATTGTGTCTTCAATATGACTGATTTAGGTCAAAACCGTTTCTCTACTAAATTGGTAAAAAAAATTTTTTCACGAAGTAGCTTGATTTATGACACGCACTTCGACATACATTTTCTGTTTTATTCCCTAGTTAGGTTGCTTTTCTTTATCTCATGGAATCTGTAAGCAAAAGAAAGTCTCATTTTTCATCAAACGAAATATATTTTCTGAAAATTTTGTTCCTTTTATTCTGTCAAATAGACCCATGTTAGGCATGAGCAGTTTCAATATTATTAATCTCATCAAAGTGGCCAACTTTGATTTTTGATCTACCCAACATTCAATCATGTATATTTCTTTATTTTATGGAATCTGCCTTTTTCGTGAAGAATATCTTGTTTCATGATGCTTGAAATTTTGAGATACACAATGAAACTGAACTAAATTAAAGAATGAAACAAAAAGTGTGTCTCAAAGTTTCAAACACTTCAAGGTATTCCTCACAAAAAAAACGATTTCATAAAATAAGGAAACTCACATTACTGAATATTGGGTAATTGGAAAATAACGTTAATTTCTCATAACTTAAGCAACATCAAGATACTCTTCATGAAAAAAACATACTCCATGAAATCTACTTAATTGTATGTTCGGTAGATGGAAAAAAAGTTAATTACTCCTCACTCTTTGAAATTCATCATTTTGAATTTTTTTTACCGAAACAAATGTTAAACCATAATATGTATAACGGTTTCCTATTAATTCAATGGCTAGTCGCGAAACGAGCGTACACGTGCGGCGAGTTGCTACGAATCCCAACCAATGTATTCCAATGCATCTGCGTCCACTACTATACCACAGCTTAATAAACACTGTGTTTATTAAGCTGTGACTATACTTTGAGCGAGAGTATACGAGCGGCTACAAGCGTCGCCGCTCGATCCGCCTGGAATGGGATCTGTAGAAAGTGTAGTGCGTGCACGCTTGTTGAGCTTACTCGATTTACGTGGTAAAATCCTTTCCGTGTAGAAATCCGTATGGAATTTGTTGAATATTGATCATCCTCAAGAATATTTGTAATGAAATTAATTTCATTATTTCTTATTTCAGTTGTAGATGAAATTGAATGAGCCCTATCATAAAGTGTTTTCATATTACCTGTTTTAACAATGATTTGATGATTAAAATGAAAATTTAGATATCGTGTGTCTTTTTTCTGAACACACTTGTCTATCGCATAAATGAAATACAAGGAAATCTTGATATTTCGTGCTATGAAAAGTCTGTGTTGCAATGCCTAAAGACTTGCTGGCGTTATGTGGATGATGTTTTGTGATTTGGCAACATGACATTATGTATGTATGTGGTTCATGACGATAAGACGTGTTGTGATGGCTCTCCGATAAATTGTATGAAAGAGGTGAAATTCGGCGGATAAGAGATCTAAAATTTGAACCAACGGTTCGTAAAAACGCTTTAGGTACAAACTGCCCTCAGTTGAACCAGAAATTTCTGTGAGTACCTTAAGAATTGTTTTCTTATAACTGATAACAACAACCAAGTGATAACATGCCGACAAATTGCGTTAAATGTGAAAATCCGATAAGTCGCAGCAAACCGGGAATCAAATGTTTACGGTATGTTTCGGAGATCCATTCCATGTGTGTCGGTTTCCCACCTGATACGGTCAAACTAGCGGAAACGGGCGGTTTCCGATGGGTATGTACAGCATGTTCCGAGATCAATGAAAATCTGGGAGGGAGCAGCATCGAACGGAAGCTTGACCAAATTATGAATAATTTGGGATTAATTAGCAAAAGGCAGGAGGATTTTGTCGCTTCTTTAAACTTCTATGGAGATAAGTTGCAGGATCTCGAAAACCAAATGAAATCGTTTGGGGACTTAAAGAAAAACGTTTCTGATCTGAGTGCTTCTGTAGAGTGGTTGAAAGATGAAAACATGAAGTTGAAGAGGGAGCTCCATGAACTGCAGCAGCAGGCAAAGATGAGAGATCCTGAAATTGTGGGAATACCGGAAGCAAAAAACGAGAATATCACCAAGATTGTTCAGCAGGTTTCGTCGATGCTGAGTTTTCCTAATATTGAAGCATGTGTGGAAAACGTTTACAGGGTTCATTCATCCCCTAAAGATAAAAAATCACGCCCAATAGTTGTGTCTTTTAAAAATAAAGTCTACAGAAACGAATTTATGAAAGCATATAAAGGCAGTAAGAACCTAAAGGCTGCGGATTTCGGGTTTAACCAAACGGAATCAAAGGTTTATGTTGACGAATCTCTTAGCACATTCAATCGAAGTCTTTTCTACATGGCGAGACAGTTTGCCAAGTCCAATAACTTCAAGTTTTGTTGGATTCAGGATTGCAAAATTTTATTAAGAAAGGACGAAAAATCCAAAATATTTCATGTGACTTCTAGTGAACAGTTAGAGAACCTGAATAAGGACTTTCTCGAGAAACAGTCTGGAAGTTGGTACATTCGATGGATTCTTCACTTAATGTGTATTATCAGAACTGTCGCGGTTTGAGAACGAAAACCAGTGATTTTTATTTGTCTTCCCTGAGTTGTGAATACGATTTAATTTGTGTTACCGAATCCTGGCTTAAACCTCATATAGACTAATTTGTGATAATTACAACGTGTTTAGAAGAGATCGATGCCAATCGAATAGGTCCAAAAAGGATGGCGGTGGCGTTCTTCTGGCTGTGTCAACGAGAATAAGGGCGGAGGTGTTAAGCGGTTTTTCTGGCGATTCCATGATTGAGGATCTTTGGTTGAAGATAACTATTGCTGAGGATGGGAGGAATCTTATCCTGTGTGTCTGTTACTGCCCTCCGAACACCAATACGGATGATTTTGTACTCTTCTTCAATGGTGTGTCATCTTTAATGAAGAAAAATCCGAAGGGGCATTATTTGATACTTGGTGACTTCAATCTTGGACAGTTTTCCTGGACGGTTGGGGGGGACCCGGGGTTCGAATGCGATCTGGTTGACAGTGATGTGTACTTGGCATTCAGAGACTTTATTTCGTTGATTTCTTTGTTTCAATTTAATGGTATATCAAATTCCCATAAAAGAGTTTTAGATTTAGTTTTGTATAATGGTGATCATGTCAGAGTTAATAGGAATGTATCATGTTTTGTGCCAGAGGATGCACATCATCCTTCATTAGATATATATGTTGATATTTCAGTTTCCAAGAATGCTTTCAAGTCTCGATCACAACATAAATTTTTTTGTGCCAATTATGAAGAGATCAGGGCGGATCTATCTTTGATAAATTGGAGGGAGCGATTATCGGATGCGGATGTAGATAGGTGTGTTGATAGATTTTATGAAACTTTGAATGAAATAATTGAAAAATTTGTCCCACAAAGAAATATAAAAAGAGTAAAGTACCCCTTTTGGTATTCAAAAGAAACAATCGCGGCCGTCAATGTGAAGACTAAATTTCACAGGAAATTCAAAAGATTTAAGGACAGATTCAATTATGAAATGTTCGTTCAGACTCGAAAAAAGTCTAAATTATTGATTCAAAGGGACTATAAAAATTATATTTCTTCTGTCGAATTGAACATTCCAAATAATCCTAAAGCATTCTGGACATATGTCAGTTCTTTGAGGAAAGGTTCTTCAAACATACCATCTGTAATGAGCTCGGGTGATTCGACTTTCAAGGATGAACTTTCTATAGCTAATGCTTTCTCTTCTTATTTTGCTGGTGTCTTTGAGGGTTCAGAAAAACCAATTCTTTATAAAAGTAAGAACTTGTTCAGCACATCGGTTTGTATCGGCAGTATAGGTTTGGATTCAATAAAAAAGAAAATTAATGATTTAGAACCAAATAAAGGCTCAGGACCGGACTCGATTCCTCCTATTTTTATTAAATCATGTGGCGATTTACTTGCGGAGCCACTGCACATAATTTTCAATAAGTCCTTATCTATTGGTGTCTTCCCCAGTAGATGGAAGTTTGCAAAGGTTGTCCCTATTCCTAAAAACGGTAACAGAAATGATATAAAGAATTACAGACCAGTATCTATCTTGAGTCATTTCGGAAAAATTTTTGAATCTATAATATCCGATTTTTTTTTTCATGAGATGAAATCCAAGTTATCAGATCGTCAGCATGGATTTTTTAAGGGGAGATCCGTTTTGACAAATTTGGCCCCCTATATTGATTTTATTACAAAAAAAATGGACGATCGGACACAAGTAGACTCCATATATGCTGATATGTCAAAGGCTTTCGATAGAGTGCACCATGCCACTCTGTTAGCTATTTTAGCAGATTACGGCGTAACGGGAAGTTTTTTGGAATGGATAGGGTCCTATCTCTCGGGTAGGCAACAATTTGTGGTGGTAAATGGAGTTTCATCTGACGCGGTCGAGGTTACATCAGGAGTCATACAAGGTTCACACTTGGGTCCATACTTGTTTGAGGTGTACATAGATAACATCTCAGATTGTTTTCTGTATGCTCTATTCTAAATGTATGCGGATGATCTCAAAATTTATAAGAATGTTCGAAGTGACCAAGATCTTTTATATTTGCAGGAGGATTTGAACCGATTGAGTGGGTTTTGTGCGGAAAGATACCTTGTTCTGAATCTGGAAAAATGTCTTCATATTACGTTCACGTGGAATATCAATGTGATTAGATATCCCTTATCGCTTAATGAGTATACCTTGGTGACGGTTGACCATGTGAGGGATCTAGGAATTATTTTAGACTCTAAGCTTTCTTTCAGTCTCCACATTGATAGCATAGTCACAAAAAGTTTTAAAATGCTTGGCTTCGTCTTACGAGTGACGAAAGAATTCACGAGTATTTCAGCTTTGAAAACTTTAAATTTCTCCCTTGTAAGAAGTAATTTGGAGTATACTACCCCTATCTGGTCACCACATTATCACAAGTACATAGATAGAATCGAAAGGGTGCAGAAAAAATTCTTCAAAAGTCTTAGTTATAGATTCGGTAACCATCAGACTGCAATTCAATACAAAGAAAATTTGAAGAAGTATAATATACTGAGTCTGCAGCAAAGAAGAGTTCTCTTCAATTGCACCTTTCTGTATCGGATTCTGAATAATTATTTTGACTATCCGTTGATAAATTTCATCACCTTTAATATTCCCTAGTATTCGGATCGTCGAAGAGTACTCTTTTATATAACGAAGTCTGCGACAAATGGCCGATATCATTCGGTGTTTCTTAGAATCATGCGTTTTTATAACTGGCATATAAGCAACATAGACGTCTTCAACGTCAGCATGGATTGTTTCAAAAAATCGGTGATAAGATACTTGAAATCATCATATTGTTGAGAGTTAGGATGTGATGTATGAATAATGATCCCTTTCACTCATTGGCGATAGAGTGAGTTTGTCAACTTTGTAAATATTAATTTTGTTAGATGTTAAGAAACCACATATATTTTGTTATTTCAATTTAATTCAAAATTTGTGAACCTCTTTTATTGGGTTTCCTGTTGAGGTTCCTGTTCAAATAAATAAATAAATGACAGAGAATAATTGATGGACATTTTCAATCATATTAATAATAACCCACAATGAAATTCACAATGGAATGTTTCGATAAACAAATTTTCAAATCATTTTGAAACAAGTGTGTCCAGAAGGCGCACAACAATCGATATCTGAATTCTTACATATTTTAATAAATCAAATGAGTGTTAAAACAGGTATACAGGATTTACCAAGTTCGAAGGCCTATTAGACGTTTCTGGAGAATTGGACCAATTTTGATAGAGTATGAAATATAATCTGATTAGAATTGTTGCATTCGTCTAATTACTTTTCAAAATATCTGGAAAAAACTGAAGAAAAAAGGGAGATTAGAGCATTCGGTATTATTTTTGTTACTCCTATTCTAAATAACTTAAGCACAAACCGTTTTCAAATACTTGAAGTCGAAATATTGTACAGGGTGGGCAAAATTGGTGATACATGAACTACAACTTTTTAACCCAACGAGATAGAGAAAAATGAATGGCACGTTACGGTGGTCTTTTTTAGAGAAACTGATAATGCCATCAACTGCATTTCTCTATCTTCTTTTGTTATCGAGTTATAGGCCAAAATTGAAATTTGGGCGATTTCAACTTTGGTCATTATCTCCGTTCCTGTTTGTGCTAGGATGTTGAAATAAAAACATTATACAGGCACTTTTTTCATAGCAATCCAGTAGCGTACTTTGGTTTTTCCCAAGAGGTTTCCTTGCTGAGCTATAACATAAATTTGTGTTTTTTCTTATGGAAACAATAGTTTTAAATGGCTTAGGAAGAATCGCCATTTTTTTCCCGTTTCAGAAATATATCATACATCATACATCGCCCTCAGATTCATTCAGATTTCATGAAAAATATAGTTTGTATGTGAAATTTGAATTATTGAGTTTTAAGTAGGTTTAATCACAGAATAATATGTCTCTACACATGGTGTCATAAATATTTTGTGATTGAATACTTGATTAAATTCTCTGTGGTTTGATCTCTGTTCAGAACAACTGTCAATACGAAGTCATTATTGCCGGTAGAATAAAAAATTTCAACATATCATATTTCTCCTAGTTTGCGAACATTTCCTTATTGCCGGCAATAATGACTTCAAATTCAAGTAATTTATAATTATTCTGAACAGAGATCGAAAAACGGAGAATTTAATCAAGTATTCAATGGCAAAATAATAATGACACCATGCGTAGAGACATATTATTCTGTGATTAAACCTACTTAACAGGGATGTTGCGGATGCCGATTTTTTCACATCCGCGGATGCGGATGCGGATTTTCGAAAACTCACATCCGCGGATGCGGATGCGATGCGGATGCGGATGTTTAAGATCTTATTTAAGCATAGTATACGAGTAAAGAATTAAGACAACGATAAAGCAGTTATTAATTAGTATTGAGTATATCAAGTGTAAGTATTTACCTACATGTTTTTTTAAATTTCACTTACTTATTTTTATATTAGTAAGAGAAGTTGAAAATTGGAGTATTATACTTTATAAAAAGTAATTTTGCCGTCTTTTCTGCTTCAAGGCGGTTACGCAGAGGTTCGTAAATTAAACCCGCGCTACTGAATAATTGCTCGCTTGGAACACTGCCTGATGGAGTGGACAAAATTCTTCGTGCTATCGGTGATAATATCGAAAACAATGAAACGTACTACCGGAGAAATATAATGGCATTCACCTTAATATTTCCCAATAAACAATAATTCGAGTACACGTACACTCCTCACTATGATCAACTGTATCATAATAGTCACAATATTATTCAAAATCACGTTTTCCAATATTCCATATTCCGAAAGTAAAAATGAATTTTTTTTAACTTTTTCATCAACAGATGCCCAAAAATCATCAAACTAGGCGAATTTTATAGCCCCTATAAACGTTTTATGAGCTTGCAACAACCGGGTTGTTTAGGTAAACAAACGTAGACAATTCTCACTGATCGGACGAACATCTGGCTCTTTTTCTTGGGGAGATCTCTGTCAAATCAAAAAAAAAAACCGCAACAACCAAAAAATACGCAATTCAGATGAAAATGTTTCCCCCGATTCGCGAATCATAATTCATGTTCAAAGACGCTTGGTCCCTGAACTTTCCTTCAACATTTCAAATGCTTCTGAAACAACGGGTATCGCAAAAATATAACATTTCAATATCACGGGCGATAAGAAATCTTGGGACTGGGACCACAGGCGGTCGTTAGAAAGGAGACGGATTGGAATTTCGGACTGACCGGAAAAAAAAACAGATAGTATAATAAAATATGTATTTGGAAAGTGTTTTGAAAAGAGAATTACCAGTATGAATATAAACAGAATAGAGGGGTGCGTCGAAAATTCCACCCTCTTGGATGCAGATGTTTCGGTTTCAGAAATAACTACAGAAAGAAGTAACAGTGAAAAACTAGCATCTTTCTGACACTTTCAAAATTGAAAAAGTATATATTTAGCATTTTCTAAACGAAACACTAACATATTTTGTTGGCCCTGAGATGGCGACACTGCACAACTCACAAATTATATTACATCCGCATCCGCATGAAAATCCGCATTGGTTTTTGCGGATTCGGATGCGGATGCGGCAGTAGAAATCTATGCGGATGCGGATGCGAATATGCGCAACATCCCTGCTACTTAATACTCAATGCTTCAAATTTCACATACAAACTATATTATTCATGATATCTGAATGAATCTGAGGGCGATGTATGATGTATGATATATTTCTGAAACGGGAAAAAAATGGCAATTCTTCCTAAGCCATTTGAAACTATTGTTCCCATAAGAAAAAACACAACTTTATGTTATAGCTCAGCAAGGAAACCTCTTGGGAAAAAACAAAGTACGCTACTGGATTGCTATGAAAAAGTGCCTGTATAATGTTTTTATTTCAACATCCTAGCATAAACAGGAAGGGAGATAATGACCAAAGTTGAAATCGCCCAAATTTCAATTTTGGCCTATAACTCGAAAACAAAAGGAGATAGAGGAATGCAGTTGATGGCATTATCAGATTCTCTAAAAAAGACCACCGTAACGTGCCATTCATTTTTCTCTATCTCGTTGGGTTAAAAAGTTGTAGTTCATGTATCACCAATTTTGCCCACCCTGTACATCTCTAGAATTTTGAAAAACTCGTCACACGGTGTTCCAAATGTGCGGTCAAAAATTGGGATCAAAATTGGCCTATAACTTTCGTTTTTCGAATTAGAACCCTATTTTTTTTATGCTTGCGTTGGATTCTGCGAAGAAAAATGATGATAGTGTTTTCAAATGTCAATGCACCTTAAATGAATCATTCTTGAGTTATTTAGGATTTTTTTATTTTATGTCGTACCTAGAGTCAAATTCATAAAATCTGATTCATATCAACAATGACGAACGAATTCAGAAAAAAAGTCTGTCACTAGCGAATTATTGGAATAATTTATCTTCTATGACCATGGAGCATTGTTGATATGAAACAGATTTTATGAACTTGAATCTACGTACGACATGAAATCAGAAAATCCTAAATAACTCAAGAATTATTCATTTTAGGTGCATCGACATGTGAGAACACTGTCATTATTTCTTTTCGCAAAATCCAACGCAATCATGAAAAAATAGGATTCTAGTTCGAAAGACGAGAGTTATGGGCAAATTTTGATCCCAATTTTTGACCCCACATTTGGAACACCTTGTGACCAGTTTTTCAAAATTCTGGAACTGTATAATAGTTCTACAGTCTCCGACTTCAAATATTTGAAAATCGTTTGTGCTTAAGTTATTTAGAATAGGAGTAACAAACTCATAATACCGAATGCTTTATCTCTTTAATACTCTATCAAAATTAAGAAAGAAAAAACAGAAAAATTTTTTTTTTATGCCTGTATGAGTGAAAGTGGTCAGGCTTCAAAAATATTTTAACTCGGTAGATAATGTCGAACAATATTATAATCCCAATTATAATCAGATTTCAAATAGGTCCAGTTCTCCAGAAACGTCTAATAGGCCGTCGAACTTGGTACACCCTGTATATTATAAAAACGCTTTATGATAGGGCCCATTTAATTTCAGTCACAACTGAAATAAGAAATAATGAAATTAATTTCATTAAGGTCAAGAACAACCGAATTTATTATCCTTATGTTAACCCAAATAGACTTACCGTTCCGTATAAAGAACACCTATCTAAAAGTTTTCTATTCATGCTCAAAATAAAGAAACAAAGAAGGCGTCAATATAAACACATAAATTAATGCTTTCTTCAACACTGAATATAACTAAAATATTGCTTAGTGTCCTCCAAGATTTAATAATGGAAATATTATTGTGGGAATAGGACAATTACAATATGTCAGAGTGTCTAATACATATATTTGGCGACGTTTCGCAAATTCACATTTGCTTCCTCAGGCCTACAAAATTAAAATCATTAACAACATTTTCCTTCTCTTACACAGATACAAAATCACATACCTCAATATGTTAAAAATCACAAATACCGACCATATAATGTAGAAATGTGAGCCAATCAAGGAAAATGACACATGTACACTAGATAGTTTGAAACAACAAACCATAAACCATAAATGTGAATCACAAAACAAGTCATATTTTAGTTGTCGAATATGGAACTATTTCACGTTTGAACTAACTAGTTCATCTTTTTGTCAAATTCTTATACTTAAATAATATTGGGTTATATAAACAACTAAGATGACTAGTATCAGATCTAAAATTAATAGATTTGTTTAAATTAATGTGAATCATCTCCAAGATATTTCTTTTTTGATATTGTTTTTCTTTTTCAAGAATTTTCACATTGGGAAAATCTAACCGGTGATTCTCTATGAAGAAATGGGAGCACAGAAGAATGAAAGATCACTACTATTCCTTGACGTATGTGTGCACCGAACTGAACAACAAAAACTTACAACCAACTGGTATACAAAACCCACGAGTTCGGGTGTTATATTGAATTATTTATCTACACATTCCCTTGGCTATAAGATCAGTGCCATTTACAACATGCTTCATAGAGCAGTCAACTTAAGTGCACCTGTATACCACAACCATAACATAGAAAAAGTAAAGAATATCCTATACAACAACAATTATCCAAAACATTTCGTAAGCAGAATTATTTCAGAACTTTTACCGAAAATTAAAGACAAAAAGAATAACATAATTGAAACAAATAAGAAATACTATAAAATACCATATATACCAGAACTTTCACAAAAACTTAAAAGAACTCTAAAATCAGATAACAAGGAATTAGTATTTTTATAATATAAAAACCGTGGGTTTGTTATACAGCCGTATCAAAGATCCTATTAAAAAAGAACAAAAATCGGGGGTGATATATGAAGTTCCATGCTTGGACTGCGATAAAGTATATATTGGACAAACAAAGCAATATTTAAACAACAGGATGAAACAACATAAATATGACTTGAAAGACTCAAAAAATAGAGAAAAGACGGCACTGTGCTCCCATTTCTTCATAGAGAATCACCGGTTAGATTTTCCCAATGTGAAAATTCTTGAAAAAGAAAAACAATATCAAAAAAGAAATATCTTGGAGATGATTCACATTAATTTAAACAAATCTATTAATTTTAGATCTGATACTAGTCATCTTAGTTGTTTATATAACCCAATATTATTTAAGTATAAGAATTTGACAAAAAGATGAACTAGTTAGTTCAAACGTGAAATAGTTCCATATTCGACAACTAAAATATGACTTGTTTTGTGATTCACATTTATGGTTTATGGTTTGTTGTTTCAAACTATCTAGTGTACATGTGTCATTTTCCTTGATTGACTCACATTTTAAATTTTTCTACATTATATGGTCGGTATTTGTGATTTTTAACATATTGAGGTATGTGATTTTGTATCTGTGTAAGAGAAGGAAAATGTTGTTAATGATTTTAATTTTGTAGGCCTGAGGAAGCAAATGTGAATTTGCGAAACGTCGCCAAATATATGTATTAGACACTCTGACATATTGTAATTGTCCTATTCCCACAATAATATTTCCATTATTACTGAATATAACCTACAAAGTGCTTCAGTATTCAAATTCACTTTAAAGCCATTCATAAATATATCAATTGTTGCAATACCTCATTTTGTCCGGTGGTGTATTTTTTCATATGTATTTATTTCATCGCGTTTGCGAATAAAATAATTATATCTATGGTCGAATGAATAATATAAGAGGCGAATTCATCTTCTCCATGATTTCACATCATGATTTTTGCTACGTAAATGAAGGCGTTCTTTTAACGGAACGGTAGGATTATCACCTACTATATTACCTGGATATATTGTTATAACTATTGGAAAAATAATCTGACTCTGCATGAGATACTACATCATGCAGATAATCTGGATATGATTTCAGAACCACCTGATAGCAAAATTTTCTTCTGCACATAATTCAATAGTTTTCTGTAACTGAAATAACTATAATGTTGCTTATGCGCCTACTAATTTCTTATTCGTATTTCCATGCACCAAACAAAGTAATAATATATTCACCATGAGAAAAAAAATATCATTGACCAACCAAAACTCATCAACATTAGAATATATGGGGGGCGTTGACTGATCCCGTAAAAACATGAGTTAGAATCGTATTTCGACAAGGACAAAAATTGTATTTCCCACTTCTTGCACACTGCTTTGACATGGTTGTTCAAAACGCAGAAATAGTAACAAACTAGACTAGCTATCATCGCAACAAGATTGCTGGAAACTAATAGAAAAACAACAAAAACAGGACCATCTAAGCAATCAAAGAGTTTACACCAATCTTCAGGATAGGTCAGAGTAGACCATCTGATTGTTTACCAGAATAAAATAAAAAAATTGTGAAGTGTGGCATAAAAACCAATATTTTATAAGTATTAAATATAAAATAGCATAACATCCGAAAAATTGCTTCTATAATTACGACATATTATAATTCAATGTTCATTTTTCATAGAATAAATTTTAGTATCTCAAAAACCTACCGTTCCTTTAAAAGAACACCACAAATTTTGACTTTTCGTGAAAAATAAGTACACATCAAGATGAAAAATATTTAAAAGCTCCATAATCTGACACAATTCTCATTGAAATGAAAGAAAAAAAATTTCAGGTCTATTTGGGTAAATGGACTTTCAAAAAACTCGGAAGAATTGGTTCTGAATTCAACATAAGAACCGTTTTCAAAACACGAAATGATTCACGATCTATACTTACAAAAACTGAACCTTTCAGAAAAGCCTAAAGACCAATAATTGTGTTTAGGCTTTTGTTGTGAAGTCCAATAATTGTGTTCACAATATCCCTTGCATCCGTGGAAAAACTTTCACAGGAGAAACATTAAGACCCTTAGAAATTAGAAAACGCGAACATAAGAATGACATAAAAAATTGCGATATTGGTAGATGGCAGTGGTGGGGAAATTTGTTTGGTGTCCTCAACACTTCAGAAAGACTTGCAGTCTGGCAATGCCACAATTCTCTGACCGTAACACTTTCAAATTTCAATGGATATCAACCATAGGCACTGGTTGGAAAAGGTACTGTTAACACTTGTTTCTGGCTCAACGAATACAATATTTCTGTTGAATGTTCACTTCAGATAGCCTCTCGCTTGGACTACTCGATTCACTTTTTGTGTGAATAATTTCTAAACTTGAATTATTTTTCAGCACTACAAATTATAAGGAACGGGAAAGTAATACAACAAACAACAATGCAACTTACTTCATTGGTAGGTTTATTCGAAGAGAGCTTTAGAAGGTTATGTTACAAAACATATAAATATAGACCACCCAACCTCAACCGTTACATTCTCAGATTCTTCTTCTTGTCAAAACCAACGACACTAATCTTAAGGCATAGGGTATGCAACCCTAATTACTCGTTGGAGAATTCAAGTAAGTATGTAATTCTCCAACAGGCAGATCATGTGCCTTGCGATACCGGCGATCACATGGTGGATTGGAATAACACAAAAATTCTATTGACGCAACCTGATAGTTATAAAAAAATCAAGGCGTCGGCATGTATTTTGTTGGATAAAACTAATAATCTAGCCAATTGTTCGTTGTGTGTGAATCGTATTTGGATTGATTCGTTGAGAAAAGAACTGATTTCAGGGAATTTTGAAATAAAGTAGCGATATCACCATCATGGTAATTAATATTAATCTATGGTCATCATGTATTGACAAATGTCAATTGAGAACAGTTTCGGCCTTAGGGGGTGGCGAACGGGACAATCGCCCGGGGCCTCGCGCGCCTAGGCTCCAGCAAATTTTGATATCGATTTAGATCTCTAATTATTTATAAAAGTTTAAATATAAGGGTAAGTTACAAAAAAAGTTAGTTAAGGAATACATTAATTCGAAACAAAATTTAAACAAACATAATGTAGTTTTTGAATATTGCGCCTTGTCAGAACGTCCAAATATGCAATTGAGGCACCAGTTGTCTGATAGCCTGACCCACCAGATCAGTAGGAAGAACAGAATGTAGAATCACACAACACAATTAGGGTAAAAATTATTCAAGTACAATGTTTACTTATCCCAGATGTTGGAACCTCATAAAATATGCATAGCCGTGTCCCTTTGAAATATTCGTTCAATTATCGTCTATTACACGAATTTATTTCATTGTAGAGAATTACGGAAGGAGGAGCGCAAAATCTGTTTTTTTTTCCGAATCAATTGATCAGTGATGCGAATACTGGGTTCAGTTTTGTTATATTCTATTTATTCTGGTGAAAAACTTCCATTGTTTTGGGTTCTTCATTCACATGTAGAGGTCATATTAACATTTTTTGAGTAAATTCAAATTTTTCTTGTTATTGAATTAAGAAATTAATTCAATATCTGAAAGTTTCTGAAACCTTTTTTTTTCAGTGTGGCTTTTGTATGTTTTAATTTGGATACCAACAATCCAATGAATTTATCCAATACATAATATTTCAGTATCGGATACTCAAAAGTATCCAAGTGGCACAACACTAACCCGAACTGTTCCGAGCTTCAGGGCTTGATAGATTAGATTAGATTTCATGAACAGGGGTCGTAGTGGCTTCGTTCAGCCTTCCGGGAACCTCGACCGCAAGGATCTTTTGTTCTTTACCCAACTCGTTCATTTAAATCCCAAGGAGGTCATCAATGGTGTTGATGAACCCAGCGACCTCCTTAGGAGCCTTGGCGGTTATTTCATGTGGATCCAGAACCGACTTCCCCATGTGAAAGGTTCTTAGTTCCGCAAGTTCTGGACACTTGCATACCATGTGTTCAGCCGTCTCCTTCTCTGATCCACATAGCCTGCAGGTTTCATCTGCTGACTTTCCCATGCGATACAAATGATATTTATATCGACAGTGTCCCGTCAGCAGACCCACCATTACTCGAAGCTCAGCTCGTGGCAGCTTTATGAGCTTCCTGGTGTAGGTCGACGAGAATTCCACAAATCTCTTGGCTTGTTCAAGTCTGGGAGTATTTCTCCAAAGCGTTATTTTGTTTGCCGCTTCCCATTGTTGGACCGCTTTCTTGTATTGGTCTATTCCAAGCCCGCAGAAAGGTTCAGGTCCAACAGGCTTCAGAATTGAAGCATTCTTCGCCAGTTCGTCGGCTGTTTCATTTCCCTCAATACCACAATGTCCTGGTATCCATAGTAGAGTCACTTTGTTGCCTCTGGCCAGTTGCTTTATGGTATTACGGCATTCATATGTCAGCCGAGATTTCTGGCTATATGATTCCAGTGATCTCAAAGTGGCCTGACTGTCCGTGGTGATATATATATGCGCTCCTTTAAGATTCCTTTGAAGGCACTCTTGAGCGCAGGTATAGACTGCTAGTGTTTCAGCCTGTGAAACCGAAGGTTCACTTCCGAGGGACTTGGATATCCTTGTTTTGGGTCCCCATATCCCAATGCCTGTACCCCTTTCTGTTTTCGATCCATCAGTATACCATATGGATGACTTCTTGTCTATACGATTTACGAAGTTCATTGCACTATGACGATCACCAATGATCGTTTCGAATGGCATTTCGAAATCGTATGTGATTGGCATCACATCTGAGGGTTTTGCCAAGAGGCTTGAGTCCAGTTGGTTCAGTATCCTCATATGTCCAACCCAGTTTCCGGGTAGGAGGTTCCCCTTTAGGGAAATTTTGATGGCTTCCAGCAGGCTACATTTCCTTACATACAAGTGTAAGGGAGGCAAATCGAGTATGACCTCGAGCGCTGCTGTCGGAGTTGTGCACATAGCTCCGGTGGCCCCAACACAAGCTAATCGCTGCAATTTTAGCAGCTTGTTGCAAGTAGTGGCCTCTTCGGTTTTTGTCCACCATGCTAGTGACGCATAGGTGACAACGGGGCGTACCACGGCAGTGTATAACCACAGTACCATTTCTGGTCTCATTCCCCATGTTTTTCCAAAGAGCCTCTTACAGGCCCACATGGCCCTTGTGGCTCTGGAAATGGTTTTTGCCACATGTTTCCTCCAGTTGAGCTTGCTGTCCAGGATGACTCCCAGATAGTTACACTCACTGGAGAAATTGAGAGTCTGTCCATTCAGAACCAGAGCTCTCAGATTAAGATTCCTTCTTCTAGTGAAGGGAATCAGGGTGGTTTTGGACGGATTAATTGTCAGTCCCTCCTCTTCGCACCATCTTTCAATTATCCTGAGGGCAGATTGCATGCGGCTGCTCAGTGTGCCTTCATGCCTACCTCTCACGGCTACCACCAGATCGTCAGCATATGCCTGAGCGTTGTAACCGTCTGCCGTAAGCTTCTCCAAGAGACCATCCATGACCAGACACCACAGCAAGGGTGATAGTACCCCTCCTTGAGGGCATCCCCTGCATGTAAACACTGTCACCTCAGTTTTCTCCCAGATAGGCTGTGACAGTTCGCCCTTTCAGCATTGCCGATATCCATTTTACAGTGGTGATTTCCACCCCTTTGTTTTTAGCAGCATTGCATATGGAGTCATGTAGGGTATTGTCAAAGGCCCCTCCAATGTCTCCGAACATTGCCAGCATAATCCCCTTTGAGGTGAGAGTGCCTTCCACGTCCACAAGGAGGTGGTGCAGGGCTTGATAGAACTAGGACTTGACGCCCTCAATGAAACTGACCATAAGTGGCTCCTCTATCGCGCGGGCAATCCCAGAAAAAGTCATATATGGTGGATTTTGCAGAGAAATTTTCGATACAAATATTATAAGAAACCACTGTTTTCCATAGAAATATGTTAACAACATGGTGACATTTTCCATGGAACTTTCTATTCTGTTCATCTGGATGATAAAAATAAATAGTTTTATTTTTATGATCTTCTCTTCGAAACAGAAAATTTAATACTGCTGAGATTGAAGAACATTCCATTGTTTTTTGAGCCACACCTGAGTGTTTGACTGATTACATAATAAAAGAAGTAGAGCAGTTATATCATTGCAAAAATGCAGAGGTCAATAAAATGATAACGGAGCCATTATGCATGGTGAAAAAAGTTGTGTCCAAAACCGTTATTCTTGAAATTAATCCACCTGCTTACTTTTTACCTTGTGGGTGTCAAAGCTGGAATCTCATCCTAGAAGATGCAGCACCGTCTTGTGTCCAAGCAAAATCTTTTTTTGGTTTACTACAAAGGTTGTGTACTCTGTTTGCCGACTAAACTCAGAGGTGGGATATATATATATATATATATATATATATATATATATATATTTATGAAAAAGAGAGCTAAAATAATACAATAAATGTTGAAACAAAAAGTAGCTAAGCTGAGGTGAAAAAAAAAACGGGGTATCATAACATTCTTCGTATAATACTATAGAATCATACGATACTATCATCACTAGTATCATACGATACTATACAGCCAGGGGAAAAAACCTCAGCCGAAAAAACCTGTCCCCCCGTAAAAAAAATAACATAAAATATTAAATATCAGGAAAATCTTGAAAGACATCAGTGTGATCATCTTCATGTTATCCGTCGTTATGCTATGATAAACAGATTCTTCCCAAAACGACTCGCAATTCTTAATCTGAAATGAAAAAAAGACAAAAGGAGAAAAGAAACCGATTATTCAGAATAAATCAAATGCATTTTAGAAATGCATTTGCTACTATAGAAAACATCAACATTCAGATTTCTTGGCCAAATAATGTTCGGAGGTTTATAAATATTTATGACAGAAATGTCAAAAAATTTGAAAGAAATGAAAAAAAACTCCATCAATTTCCCCTTTCCGAATCTGTTGAAAAATTACGAACTGATAATTTTTTAACATAACAAGCTAAACTTGTAAAAAATCAATTAATACATAACTTTCAACTGTCCTCTTTCACGAGGATTTTTTTTCTGTTGCCGTGTGGGTTTCTTGCAGAAGAATCACTTCGATACCATGTTCATCAGCTAATTTGGAGACGTAATCACACTTGTCCTTCGAAATTCCTTCGATATTCAAATTCAAATTCCACAAATTCTTGCTCTCTGGTCGAGAGGGTTTTTCAAACCGGATACGACCTTCCAGGTGATGATTTTTCGGCACTTCAAATGTTCGAAGACCCCTACGGGACCCCAATGAAAGGCAATAATCTCCCATAGATAAACCAAACATGTTATAACACAAGAAAACAGAATATTTTTCAGGACCAAAAACTACGACATACTCTGAGAATTGTCATTCTAATTTTAAAGGATCATGTGAAAGCCTTATCACTAACACCGCTTTGTGAAACTAGATTCACGAAGAAAAAAGGGCCTCGCGGAAACCCGGCCCGCGGAAACCCGGCCCGCGGAAAACCGGCCCGCGGCCTCGCAATGGGTAAGGCCGCCCCTGATTGAGAAATCAAAAATTCTTACGATTCCGAAAAGCTCATGTTGAGAAATTGTCTGAAGAAGGAGTCTGATATAGACTCCAAAACGTTACAAAGCTTGAAAGTTCGAAGTGTTTTCTCTGTGATGTTTGATCGTTTCTCAAAAACATTCAGAATTCCATTAAAAATATACTCGAATGTTCTTTGCTTCATTCCATAGGAATTGAAAAATCGCTCAGGATATTTTTCCATATTTCCATTTTTTGGACTCAATACTGAAAGATCGATACGAACGTCGTCGTTTTCGAAAACGAACTACGGTCTTTGTATCGGGCAATCGGTCTTATCCATAGAAATACAAACGCAAAAAGACGCTACCGTCGCCGCTGCCAGTGGAGACCTCTGTACTGTAGCTCATTACCACCGATGTTGTAGCAGCTACAAACGCTCGTTTCGCGTCAATGCTTGAATACGCTTCTAGTTGACGGCCGGTCTAAGACAAAGTTCTTTTTAATTATCCTATGGGACACTGTATAGGTTATGACTAGTTAATCAAACGATAGAGTAGACCAAATACAAAAACTATTGATAACACCAACATTAGTTCAGCGAAAATGTACCGTTTCCAAAATAATTAGAATTTTATGAATACACCTAATATTTCCAATTTTCGAACAATTTTTTTCAATTGCAGGGCCAGTATGTGATTAAGGATAGCGATTTTTTATTATCACTACTAATTAAAATTATTCTAAAAATTATATTACTCTTTATAAACCCTCCCTAGTTTAAAAAAATTATACATACCTCATTTTTTTTGCAAAAAGTTTTGAAAACTTCCCCATTTTCTTAAGATTCAAAATTGGTAATTATTTACCAATAACAATATTTCTTTTACTTATTATTTGTTTGGGATTCAAGAGAGGTTTATGTAGCCATCTTTCCGGCATGACGCGTCGTTACTCCAAGATACGGTGTCAGAAAAATTGTGATTTTCAGTAATTTTTCTATCACATGATTCGACAGCATCGCACCCGCGTTGCTTAATCCCGGGGTTCTAATTTCTGTACCGGATGGACTTGGTATGGGTGGTACTCACACATTTTTAATATTCTATGGGTGAAGGTAGATCGTGGAATACCAGTTCGTTGCCCAATGTTGCGAGTAGAGATGTCAGACTCTTCTCCAATTATTCCCAAGAGGGTGTCTTCATCTGGCGGTTGTGGTCTCCAAGGTTGATGACCGTGGTCAACTCCTGGCATTCTATCAGCTCGGTAAGATGGTGGGTTCTAATAAAGACACCATAAGCGGGATGTTGGCGGTTTGGATAACGCTGAGCATAAATCCTTGCTGCTTCCGTTGCGTTGTAGGTGACATCACTCAAAGCGGGTTTCTCCGTGAGTGAGTTGCATATCTACATACTATTTTGCAATGTGAATCACTCGCTACGTTGTTAATGAACACCCATCTCACACAATTAATCAGAATCCAAGTTAATGCAAGACCTTATCCACAGTTAACTTTCCAATCGTTAGGTATCGAAAAGTCCGGTGGTCATAAAAAAATTAACGCTCAGCGCCAACACCCCGCTTATGGCATCTTTATTAGAACCCACCAACCTTACCGAGCTGGTAGAATGCCTGCAATTGAGCCTGACATTCCTACTCGCAACATTGGGCGGTGAACTGTATTCCACGATCTACCATCCATAGAATATTAAAAATGTATGGCCTCACCATGTCCAGCGGGTACAGAAATTAGAACCCCGTGATTACGCAATACGTGTGCGATCCTATAGCATCATGATAGCAAAAATTACCGAAAATCCCAATTTTTTCGACACCGCATCTTGGAGTAACGAATCGTCGTGCCAGACAGATCATCATCATCATCATCAATGGCTCTACAACTCAAGGTGAGTCTTGGCCGCATTTACTATTCTTCTCCACTCTAGTCGATTTTGTACTGCTAGCTCCCATTGTGTTATTCCCAGTCTCTGCAAATCACTGGTCACTGCGTCTTTCCACCGGACAGATGGTTACATAAATTTCTCTTGAATCCCAGAGTTAAAGAAATATTGTGAATATTATTCACCAATTTTGAATCTCCAGAAAATGGGGAAGTTTTAAAAACTGTTTGCAGAAAAAAATATGGTGTAATTTTTTTAAACTAGAGAGGGTTTATTAAGAGTAATAAAAATTATGTAGAAGAAAGGATAAGTTTTAATTCACATTTATTGAGGTTTTCGTTCAACTTTTAAGGATAATTAGGATTGAGTGATAATACAATAATCTAGGATCAATATGGGCTAAAATCGCTATTCTTCATCACTACTGGTCCTGCAATTGAGAAAAAATTTTCATATATCAGCTAATTCTATCGATACCAGCAAACAGGTATCCTTGTCCTAGTCATCAACGAATGCAATTATTATCGTGGTTGCAATAAAGAAAAATTTCTGTGTTTACTATCTCAGGGATAACCTTCACACATTCAGAAAATTCAATTCGGATCACAAATTCTAACTGATATTCAAATTGGTCATCATTGTCCATTTAAAGGTTCAATCTCGAAGTCGAGGCCCTGAAGATTTCTACCTCAGATGTAGGCGAAGCTTTAGGTAGAGTACTAGAGAGAACTGCTGAACAGCTAGGAATAATTTTGTAGTTGGATAATATATTGTCGTGGAAACTCTATCCATTGTATTAAATTTTTATTCAATGGTCATTTAAGGTTCAGCATAGCAAAACTTCAGTAAATTTTAGTGATACCTGGAAACCCCATGTGCTACAGCTTTCAGAGCAAATGTGATTGGACTCGAAATTATTCCATTTCAAATAAATTCGCTGTAGAATTTTTTTTCAATTCCCAGAAATGCTTTTAGATAAAATATCTTTTTATGGTTTTCCACAATTGGTTTCAGATGGCGATCCCTAGAATCAGTACAAGTATCGTGTGACCTTCGTCAGCAAGACTTGACAAGGAACAAGAAAATTATACCGAGGCATTCATTGAAGAACTGGCTTGTCGGCTTGTTCAACGGAAACAGCCTCAAAACCAGCAGTGCCTCTTTGAAAAAGGCAGTAATTGCTGATTTTCCCCGGACAATAGAAAGAGATAAGGAAAGCGTTATCTGAAGGAGAGAAAGTATAAATACTGTGGGGACCATCGTTTAGGATACCGAAAATATTGAAATGTTCGTTCTCTAAACAAACATCGAACCGATTTTACACAGACAGTAGGGAATCTCTGTTTATTAAAATTGAAAGGGCGTTTTCCTCAAAACCCTTTTTCCATAACTGGCATTTATTTGCTGCGTTACAGCCAAAGAATCTAGAAAAAATATTTCTTGATTGAAATGAGGAAATACAAAATATTCATATCATTACTATTATTATGTAGAAAAAATAAGAATTTGAAAACTTATTAAATGAAAAACTTGATAATATAACTCTGAAATAATATATATCTCGGTGTTATTATCATAATCAATTTGAAGGATGCAGAAATCGAAAAGTGTTCCAAATTGTACAAATACACCTGTTCTCTCAAAGAAAAAATTCATTTTAATTCGAAAACATTCAGTTAATTATTTTCACGAATTTCCTTAAGACCCAGAAAATAAAAAGCAATGAGACAAGGTAGTGATTCGTGGAAGCAAGGCACCTATTATAATCTCAGTATCATTTTTTATTAACATTTAACAGTTTCGAAATTCAGTATGCCAGTTTTCTGAATATACAAACCCTTTCGGTGATAAATTAATTATTTCTACCAGTGTCAGAAAGATAATTTTTGTTCAGTAGGAAGAGCATAACTTTTTTTTTCAAAAATGATGATTCGTAACTTTTTTAACCAAATGTTTCTTACTGTTGTGAGAACCTGATTTTCATTGACAATTTAATTACACATTCCAAATTATCTCCGCCCTTGAGAGCAACTGCTAAGTTTTTTCTATCAAATAATTTATTACAGTAAAAAACAAAAGTTTCATTTGTATGTGTCGAATTTTGAACGAACAATGAAAAAAATACAGTTTTTGCATTTTTCAAATCCTGATACAAAAAATTCCCGTATAACAACTTCTAGAATCACGTCCTGAAGCATTTTGACGTTGCATCCGGACACTTAACATACACAGACATGTATTAAGTAGTCTATTGGCATATATTGAACAATCTACAGCGTTGTACAGAAAGAAGTTTGAATAGTGTATTTGCTCAGATCCATTTCAAAAATTCGAAAAAAATTATCATTCCATAAAAATTTGCATTGTAATTCACCTGGTACATCTGCCTTAATGTTCGAATATTCATTTTTCGTTAACGTTTTCTTCTTTCAAACTTGTCTCATTTTAATTTTACACACTGTGTTTTCAAAATTTAATCCTTATTTTCAGCAGGAGGTAGAACTCCTCAAAATAAACCATTATAAAAAAATCACCGATATTAATAAATTATTCGAAATAGCTGAAGCTTCATCCCCAGAGTCGAATACGAATAATAGGAAGACTATGGGTTAGTAAGATTGGGCATTCCGAAAAAAAATTCAGATTTCGGTCGACAAATAATGTTTATCCTTCTGCGTCCCACAAGGCCTAATTCTCTTGTTTTCAATACCGTGTTGTAAAAAATTCACTGTGTCAAAACTATTTTTTTATGTTCTTGTGTTATAATTTATTTTTTGTAGCTTATTTTTTAGTGAAATGGTTTTTTCAATTATTTCTAATTCTATTTAAATTGAGGGCTCACCTCTAAATACACCCTATATAAATTTATCTGAGCAGATATGAATGTTCAACTTTAAACGACGACATTTTACTGACATTTCTCATTTGATTGATTGTTATTGTGCTTGGTGTAGAATATTTTCGTCTTTTACCTATTTTGTCAATTTTCAAATACCACCAACATAGCTGTTTGAAGTCGTCTACAGCCAGGAATGAACTTTTCTGGTGACTCTGACTGTGATCCCAACATGTAAACATAATTGTAGATAATATTGGATGAGATACTTGTTGCACTGGTAATATTTGTGCCATTCATTTTAGTAAATATATATCAGAAGGCATTCACTTTAATGTAAATAATTATTTATAGGAAATTTCATTTAATGAATAAACATATTTATTTACTGAATTCTATCTCTCTTATTTTCAAAAGTTTTCATTTTGAAGATTTTCATTGATTCATTCCTTCTGTTCACTGAAGTAGCGGTTTTTCAATAATGCACTTATGCAGTCTTCCAGTTATCAAATCCTTTTTGGGCTGTCTTTACCCAAACTGCCTCCAAAGGTAGAGCCCTTATATGCTGTTCTAACCAGTACTCTTATGTTACAGAATAAGGACTTCCACAAAAGAACAAAAAAAATTTATTATTTTTTTTTCAATATATAAAAACAAACGGGAAAATTTAATCACTCACGACATGTAGAATTCATGTGTATTATGGATTTTCATGGAATGTTTTGTATGTTGAAATAAAATAGTGCAGAAAGTATCTTTCCCGTACTCGATTGCTTTCCCGAACTCCGCTCCGCGTCGTTCGGGCAACAGCAATCTCGTACGGAAAAGTAAAACTTTTTGCACTTGATAGGAAAATAACTATTTTCTACGACCTTGCGTTTTTACCCAATTTCCCGCGCTCATTTTAATTTAGAAAGTGTCACTTTCCCGCACTAGTGCTGGAAAAACCCCTTCTATTCCATTCCCGCACACTTTTCAGTGCGAGAAAAGATTAGCAGTTGTTCTTCCCGCACACTTTTATTGAAGAACAAACGGAATTATGATATGTCTCTATGCACCGAAAGTCAATGATGAGATTACTATGGTAACGGCATGCAGAATTACGTTCGACATTCATGTGTATTATGAACACACACTGAGTTATACAAACCCTGGAGTCACCACATGAACGCGTGCTGTTGACCCCCACTACTTGAGGTCAAAAACGTTAAGACTGAAAAGAAGTGTACTCGGCATCGTTGCCAATAACTGTGATTTTTCTCGAATTTATGTAACTTTTACGTTTCTCGGAAATTTATCCTGGAATAGCAAGCAATATTTTGGAAAATTTCGTTTTCAATTTTGGATGGTTTATACATAATTTGAACGTCCTCGTTTCAGTTTTGGCTTATTATTATTATTAATGAATTCAAAACAAATCAGAGAAAATAAAAAAGTAGTCATTCTATCACTTCAAGAGACAAGGAGTCGGCATATAATAATAATAATCTTTATTCACACTCAAAAAGACAAATAGCATCAATATTCAATACTCCAGTTGATATACAAATTTGAATGTGAAAAGGGACTGAAAACAATTTAGAAAAGATTAACTTCAGTCCCTCTCAAAAAAAAAACAAATAAATCTATCCATTGAAGAAATTATTCAAATATGTTATGGTTTTAGACGAATAACAAGTGTTTATATTCAATGTTGTTTGCATTTATGTTTCTTTGAAATTTTTTGTTTTCGAAAAATTTGTTTATTTGCTTTTGAGGAACTCGTTATTGTTTAACTTGTTGATTGTGAAAATGTTTTTCATTAATTATTATAGCTTTGGTTTGAGTCACTTTTCGGTTCTTAATTCTTGACTCTTGGGTTAGCATCGACACTCTTCGGGAAAAACCGGGAATTGTTGGTTTAGTTTAGCAACTTCACTGAAATCGAAGCGTCTGGCAACACTGGTTACTTGGACATTGTAGTGAACGTTTTCAAATGAAACGAATTGCCCTCCTGTGGTGGGGAGAAAGTAAATGTAAGCGGCACGCATTCTGTCACTGGTGTTGAAAGCCAGTCAGCACTCCAGGGTTTTATATAACTCAGTGTGAACACATAATTCTATACCGAGGGGGTGATCACGAGTGAAATTGTTGTACACTTGCTTGGAAATGTGTGGAAATGTGTAGAAATGTTTAGAAATGTTTGGAACTGCGCGTGCGCGGCGGCATGCGCAATAGGACAATAAAGCGTGATATAAATGAGGTTAGAATATTCAATTGGTGGATGTTGGTGAAGTTTTCATCCAACGGATCTAACAACTCATATGAAGTGTTATAACTAGATATACAAGGGGCGGCTGAAAAGTTCGCGCCCTAGCTTAGCTAACGATGAGTAATTAGCTTGTGACTCGTGTGACTAGTTGCGACACTCAGTGGTACTGTAAAAGTAATTACTAATCAAGTTTGCACTTGAAGCTCAATTATTTATCCAATAACAAATATCCGTGAATCTGAAAATTGTAGGAATTTTGAACACCACGCCGTGATACAATTCCTCGTTGACAAGGGAATTACACCGAAAGAAATTTTTGATGAGCGATATTCTGCATAGCAACCAATGCGTCAAACATTCTGTTATGTTGCCCCATATTTCTGTCCTGTATTGTCAGTATTTCAATGTTCAGAACTTTTCTTAAATTGAATGAGTTTTTGTGTGAATACTTTCGTTTTTATTTAATTTTTATATATATATATATATATATATATATATATATATATATATATATTGTTATTTTTTTTTCAGATAATTTTCATATTTTTTTATAAATGCATTAAAGATATTTTTCTTTTTTGTTTTTCAACCTAGTTGCTGTTTCTCAATGTTAATAAATTGTCTGAATCTCATCGTTATTTATACAGGGTGATCCACGGCCGATGGTACGTTAGACGTTTACGGCGAACGGAAAGCAATAATTCATTGAAAATTTGGTTTCTTGGACAAGAACAGATCTATCGATCCAAAATATTTTCAGTGTTGCGGTGTTGCCGCTTATATCAAAAAGTAGTACCTTCATTGTTATTTCAAAGGCACACCCTTTATATTATTGCACTTTTCTATTCATCGTAGTAACACGATTATTTTGGTATCACTTCCTCATACTTATCTTCAGCAGTTCCTGAGTAATTTTATGATTACCTCCTTTTTTGTGAAAAACATAGCTTTGTTTAAACATCCATAACTTCCATACTATGAATCCTGGAAAGCTGAAATTTCGTATGCAGAAGGCTTAGATTTTATGTATTATGCAGGTTTTACGAAAAACGCTTTTTTTCATACAGGGTCATTGAAAATTCGATGGTTTATCCAGACATACAAAAACAGTTTAAAGTGCATTTTTCAAATGGGATCCCCTGTGTATTTTAAGAAATACTGAAAGAAAATTGAATTTCTTTTCAAACGATATATCACATTCCCATACCTAGATTGTAAGATTCTGCGTTGAACTGAAATTATATAATGAATAGTTTAAGGCTTTCACGACCGGATATACTGGTATGAAAGGGCTTATTGGCCGTGATCCATTAGGAATAATTTCACCTAACGTTTCGCCTACAACTTCGGTAGGCATCTTCAGAGGATTCTCGGTCTAAGGTTGTACCTGGAACGCTGAATTTCTAACACTAACGTGTTCGAACCGGAAGCGTCATCTGCGCGCCGGTTTATGGCGGGAAAAAGTGGCGAGTCTACGTGCTCGATGCTGATTGGCCCATCGCTCCCGCTTCGTGTCGGCTTGATCTCTGTCGGTAACCAGGCGCTATGCAAGAAAGGGGTCTCTTCTTTTCTGTTCATGTTATTTTTGTGTTTATAAATTTCAATGGCTTCCATGTTCAGCCTGGAATAGTAACTTTTAATATTGGAAATAATCTCCGCTTTTGAGAAATCTATGTTGTGTCCATGTATTAGCGCATGTTCTGCTAGTGCGGATTTTTCTGTCTGATTCAGTCGACAGCATCGTCGACAGTTCGTGCTTCTAAATTCTGGTATTAATACTTCGCTTTGTTGTGCCAATATAGATTTTGCCGCAGTCACAAGGTATCCTGTAAATACCAGCTTGTGAAAGTGGGTCGACTTTGTCTTTGGTTGTTTTGATCATTTGCCCAAGTTTTTGTGTCGGCTTATAAACGGTCTCGATGTTGTGCCTTTTCAGTATTTTACGAATTCTATCTGTGACCTTGGGGATGTATGGTAAGATTGCTCTTCCGTTAGGTGTGATTCGTGAAGTGTTATCATCACGGGTCTAAGTTTTCGTTCTTATTGCCCCCTGAATTTCTTCGGTATTATAGCCATTGGCGATGAATGCATTCTGTAAATGTTCAAGTTCATCCTCCAGAAATTCCGGCTCGCATAATCGTCGGGCTCTCTCTACGAGTGTTTTGATAACTCCTCGTTTTTGTTTGGGGTGATGATTGGACTCCTTATGTAGATATCTGTCAATCTCAATGAGGACACATCCATTGTGATCCTCAGGAACCGCTGAAGAGAGAGAACCGTATGAGAGAGTGAAACCAAAATAATGGTGTTACTACGATGAATAGAAAAGTGCAATAATATATAGGGTGTGCCATTTGAAATGACAAAGTAGTTACTACTTTTTGACAAAAGCGGCAACACCGCAGCACTGAAAATATTTTAGTTCGTTAGAGCATCTGTTCTTGTCTAAGAAACCAAATTTTCAATGAATTATTGCTTTCCGTTCTCCGTGAATGTCTAACGTACCATCGACCGTGGATCACCCTGATTCATACACCATCAAGTTATAATACGGAGCTATGGTATCTGCTATCATGAGTCATCACCATGACGCTTAATCACCCTATACCATAAATTTACATTCTTTGTTTTAATTTAATTATTAGTTAGGGTGGATTTGGCCTGGAACAAACTGAACTGGAGCAAAAAGCGGATGTTCAAATTTAAAGGAATGAGGAATATTTTTGAGAGTACATTTGTTTCGAAACAAAAATACAGGTTATTTTATATAACTGTAATTTTGTATTACATATCTTTTTGCGGAAATTTCTTTTTTCACGACTCCAATTCGTTATTAGAAAGACTGATCGAAATATACGTAGAAAAGCAATTTCGTTTCAAAAAGATATTTTTCATTATTATTATTTATTACTTTGTTGATATGTTTGCATATAAGTGAATTGTCTCATCATTATTTATATGCTTATCCCCTCGCTTGGTGTCTACTATAATGAGTAGAGAACAACTAAATACTTATTACTTTGTTGATATGTTTGCATATAAGTGAATTGTCTCATCATTATTTATATGCTTATCCCCTCGCTTGGTGTCTACTATAATGAGTAGAGAACAACTAAATACTTTGTGGTATTTTCAAAAAATGTGTGGAAATGTTTGGAAATGTGTGGAAATGTGAAGAAATGGTTGGAAATGTTTGGAAATGTATAGAAATACTTGGAAATGTATGGAAATGTTTGGAAATGCTTGGAAATGTGTGGAAATATTTAGAAATTCCTTGAACATTTCCAAAGTTTGGAAATGTTGTACACAATTTTTGATCGTGATCACCTCCTCGTTCTATACCTATAATTTGATCCTTGAAATAATTGGTGAAGCTTCGTGATACTAAGTGCTCATGCGCGAATAAGAGGAAATGTCATGGAGTAGGTTTTCAAGGAAAGTAGGAGAAAATTTGGAATTGACAGTACGTCGATTTTATTCTGATATGATGGTTAGTGATACCTATTATGTTATGTTCAGAACTACCAGATGCTTGAATTTACATAATTACGAAATGGCTGGAGTGGACAATCTCAATAAAAAACTTGAAAGTGCATGTGAAAAATATTGGCACAAGAAAAACCAGGTAAGTAGTTTGTCTTTCAATTTTAATTTTGAGTTGCTTTTTCAAAAACCATGAGTTGTGAACAGCAAATATAATGTGGCGGGATGACCAGAAAAGAAAGTTAATGTTCAAGTTGCTTTCAAACCAGAAATTTGTTTTGGTGATATTCATTCAATTCGCACTGCTGCACAAAGATGTTTGTTCTGTATCATGTAGTCAAATGTGTATCATCTAGTTATTTCATCTTTTCCTTGATGAAATTAAGTAGCGCTTGTATTATTGATTGAGTTATTTAGAATACATATCTTGTTTTGACAAAAAAAAAAAATAAATCACTTAGGTACCTAGATTAGATTAGATTTCATGAACAGGGGTCGTAGTGGCTTCGTTCAGCCTTCCGGGAACCTCGACCGCAAGGATCTTTTGTTCTTTACCCAACTCGTTCATTTAAATCCCAAGGAGGTCATCAATGGTGTTGATGAACCCAGCGACCTCCTTAGGAGCCTTGGCGGTTATTTCATGTGGATCCAGAACCGACTTCCCCATGTGAATGGTTCTTAGTTCCGCCAGTTCTGGACACTTGCATACCATGTGTTCAGCCGTCTCCTTCTCTGATCCACATAGCCTGCAGGTTTCATCTACTGACTTTCCCATGCGATATAAATGATATTTATATCGACAGTGTCCTGTCAGCAGACCCACCATTACTCGAAGCTCAGCTCGTGGCAGCTTTATGAGCTTCCTGGTGTAGGTCGACGAGAATTCCACAAATCTCTTGGCTTGCGCAAGTCTGGGAGTATTTCTCCAAAGCGTTATTTTGTTTGCCGCTTCCCATTGTTGGACCGCTTTCTTGTATTGGTCTATTCCAAGCCCGCAGAAAGGTTCAGGTCCAACAGGCTTCAGCCTTGAAGCCTTCTTCGCCAGTTCGTCGGCTGTTTCATTTCCCTCAATACCACAATGTCCTGGTATCCATAGTAGAGTCACTTTGTTGCCTTTGGCCAGTTGCTTTATGGTATTACGGCATTCATATGTCAGCCGAGATTTCTGGCTATATGATTCCAGTGATCTCAAAGTGGCCTGACTGTCCGTGGTGATATATATGCGCTCCTTTAAGATTCCTTTGAAGGCACTCTTGAGCGCAGGTATAGACTGCTAGTGTTTCAGCCTGTGAAACCGAAGGTTCACTTCCGAGGGACTTGGATATCCTTGTTTTGGGTCCCCATATCCCAATGCCTGTACCCCTTTCTGTTTTCGATCCATCAGTATACCATATGGATGACTTCTTGTCTATACGATTTACGAAGTTCATTGCACTATGACGATCACCAATGATCGTTTCGAATGGCATTTCGAAATCGTATGTGATTGGCATCACATCTGAGGGTTTTGCCAAGAGGCTTGAGTCCAGTTGGTTCAGTATCCTCATATGTCCAACCCAGTTTCCGGGTAGGAGGTTCCCCTTTAGGGAAATTTTGATGGCTTCCAGCAGGCTACATTTCCTTACATACAAGTGTAAAGGAGGCAAATCGAGTATGACCTCGAGCGCTGCTGTCGGAGTTGTGCACATAGCTCCGGTGGCCCCAACACAAGCTAATCGCTGCAATTTTAGCAGCTTGTTGCAAGTAGTGGCCTCTTCGGTTTTTGTCCACCATGCTAGTGACGCATAGGTGACAACGGGGCGTACCACGGCAGTGTATAACCACAGTACCATTTCTGGTCTCATTCCCCATGTTTTTCCAAAGAGCCTCTTACAGGCCCACATGGCCCTTGTGGCTCTGGAAATGGTTTTTGCCACATGTTTCCTCCAGTTGAGCTTGCTGTCCAGGATGACTCCCAGATAGTTACACTCACTGGAGAAATTGAGAGTCTGTCCATTCAGAACCAGAGCTCTCAGATTAAGATTCCTTCTTCTAGTGAAGGGAATCAGGGTGGTTTTGGACGGATTAATTGTCAGTCCCTCCTCTTCGCACCATCTTTCAATTATCCTGAGGGCAGATTGCATGCGGCTGCTCAGTGTGCCTTCATGCCTACCTCTCACGGCTACCACCAGATCGTCAGCATATGCCTGAGCGTTGTAACCGTCTGCCGTAAGCTTCTCCAAGAGACCATCCATGACCAGACACCACAGCAAGGGTGATAGTACCCCTCCTTGAGGGCATCCCCTGCATGTAAACACTGTCACCTCAGTTTCTCCCAGATAGGCTGTGACAGTTCGCCCTTTCAGCATTGCCGATATCCATTTTACAGTGGTGATTTCCACCCCTTTGTTTTTAGCAGCATTGCATATGGAGTCATGTAGGGTATTGTCAAAGGCCCCTCCAATGTCTCCGAACATTGCCAGCATAATCCCCTTTGAGGTGAGAGTGCCTTCCACGTCCAAAAGGAGGTGGTGCAGGGCGTCTACTGTAGATCTACCCGCCGTATAGGCAAACTGTTTATTATGGAGCTTCAAGTTTCCCCTTATGTTGTTATCAACAATTTTCTCCATGGTCTTCAGGAGAAAGGAGGTTAGGCATATGGGTCGGTATGATTTAGGTTCTGAGGAACCTCTTCTCCCCATTTTGGGTATAAATGCTACCCTAGCTTTCCTCCATGATTAAGGAATATAGCCCCATGCATAGCTGGCTCTGAAAAGCTCTACCATTGGGGGTATAATGAGGTCGCCACCCTTCTGAAGCATGGCCGGGAAAACCCCATCCATGCCTGCAGATTTGAAGGGCTGAAAGGTCTTTATCGCCCATTCAACCCTTCTTGGTGTAAACAATCTCCCAGCTTTCTGAAAGTCCCACTTAGGGGGCCTTATCCATTCCCTCTCAAGGACTGAATCGCTGGCGCTAATCTGTTGAGAGCCAGGAAAGTGAGTCTCCAACAGGACACTTAGGCTCTCCTCAGGATCACTCGTGTAGTTCCCACATGGCTTCATTATTTGGCCAATTGGATTGGAATGATCTTTGGATAGTGCCTTTTGAAGTCTTGCTGCAGGGGCTGTCTTGTCTATTCCCTCGCAGAAGTTTCTCCAGGACTGCCTTTTGGCTTTTCTAACCTCTTTGTTGTAGTTCGTCAGAGCCTCTCGATAGGCATCCCAGCTGCCCTCTCGCTTGGCTCTGTTGAAGGCTCTCCTTGCCGTTCTTTTGAGGATTTCTAGTTGTTTGTTCCACCAGGGAACGTCCCTTTGGATCGTTTTCTTCCTGAGTGGACAGCTTCTTTCATATGCTCCTTGCAGACACGACGCAAAGTGAGCAGAAGCATTTTCGAGCTCTTCTATAGAGCTTATGTTGTATGCAGAGCCTTCCAGTTCGGACCTCAGATGGGCTACATAAAGTTCCCAATCGGTTTTTCTGGGTATTCTGCACACAACATTTGTCGAAGCAATCGCTTCGATTTCGAATTCTATTGCCATATGGTCCGACATGGATGGTTCATTCGAGACCCTCCAGCCTTTGACCATATCTGCAATATATGGTAGCCAGGGTTAGGTCTATTACTTCCCTTCTAATCGCGTTTATAAAGGTCGGACTGTTACCCACATTCGCTATTTCAACATTATGAGAAAATAGATAATCAAGCAAATCCTCACCTCTACTATTTGTATCCGTGCTTCCCCATACTAGATGGTGTGCATTCGCATCGCAGCCCAGAATCAATTGTTTCTGCTTGCTTCGGCACCATTCCACGAGGCGTTGAACCTCCTCTGGTGGAGGGTTGACGGAGTCACCCGGGAAATAGCCCGAGGCAACAATAAGCTGCCTCCTGCCGCTCCCAATCTGCACCTCAACTAGCGCCGCAGCAAGGTCCCTGGTCAGGAACTCTGTAAGAGGGAGGCAAGTTAGTTCCTTTCTGAGCATTAATACAGCTCTTGGGTGTACTGACCTCCTGCAGTATATCATCTGATATAAATTGTTTGGGAGGCCTTTGATTTGGCCTCCATTAATCCAGGGCTCTTGCAACAGCCTTATGTCAATGTGCCTTCTCGACGTTCTCCAGAATAGGGCACTGGAGGCTGCCTTTGAGTGCTGGAGATTTATCTGAAGGCACGTTAGACCTCTAACCATTATGGGTTGGAAGACCCACCAGGCGGTTCGGAGGAGGCCGGAGCTATTCTGCCACCAAGCCTCTCACCTTCCCGCCCTTTCGGAGCAGTCCTCCTCCCAGAACTGGTGGTTGGCTGAGCCACTCCGGCCTCTTCAGTGCCTGGGGACTGTATAGCCTTAGGTTTGCCCTCTGCTTTGGGCTTCCCTGTCGTCGAGGCGGCAGTCAAGGCCTCTTGTGCCCTTTCCTTTCGCCCCGCCGTCTTTGAGCCCTTTAGCCTGAGGTTCACTGGACCGAACAGGTACATCAACCTCCAGTCAGTTGCTCGAAGTTTCTCGACTGACCTCATGTCAGCCGAGATCACCACTTCGAGCATGGTGGGCCCCGATGGTGCCCGCCGAAGGATCCTCCAGCTGGAGGTCTTGAGCTCCTTATTTTGGAGCTCTATGAGTGTCAGTATCTGCTCATTAGAGTAGTCCTGACTCTCTGGGAGGTATCCAATCAGGATCATCGGATGCGGCAAGCCTGCCTCCTCGACGATCCTTAGATCGGCTCCCTCCCATGGTTTAAGCATGGGCTGCAAGCCTCTCAGCCACTCCGCAGTGGCTTTGTCAAGGCATGTGATACCCAGCCATCCCGGTCTGTTCTGAACGTTGCCAAATTGGGGACTAACAGTACTGTCCCTTCCCATGGCAAGCATCGTATCCGCAAGTGCCTTTCTGATGGCCTTTAATTGGTCCACTTCTAGCAGGACTTCCGGGTATTCCTTGTGCATGATGCCCAACCTGATCCCAGCAGTTGCTTGGCACCGTTGTAGGAGCCTTAGAGGCTTCTGAGGACGTTGAGGCTTGTGAAGCCTCTTGTTTTTGCCGTTTAGGCTTTTTGCCCTTGGGCGTGCTGTCCTCCGATCGGTTACGTTTGGTGGGAAGGCTCTTAGACGCCTTCGGACCAACCGGTTTTAAGGCTTCTTCCCTGGCTTTGTCGGGCGCCATTCCAGCCTTAATGTGGAATTTCATCCTCCTCCTGGCGGCTCCAGAAAGTTTCGGCTTCCTGACCGTCAGCTTGTTGAGGCCTTCAATGACCTCTTCATCGCTGCTTTTCAGCAGCAATTCTTCTGCCATCGGGATAGGACTTGCGCCCTGTTCCCTTGGCTGTTTGAGGCTACTTTCCTCCTCAATGTTTGGCACATCAGGGCTGGTGCCATGCCCTTCTGTTTTTGTTTCTTGGTCCATGCTAAGTCCCACGAGCAGCTAGGGAATTTCCGTCACCAGAGGCAGAGCCCCGCATGCCCCTGAAAGGCTATTGAAACTGGAGGTCGCCTGGTATCCAGAGTTCGCATATTCAGGACTAGATCTTCCCACTAGCCATGCAGACATCGGCATATGCTGTTCCACCTTGCCTTGAGGAAAGTTTTTATTGTGTCTTTCATGCACTTGGTTCAGGCGGTTAGGCCAAGACCCCCGGCTTGTGTTCTCTGCCCGCGAGACATGGCCACAGTCAGCAGATTCCACCTGCCGGTATAACAGACATTAGGGTTTGTTGCCCTTGGATGTCTGGCATCGTTTACCCCTGTGCAAAACCCAGGCCACGACACTACAGCAGGTTAGGGGGTTGGTCAGTCTTAGTTTCACCGCTCCTCTTGACCCTTTCGACATGAGTTACAACTCTGTAAATAATTCATTAACTTGATATCAGAAGAGCATGTTGAATGTACATATGTCTGGTTGATGAACTTATAAAATCAGCAAGAATAGATGTACCATGTGACCAATTGTATAACGGGAGACAATATAAATTGACTGAATGTGTTCATGTGAACTTGAATGTGTCATTTGGCTAATAGGGTGTGTTACAAAAAAAGAAAACTCTCTAGTGCATTACAGTGAAAAGAAGTTTGTGAAAACTAGAGATGAGCCAATCGGTGATTTCAGAATCACGTCGTGATTCGTGATTGTGATCCTTCAATCACCTTTCTTCTGGACGGTGATTATGATCACCGGTGATTTCGAGAAAGTAGGGGTAGGGATATTAGTTGGATTTAACTAACAACTATAAGTGAATACAAATTCTGAATTAAAAATTTTAGTAGGTTTTTCATCTAAAGAATGTCTTGAACCTCATATCTGTATAAGAATACCAAATCGTAAAAATTAACAAAACGAGTCTAGTCTAGTGAAATCACTAGAAAAAGTGCATTTACACCATAGTTCAAAAAATGTATAATTTAATTATTCATTAAAATTTCAATCCTCCATGAAACACCATTACTATCAATAGAATTTCCTATTCAATGATGTATTGAAATTTTAAAAACTGAGCGTTAGCCCTGAAAAAATTCTGAGAATAACCTCACAATTCACACAGAATTGGGGTTATCGGAACTCTAGATGGTATATAAAAACTTTTGTTTTCGTAAATATCGATCCCTTTTTGAACCTTATTTTATTTGTTCGGCATTAAGATTCCCCTGAAATCGCGATATCAAACCTAGTATCCGAGTATCTAACATTCTAACGCGAACGCAATCCCAATCACTGATGGAAAGGACCAACGTGAAAATCACCGACAATAAAAACAGCATGAACTTGAATCATTGAATTTTTATGAATGTTATTATACATTTACACTGTTTACACCTTTTTTTCGTTTTCGGTAATAAGTTTGTCATTTTTTTATTGTAATTGTTTATAAAATTGCCCTTTACAGTTGCCCTGAGGAAGGAACCAGATTACCCGGACCCGTGAGCCAAGGGCAACCTTGCTAGTCACTCAATAAGGTTCCCAGTATTACGGCCTTCTGCATCCATGCTATGGTGTTTGGAGGCAGATTGAGTTCTTCTATATGTGTGGAACTTTTTCGGTGGACCAGCCCATTGGCGCTTATGCTTATGATTCTATTTTATGTGGTCTTAAAAAATTTTTTTTATGTTTAGTAAAAAATTACGATGAAAACATGAACGAAAGAACAAATAAGTAAACGAACCAATAATTACATGAATCGACTCACAATCAAACAAATTTATCAAAAAATATAACTAAATAAGTTATTTCTTGAAATCATTCCTTCTATCGGAGTCGAAATAAACGAGGTCAAACACGTAGATGGTCAAATTCCAAGTTAAAACCAAAACAAAAACAATCTGCATAGAAAAGGATGACAACTGACGGTATGTGTGCGTTCCCTTCGGTGTGCTGGAACCTATGGAAATAGCAAGTTGAGTTCCACTTAGAGTCGACGCTTCTCGAGGAGCTTGAATGTTTCTTGAAAAGTGTTCACCATTTTAGATTTGATAAACTCAAAGGAGTAAATCTACAGAGTAACACTATACTCGCATCTTTCGACGTATCCAACCTCTTCACCACCGTTCCAATCAAACAAACATTGCAAATTTTCAAAAGTTTAGTGTTCCACTCCGATTTATCCAATGAACTTGCAGATAGCATTTTTAATCTATCAAAATTATGTCTCGAGCAGAACTTCTTCTCTTTCGATGGTCGGATATACTCACAAGAAGATGGTCTCAGTATGGGCAATTGCTGAAATATTTATGTCTTTCTTGGAGCGCAAACTTGTATTTAACGAATTGAATCCCTTCAAATCAAAAATTCTATTCTGGTTCCGGTATGTTGACGATATTATTGTGGGATGGAACGGAGATAGGGAAGAACTTAACATGCTACATCTTTGGATTAATCAACTGCACATCAACATAAATTTTACAGTTGAACATGAAAATGATGGAAGAATAAGCTTCCTGGATATATTGATTTTATTTTCGAATACGAATCACGAAGACACTGATAAAAGACCCCCTAAAATGGATGGACCGTAAACACGGCAGCCTACAATACGAGACGGTACAATTCCTAAGCGGCAATGGCTGTTTCGGAACCTATAGAAAGAAGATAGACAAGACAAATCGCGCCAAATGCTGGACCCATCCAACATCGTCTACTATCCCTGTTTGGGTAGACCTCCTTTCCTACTTGCAGTAGGCTTCCATCTTATGCCTAGGCATCTTGCCGAATGGCTAAAGTAGCCCCAGCCACACCTCTCGAGCACCTCTGGAGCCTAACCACAGACTCCCACCCAAGAATCCCCCGGCTCACCATTTCTCCAGAAACGAACTCGTCCGGTAAATTATCCACCAATTCATATACTTCTACCAGCCTATTATTTATAGTGAAAGAGCGAAGAGCCAGATCCACCCTCATACACACAATTGCTGAATTGTCTCTGAACATACTCTGATTCCAAAACGAGCCTCTGAGGCAAAACACGCTCTTCCCATATCTTGCCACATCGAGAGCACCAAGTCTTCCTCCGAGCCTACGCTCGCCTAAAGACTGCGAACAAACAGAGCTGAGTAATAAAAGTGAGGGAACGGCGTGGTCAATCACGGTCCTATTGGCCCCCCAAGACTCTAGACTCGGGGTAGACCCAAAGTGTACCGTGAACGCCACATGCAAGGGTACCCATGCTGGCACCCCATGCAGAGGCCCAGGGCTCTATTGGAAACCTTGAATCTTCGGATGGGATGACCCGATGAGTACAACTGGCACTCCGCTAACACCGATCTCTCAGAAAACTACTCTCGACCAAACCTTAACCTCAACATTCCCTTTCCCAATCTCCAAAACATCAAGGCTCCGGTCTAAGCAACCTCAAGTTAGGAGAGTGCTGGAGAGCTGCCGGAGACCGAGCCAGTTAGCAAAAGGCTTCGAGTGATGAGATGTGAGGGAACGGCGTGGTCTTCTATGGTCCTATTGGCCCCTCGAGTCCTTAGACTCGGGGTAGACCCAAAGTACACCATGAGCACCACATGCAAGGGTACCCAAGTTGATACCCCATGCAGGCTGCTAGGGCTCTACTGGAAACCTTGAATCTTCGGATGGGACGACCCAAAGAGTACTATTGGCAGCCGCTAACACCGGCCTCTTGCAAATCTATTCTCGACTAAGTCAGGGAAAATTTCTTCCATCCTACGAGGCTCCTCTGAAAGTGGAAGGAAGTCCAAGACCTCCATGAGGATCTACCCAAGTTCTCGAGTTCCGTAACCAGAGAAGGGGAAATACGGAACGTGGAGTCAAATAGCATATAGACCTCTCCTACTACGAAAACTATACACTATGTTGACCACCCTAACTAGTCGACAAGCTCCACGCCCAAATCCCAAACACTCCACAGGGCAGGAGCGAGTCCTCTAGCACTGCAGCTGCCGTAGAATACCAAGGAGGCGCATCCGGCGGCCGCAAGAAGTTGCCTAGATGGAATCGGTGTCCTTGGGGTTCCAGACGAGCGACTGAGGGAGGTTTTTTTAGTTGGTTTGAGTCCAACACTTGCTGGCACCATCAAGATCTGGCCGGTGCCAATAGCAGCTAGGCTGGGGCCGCTATCTCCCTGTCATACGCTAGTGATACTGGATGAGCGGGTCGAACGTGGGTGGGGTACCTGCGCCGGGGTGATGTCTTCCTGTGATCCATCCGTGATTATAGGGGGGCGTCATGCTGCCGCAGGTTTCCCCCCAATGCGGGAGGCTCACGTGTCCAGGGTCCTGTGTCTATGACGGCGAAATGGTGGCCTAATAGCAGCCAGGCTTATTCTAGTCTGGCTACTATAGAGCTTTTTTCCTTCCTCTCCAGGCCACAAAAAAAAGGTAGAAGTGGGAGAAGCGTTGGTACAAGAGTTAACGAACACCTCGCCAGCTCCAGAATAGCCGATAACAACAAATCGCTCTTTGGAGTACACCTAAAAGAAAATAAACATAATTTCAATAAAGAAAACGACGTGGAACTTTTACACCAATGTGAGTATGGAAGAAGATTGGAGGTTCTAGAAGAGGTCGAAATATATAAACATACGGACATCCCCAATTTCGATACCCTCAACTCTAAAATGGTGAACACTTTTCAAGAAACATTCAAGCCCCTCGAGAAGCGTCGACTCTAAGTGGAACTCAACTTGCTATTTCTATAGGTTCCAGCACTCCGAAGGGAACGCACACATTTTTATCCCGCCTGTCGCGTCACATACCATCAGTTGTCATCCTTTTCTATTCAGATTGTTTTTGTTTTAACTTGGAATTTGACTATCTACGTGTTTGACCTCGTTTATTTCGACTCCGATAGAAGGAATGACTTCAGGAAATAACTTATTTAGTTATATTTTTTGATAAATTTGTTTGATTGTGAGTCGATTCATGTAATTATTGGTTCATTTACTTATTTGTTCTTTCGTTTATTTTTTCATCGTAATTTTTTACCAAACATAAAAAAAAAATTTTTTAAGACCACATAAAATAGAATCATAATTGTTGTGGTCATATTTTCGACTCGATTACATCTAGAATCAATGTTTTTAACTTGATCTTTGTGTTGTTTTAGCATGGCTTTGAGAAAGGCAGTATGCCGAAACATGTCAGCCTTCAAATAAAATAATTTTATCACTCGAATAGTGGTTGTAAGACTTTTAATTCTTCATATTCATGGCTACCACTAGGGGTTTTTACGATTTAACATCAATTCACTTTCAATGATAGAACCGACATAAAAAATCTTAGTATTGTATATTCTTATTTGATTAAGCAAGATGGAATTTCCAAAAATGAACATCAACCTACTCATACAAGAATTGTCACTGAAAATACTTAAAAATTCTCCTTTAATCTTATGATTAATAGTTATTCTATGTTTTTCACCTTAAATCAAATTTGATGTTTTTGACGTTTTTCAAAATTTCAATTCAATAATGTAAATGTGTGCCCTAAATTTTGTTCCAATGTTTGTTATCATGATTTTAATCTCCCTTCAGACCAAGGTAGAAAACTTTTTGATATTCTACCTTTTTGTGATTGTTAGCTTATCCCCCCTTTTTTCATTTCTTTGTAGCTCCTGAAGATGGAATAAAGTATTCCGAAAGCTCGAGTAAAAGTACTAAAAGAGAGTTTTCTTGATTCGCCACCTACTTAGTGTTGCTATCCCACGAAACATTATATTGGTATTATTTTTAACACCGAATTATCTCACTATATATATATATATATATATATATATATATATATATATATATATATATATATATACATTAGACTGTTTCAAAAAAATGGACATATTTTGTTTTCACGAAACCCCCCCCTAATTATCTTCAGGGTATCGAAAAGAGAACTCTATGAAAATATCAGCTTCAAATAATAATATTTAGAGGTCGCTCATCAATTATTTCTATTTTCCCTACTAATAGCAGGGAAAAAAATTCTTTTTTCAATAAAAAATTCCTAGAGCAGAAACCAATAGAGGGATTTCATTGTGTTATACATTTTCGTGTAGACAATCAGATACACTACAAAAATGGCCCTTACGATATTTCATTAAAACGGCCCCTTCAAAAGTTATTCGATTCGATGTTAATAGTGATGTTTTTTTTGAAGAAAAAAATTATTCAAAAAAATCGATTCTGTTTGTTTTCACGAAACTCTATTTCTAATTATCTTCAAATTATCGAAAAAAGGCGTCTGTGAAGATATTAGCTTTGAATATTGATATTTAGAGGTCGCTCAGCAATGACTTCTATTCCCGCTGTTGATAGCAGGAAAAAATTTTCTTTTTTCAATAAAAAATTTTTTCTTCACGAACCATATGATGGGTTCCATTGTGTGATACATTTTCGTGTAGGGAACTAGATGCTCTACGAAAATGTTTCATACGATATTTCGATAAAACCGCTCGTTCAAAAGTTATTCGAACTTTTTCTTCAAAAATACCTCTATATTAATAACTTATATTGGGGTATTTTGGAAAAAAAAATTCAAATAAGTGGTTTCATCGAGATATCGTATTGAACATTTTCGTAGAGTATCTAGTTCCCTACACTAAAATGTATCATACAGTGAAATCCGTCTATTGGTCCGTCAACAAAAAATTTTTTATTGAAAAAAGAATTTTTTTCCTGCCATCAGCAGAGAAAATAGAAACTATCGATGAGCGACCTCTAAATATTAATATTCAAAGCTAATATTTTCACAGACTGCTTTTGTCTATGTCCTGAAGATGATTAGAAGGGTGGTTGCGTGAAAACAAGTAAAGTCGATTTTTTTAAATAATTTTTTTCTTCAAAAATACCTCAATATTAGCATCGAATCGAGTAACTTTTGAAGCGGCCGTTTTATCGAAATATCGTAAGGGACATATTTGTAGAGTATCTGATTGCCTACACGAAAATGTATCACACAAAGAAATCCGCCTATTGGTTTGTGTTCTAGAAATTTTTTATTGAAAAAAGAAATTTTTTCCCTGCTATTAGTAGGCAAAATAGAAATAATTGATGAGCGACTTCTAAATGTTATTATTTGGAGCTGATATTTTCACAAAGGTCTTTTTTCGATACCCCGAAGATAATAAGGGGGGGGTTTCGTGAAAACAAAAAAAGTCGATTTTTTTGAATCAGTCTAATATACATATATAACTAAATTGAAACCTCAAACACATCAAATAATACATACATTTTTTCATTTTCCTTTCATACATAAAACAAAACTAATGTTCTTTTTCATATTTTCAAAAAAAACTCACCTCTTTTCTCCTGAAGATGAGATTAAATTAAATCTCGAATACTCGAGTTGAAAGAAAAAGAGTTTTTTCTTAAAAACTGCTGAATCCCAATAATTTCCACATCCTATATATATATATATATATCACATAACGGAGTCAACACAAGGGAGCCAGCCGCACATTTCGGTTGGAAGACCCTGCATTCCAGGGCTCCCTTGTGTTGACTCCGTTATGTGATTTCAATTTCAAACTTTTCACCGTACTGATGAGGGCCGAAAGCCCGAAACAGCCGTCAACGGTTCATTTTCGTTTCAGAGGGTTATGTCCATTAAATCTTTTCCATGTATTTCACCGATCCCTCATTATTTATCCTCATATTATATTTATATTCCTGGACTCGGATGTCACGCAGGTGGCTAAAGCTGCCTTGTGGTGACGTTGGATGTTGCCCTGGAATGCAGGGTCTTCCAACCGAAATCGCAAATGTGCGGCTGGCTCCCTTGTGTTGACTCCGTTATGTGATTTCAATTTCCAACTTTTCACCGTACTGATGAGGCCCGAAAGCCCGAAATATATATATATTATATATATATATATACAGCAAACCGCCTTTGGAGAGCCATACATTGCCAATTTACCATCATTTCGACGTCCGCTTGCAATCTGACGTCCGATATACGGACGTCGGATTGTCTTGAGAAATTTTCAGTGTTTTTCGATGTCATGGAACGTCCTGAGTCGTTATGCCAAATTTCGCCGATGACGTCAGATACTCTCATCTTGTACAAAACCGTATATTTCAGTTCAACCAAGGCACGATAGAGGCGCTGACTACCACTAGTTGCGTATATGATATATACGTTCTTTCTATTTCACATTAAGAGCATAAGACGACATGAGATTTGGCAACATAGTCTCATAATCATTTTTATACGGTGCGATTACTAGACGTCTCTTATACTTGTTTATATGAAAAAACTCTGTTACATTTGCATGACCTCGATTTTCGCTTCCCCCATTTGTGAATACAGATATCTTCGTCTGATGAACGTCAAGAAGGAAAGCATATTAGGATGTATTTACTGGCTTGCTTGGCGGCGATCTTCATAAAGCCTAGAGTTATGGAATATTATAAACCTTTTTTTCATTGAACTTTCCGGTTTGCCATAAAAAATTTTTTAGGGAATATTTTGGATAATGATCGAAAATGGGGAATTCTATGTGGGGAGACATTCATCGCTGAAATACGGATGAAGCGCTTCAGACGTCGATAAAAACAAAGAACACTACTATTGATCATCTCAATTCCACGTATTTTTTGACATAATCAACATATTCATTCTTGATTTCCCATAAAAAATACTTTTTTATCGTGCAGTATTAAAACTGGGAAAAATTTCATGAAGATTTTGATAACTCATGATTTTTGCTAGGGAATATGGCTCACGAACTTTTCTATCTACCAAATATTTTATGTAATACGGTCGAAACGTTTTGGATCGCTTTTGTGCACTACCACTGTAACACGAGGATTACGAGGATTATTAATCTCAAATTTTTCACTTCGATGTTTTCAACTTCAAACTTCAATTATACATAAGATAGAGAAAGGGGCGTAGAACTGTGTTGGATGGAACCAATGTTTGAAAACACTGGTATTTGTCTCACAATTAAAATCTCAGCCTTGATTAATATATCATCTGTCATAAATTATAAAAGAATCCATTATTCTCATATACCAACATTTTCAAGAAGAAGGTACATATTATTATTTTATTCAATTAATTCTTAGAAAAGAAATTCAGAGACGATGGAGGAGCCAATGACAATCCAATGAATACACAGTGTGATTCCGGAGGAGATCGTCAGACTTTAGATGAAGTTTGAGAGAGTCATTTTGATTAAATTTCCAATTGACATTCTACTGAGAGTTTGATTTTGCTTAGAAATTTCTCGAAATTAGATTTTCTCTCATTGTGTTTAAGCAATAGGGCTCCCAGAAAAGTGCCAAAAAACAGCTGAATAATGGCTACTTGAAGTAGAATCTCAAAAGGCAAAGGCTAATAGGTACTATTTTTAATATTTCGGAATAAATTTTTGAATTCGATAAAAATCTCAAAAAATCACGAATTTCAATATCGACAATTTTTTACATGCCAATAATTTGACAAATGAATATCAAGTGGACCGAAAATAAACAGATCGTCACTTTTTGTGAAAATGTGAAATGACTCCAGAAGTCAGATTTTGCGAGGGCCATTTTTCTTGGATGAACTTTTATATGTCCATTATCAGACGTCAAACCTAGTCGGAAGCGATTACGAATGAATTTATTCCGAGACGATATCAGAAGCATATTCTTTAATGAATGTTCACGAAAAATATACATTTTTTAAATACGCTCATGCTGAAAATATAAACATAAAATTCTTGCGTTCTCTCTTTGTTATATATTCCCAACAATTCCTTGAAAACGGAATCAACTGCATGGAAGCGGATTTTAGCGTGAATTGAGACGGTCACCAAATTAGGTGAAGTTATCTAATTTGTTCAGGTTTCGATATGATTTGCTTCAGATTCACTTGTTTTTTTCCCATGAACTTATATATAATGGAGAACGGCATTATTCATCAAAATATAATCGATCAGATTATCAGAGTTGATTAATTGGGGATAATAAAATTTTCAGTTTGAACATATTTTTTTAACAGTGAATTTGTTGTTATTCAATCCTATGCTTGAGTGCAGATATTTCCAGAAATGTCGTCATGTGAACCCTTTTCAAGCTGAAGCTTATGTCGAATACAAATATGTATTGATATTTATTTGTCAGATTGGTTGATGTATAATGTATAGAAATAATTGAAAATGTATCTCGTACTTATTGAATAAATTCATCATCTGATCAAAGGGCGATTAATTGGAAGATTTCAATGTTCGTTGGAGTAATGGGTAATTTTTAATAATGGGTCTAGAGCAAAAGCAGTTATAAAGAATTGAGAAATATAATATTGAAGTTATTGCAGAGGCAAGTGGCTTGTCAATATAAGTAATTTTCATCTACTACTGTTTGAAAGATACGAAAAAATGATGTTCACAAAAGTAAAAGCAATCAACACTCAATCTCTAGAATGACCGATAAATAAATTGGGAAATGTATAAGAAACATAAACAAACAAAATAGTAGGTACTGTGAAAAGGACTTATTTTACCGAAGTATATTTCTGTGAAAGAATATACAAATTTTAAGTTTGAAGAAAGTTGAAAGAAATTTATCAGTTATAGGTTTTCCTCTTATCGGATGTCTCATTTATTGAAAGTATACATCGATAATATTTTTTCAAGGAATCTCCTATTTTGTATTTATTGTTTTCAAAAACTAATCAACTCCATTGAGTTCACTCATTAGTGACCTCAACGAATCTGTGGGCTTTAATCAACTTGAAAGTTTTTGGTCCATCCACCAAAATCTCGTGAAACCCACAATTTCAAAATTCGATATCTGATAAATTCAGAATGGATTCGTTAATATAATTTTCGACCAACTAAATATTTTCATAGAAGCATTTTCGGTAATATTTCGATAATAAAAATATTTGCTGGAAATGTAAAATGAGTAAGTAACCTGATTTTTGAGACAAAATTCGTGAAGGAAAGATAATGCAGAGAAACTTTTCCTCAATATAGAATATCATTGTATGAAACAGCGTAGGAAAATACTCAGGGCCAGTATAATAAACTCATCCACCGAAAATTGAAATTTCACCTCAGCTTGAGAACCGGTTCTTGTATACTCAAACTTTTCAGCCTTCAAACTGAGGATGAATTTCAATTCTCGGTTGACACGTTTTTAATACTGGTCATGAATAATCTTCCACCATTTCGCAAATTATTCTGCGAAGCAGAATAGGACAATACTCAGGGTTAGTCTTATGTTTTATTATATGCAGATGATTCCAATTTTACTGCTTTTGGAAATACTATAGAAAACGTGATATCTGCCGCTCAATTACAACTGAGGAAGGTAAATCAATGGTGTGAAGCAAATAAAATCAAATTAAATATAGACAAAACAGAGGCAATGTTTTACCGAATAAGGAAATCAAATCTCACACCTCCCAGGGCAATTAATATGAGAAACAATGAGATAGTTGCACACTCGTCTACAAAATTAATGAGAATCTATATTGATGACTGTAATGTATTCAACTAGGTTTTGCTAATTGAAAATTCACTTTCTGCTGATTTAAGATTTTATTCTGCAACTCGTAGGTATATTTCACAACTCACATACGTGGCATAATGGATACTCCTTGTTAATGATCTATATCCTGCATTCCACTCGACAACGCGCTGAATACGTTGCCGGTCATGCGCAATCAAATGGAGGCCAATTTAAAATGCAATATACTACAATACCTCCCTCTTTTAGAAATTCACAATAAAAAAATTATCAGGTACATGTACAAATGTGCCATATGCCTAAAATTATTTATAGTTCAATCTATCAACAGGTTTTATTTGCCTTTTAGGTCGAGTCGTCATCAAAGTGTCCTTGTCATTCGTCATCTTTTCCGTTTCACTGGGGTTTCACTCATCGTGTTGTTCGTTTCACTGGTAGTATCACTAGTCGTATCTACAATTTCACTTCCATAGGGAATATCAGAACTCATATTGGGAGAGTCACCTGATTCCTTATTCTTTTCATTTTCACTCTGTGAACTATCGAACGAATTACTCACAGAAAGTTCAGGCAACTGTAACTTTCGCTTTATTTGATTCAGGTGACGCTTCCAAATGACGTTCGCTAAATCGGGTATTTTTACAAGATATAAAGTCTTTCCAATCCTCTTAAAAATTATACCGTTAATCCATCTAGATTGAGTAACATCTCTATAGTCTCTAACTGTGACCTCATCATTATTTCAAATTCTAAGAAACGTTTTCCTCCATGATACAATTTTTGTTTCGTTTGTATATTAACAACGTGATCTTTTAAGCCTGTATCTTTATGTTCAATTTCTGGCAAAAGTAAGTCAAATCTCGTTCTCAATTTTCTACCAAACATCAGTAGTACCATGAATAGTATTTCTATAATCGAAAAGGAAATTGTTGATTGCTTTGTTTAAATCTAAGTTTGAACTTTTACCAAGGACTCTTTTCAGGGAATTTTTTATAATTTTAACCGCGTTTTCTGCGGCACCATTCGATGATGGCTGATATGGAGGAGAGGTCATATGCTTGATATTGTTTCCCTCCAAGAATTTCTTAAATTCGTTTGAAGTGAAAGTAGGAGCATTATCGGTAACGACCTGTCTGGGTAAACCAAAACGTGCAAAACTAGATCGCAATACCTCACAAGTTAACTTAGTGGTAATGGATTTCATTGGGTAAATCTCTATCCACTTTGAATGAGAATCTACCAAAATAAAAAAATATGTGTTCAGGAATGGACCCATGAAATCTATATGAATACGAGACCACACCTCTGAGGTCCAAGGCCAATGATTTAATAAAGCTTTGTCAGGACTTTTTTTATTAAATAAACAATTTTCACAATTGCTACATAATTCTTCGATATTTTTATCTAATCCCGGCCACCAAAAATATGACCTGGCCAAACTTTTCATTTTGACAACCCCCATGTGGGAAGAGTGAAGATCGTTTCAAAATATCTTTTCTAAGAATTTCAGAAATAATTAATCTGTTATTCCACATTAAACAACCTTGCTCAATAGCGATATCGTTTCTTATTCTGTAAAATGGTTTTAAATAATCTTCTACAATCTTACGTGGCCACCCTTTTTGTACAAATTCAATAATTTTCAAAAAGCGTAGATCTTTTGAAGTTTCTCTTTTTACATTTGAAAAAGTTATGGGAAAATCCGGGTTATTGGAGAAATAATTTATAAAATCTACATCTACGTCTTCCCAATCTGCATTCTGTTCAAACTCGGGTAAACGAGATAAACTATCTGCGTAATTTTTCTTAGATGGTACAAATTCGATATCGTAAATATAATTTGATAAAATAACCGCCCAACGACGTAATCTGTTCGCCGAGAACTGAGGTATGCCCTTTCTAGGGTTAAAAATAGAAATCAATGGCTTATGATCAGTTACCAAAGTGAATTTTCTTCCATATAAATACTGATTAAATTTACATAAACCAAAAATAATCGCTAAACCCTCCTTTTCAATTGTGTGAATATTTCTGTTCTGCAATAGATAATGTACGAGAGGCATAAGCAATTGGTTTTTCAACAGAACCGGGTAGAATATGAGTAATGACACAACCAATACCATAACTTGAAGCATCAGTAATCAATCTTACCGGAAACTCCGGGTTATAATGAACCAATACATCCGCAGACATTAACAAGAGTTTTATTTTTTCGAATGAGTTTTGTGCTTCTCGAGACCAATTCCATTTACCTTCATTTTTCAACAAGCTGTACAAAGGATACAAAATGTTGGTTAAGTTTGCGACAAACCTCCCATAATAATTGATTAAACCTAAAAAAGATTTTAACTGCGTAATATTTCGTGGAATTGGTGCATTTTTTATAGCAGAAATTTTATTTTCACAGGTGTGCAAACCAAGTTTGTCAATTATAAAACCTAAATACGAAACTTTACTTTTGAAAAAATTCGCATTTGTTCAAAGAAATTTTCAATCCTGCTTCTTCTAACCTAATCAATACTTGCTTCAAACGACCGATGTGTTCCGTACGATCTTTTCCGGTAATCAAAATATCATCTTGAAAAATTATAACGCCGGGAAGTCCACTGAGCAATGATTCCATCATTTTTTGGAATTTTGCAGGAATGCAAGCTATTCCGAATGGAGCTCTTGTATAACGAAACAATCCCTTATGAGTTGAAATAGTTACAAGATCTTTCGACTTTTCATCTAAGCAAACTTGAGTGTAGGCATTGGCCAAGTCAAGTTTAGTGAATTCTTGGCCCCCCTGTAAAGTAACGAATAATTCCTCAATTCGAGGAAGTGGATATTGGTTAATTTCAATATACGGGTTTAAAAGTTACCTTAAAGTCACCACAAATTCTTACCGAACCATCTTTTTTCAACACTGGGACAATGGGTGTTCCCCATGGACTATAATCAACGGGTTCTAAGACACCCAAATTAATCAATCTATATAACTCTACTTCTACCTTTTCCCTCATTGCAAAAGGAAGAGGGCGAGCACGGAAAAACTTTGGTGTAACATTATCTGTTTTCAATTTTATTGAAATAACACCCTTGGTAAATTTGCCCAAACCAGATTCAAAAACAAATTTAAATTTATCAACTAGAAATTGTATATCTGGAGGATATTCAATGAAATTATTATCGAAAATATTCAATCCAAACAGGCTGAAGAAATCACGTCCCAACAGAGGAGGACCTGTAGCAGTTTTGATCACATATATGTTCAAATTATGTAGTTTGTTTTGAAAAGAAATGCAACAATTGAACAAACCTAATGGAATAATTTGATTACCATTATATAAATTTAATACTTTATCAGTTTTCTTTAATCGATATTTTGAAAAATTCTCAAAATAGTATCTCTCAGAAACCACTGTGAAACTAGAACCAGTGTCTAAATTGAAAATATGACAATTTCGATCAAAATCGGTCTAGTATTAGAATCTAAACTAAATAATGAGTTATCCTCGACCGATTCTAAATAGTTTTGAGACAAACGGTGAGAATTTTTCTTTTGATAGCACATCGGAGCTAGATGCCCTTTTTATTGCAAATATGACAGATACAATTTTTAAAAGAGCACTTAACTGATGTATGATTTCGTCTACCACATACGGTACATTTTGGAAACTTATCTGAGTGAGACGGCTGCTGTGACGCTGGCGCTGTCCTGGCGTGTTGTGACGAAGACGCTCTTGTTCCTGCTACGTCACCTATAGAACGCGTACTCCCCTTGCTGAATGGATTCTTCCTCTGATTAGAAAAAAAATAATGTAATTCTGTTTCTTTCTTCATGAAATTTTCCAAACTGCAACTCGAAGTAGTTGGTTGAACCACTGATTTTATGGATGCTACTTCCACTGCTTCTTCGAACGTTAAGGATTTTTTTTCTTCCATCAACCTATCTTGCACGGGCCCTTTATTGTATCCCACGACGAAAAAATCTCTCAATAATATCTTAATTTCGTTCGTTTCGAACTGACATGGAGCGATTAAGCTTTTCAATCGTGCTGCCCACTCTCTAGGAGATTCATTCTGCGATTTTTTTGCATTGTAAAATTTGAATCTAGCACCGAAAAACACTTTCGCTTGGTTTGAAATACTCGGTGAGCCGTTCGGCTAGATCCTTGTAAGTTTTTTGTTCTGGTTCCTCAGGTATGCACAAGTTGTATAGGAGTCTATAAGCATTTTCGCTTGAAATGTTAAGTAAAATTGCACTTTTTCGTTTTTCGTCTTCGATTTTATTAGCCACGAAATACGACTCAAGTCTCTTCTTAAATATTGACCATTCCGAATTTGAGGGATCGAATTCACGTAAATGTCCGACATATTCCGTCGCCATGTTTTCCGGACCGTTGGAGAACAAAAAACACTTTTAAGTTAATTCTTGAGAATAAAATGTTTATTAGGGTTCACTTTGTTCTTCGTCGCCACTGTAATGTATTCAACTAGGTTTTGCTAATTGAAAATTCACTTTCTGCTGATTTAAGATTTTATTCTGCAACTCGTAGGTATATTTCACAACTCACATACGTGGCATAATGGATACTCCTTGTTAATGATCTATATCCTGCATTCCACTCGACAACGAGCTGAATACGTTGCCGGTCATGCGCAATCAAATGGAGGCCAATTTAAAAATGCAATATACTACAATGACGAAATGAAGTGGGAAACCCACTGCGGCACCCTTAGTGAACGTCTGCACTCGGTGATATCACTAAACGTTTTGAAGTATCACTTGAATGCGCCAGTTCTCAAGGTAATATATTCTGCAAACTATCATATGGTATAATTTTTCGGGGTGGCAGTTCTTCATCACACAGAATATTTCTAGATCAAAAATGAGCAAATCGAACAATCTATGATTTCAAGGAGCATAGTTTAATGACGATGACTGGATTGTATATTTATAAATGTTAATTGTTTGTTCGTCAACATAAAGAACTTTTCATAGATTTGGGAATCGCAACAAAACAAGAAGAATGGATAGATATTCATTGCCCAAATGTCGTCTCACTTTATCGCAGCATCAAGTAGAGTTTATTTCTTTGAAACAGTCCACCATCATCTTATCACAGTGCCCAGAATAAGAAAATCTTCAAAAATGGAACTCGAAAACTGATTTTGCAATGCGAACTCTATAATATTCAAGTATTTTTTTGACTACTGCTGCTATATAAATAACTAAAAATTGTGTTTCTTCCTTTTTTTTGTATGACGATTATTATTGCACATAATCAATAACTGTGATGAAATGAATAAATATTATTATTATTATTACTATTATTATTATTATCATTATTATAAACATGTCAACCGAAAATTGAGATTTATCCTCTACTTGAGGATTAAGCTCACAAAACTGGTTTTCAAGCTGAAATTGAATTCCAATTCTCGGTCGACACGTTTATAATATCGGCCCTAAGACTGGTTCCTGAAATATAGATCCGAAGTGATTGAGAGGCAGGGGAGATCTAATCTGTATCAACTACTTTTTGAGATGAACCGAAGAACACACTAGCTAAGGCAGCGATTACGCAAAAAAATTCTATCGAAATATTCTATGGTTGCACATCATTCGAATGAGATATCCAACAGTATTCACATATCAATAATATTTTTATTTATTTTATTTTTTTATTTATTTCCTCAATTCATTGCTTCACACAGACTAGAGCTTTTGAAATAGGTACTCGATTATAAACTTGCTAATTTCTTCATGAATACATTTCACGAATGTGAATAAATGTAGATAGTTAATGAAATTTTATGTATTAAAAAAATTCAAAATTGAAATTATTATTTTGGACTATAATATTATGTGTATGTCCAAACCCTATAACTTTTAGAAATTTGTACATATTTCATTATAACTAGAAGTATGCAGCTATCTCTATACCTTCTTCTTCTTGTCTTCTCAAACCGTCGAACAATAATTAAACCTGAGGGAATCATGATTATTATTGAAAATTTTATGAATACTGATACAGACAAAAACTTCGAAAGATCTGGTATCATTGAAATCGACCTAATCGAGGGATCCGTCGTTTTGACGTCCTTGCTGTTGAGATTGATTTTGATGAGCTGATTTTTGTATGTCCATATCCCAGTCAACCAGTAAAGTAACAGTGAGTCGCAGGGAATACCAAAAAATATCACATCGAAGAACAACTTTGAGACTTATCAAAGATGTACTAAGGATTAAACATTGAATGAATTCCAAAGAACTTAATAATCGCAATGACTTCTTTAAAAGAAAACCTCACAGTATCTTTCGAGATTGCTTCACAGCAACACGTATCATTGCAGCCGAGATACGGAAATTTCATGTTAATAGGTAGTTCGATTTTCGTCTTAGGTTCTAGAAAATTGCAATACCTATTTATTCGTATATTCGTGCAAAATGCAAAATTTTTTTTAGAAAATCATTGGTTGTATCAAGGTCATAATAATAAAAATAATAATAATAATTCATTGCTAACATTGGTTATAACACGAGCGTTCTAGAAAATTCGGCGTCAAGTAGGCTATGGATTTTCGAAGGTTTAATTTTCGGCTTCAGTCTCGGAATATTGACAAAGCCAAACGGAAGTTTACGGAATACTCAAATATGAACTTGCTTATTTCTTCCTGAGTACAATTCATGAACTTGAAAAAATATAGTCAAAGTGACCTCTACCACACCCCAAATAATATTTCAACAAAAAAAGGGGAAATGGTGTACAGACAACGAATGAAACAAATTGACTTATCTAAGAGGTCCGTCTACCTTCTCCTGTATACATATAATTAGTACAAACTCAGCTATTTTGATGGCCAGTCCATCAGGTTTAAATTTTCATGAGCAGATTTTTCGACGTCCATATACATACACCTAGATGGATATTATGATAAAACAATTGTTATAGTGATAGCTCATTGTCATTCGAACCGAGAAGGCTAACATTTTTAGGAGCTTTGGATTCAACTTTTCTAGGTAAATAAATTGATTTTTGTTTTGGATATGAGAAGGAGTGGCATATATTAATAATTATTTTCAATGAAATAAAAATTATGAATATATTTGATTGTCCAGCAAGAAATCGAGTATTATTCCTTGTTAGGTAGGACAATGTATCATACCGAATAAAATTCAAACCTCCATTTTGACTATATTTTCGATTGATTTCATAGCAATAAAATTTGGCCTAGGTCGTGTTGAAATTGTACTGGCCATAATCATTCCTTAATATCGAATCTACAATATTTACGCATCGTTTTTTTCGTCTGATTTATCCATTTCATTCCCGAATATGCCTCATAACAAAATTACAAAGTTCACAAGATCACTGCCGTTGAATTCAAATTTGAATCAAAACAAACACAAGCCGCTTGTGAATTCAATCCTTTCGTCCCTCCTGAGATCAAAATATATTCGAAGCGAAGTCAGAAGTCGACCCGATTGACCATAGCAGGGGAGTCAAGCCTCCAATGTCATTCTAAAGGTTGAGATATTCTCTACTAGAGACTAGGATCTGGGATATTCTGAACTACAGAATACCCAGCCTTTCGAATCTTTTCTCGTGCACGTACAGTGAAATAGTATAGCGCCAAGGTAGTCAGGTGTTGTTCGAGATTTTCACGTTTTCGATGAGGATGAATAAACTGAATATTACATTTTTCCATTGACCAAACATTCTTAATTTGAAATTTGAATTTAATTTCTAAAAATTATGATGGTTCACTTGAGTCCGAAATATTCGTATTTCATAGAAATTTGGCTCTAAGCTGTATGATGAGGCTAAGCCCCCTTGCCCACTCTGACGAGTCGCCCTTGATATGTAATAGTTCGATTTTTTCAGAATGCTCTGCAAGTCGAAAAATTGAAAATATCTGCTCCCTGATTTATCATAATTCCAAATTACACTGTGAAGTGTAGATTGAAAACTATCCATCTATCTGCACACCTGTTCTTTTCTTCAAAATTTTCAATAATAATTATTATTAAAAGGTTCGTAGAAAAAAAGTAACAAGTGTACAGGTAAGGAAGGACAGATTGATAATATTATACAGTGAACTCTCGATAAATCGAACATCGATAAGTCGAATTCTGAGATAAATCGAAAAGTATTTCTGTTACCCAGTGTAATTTCACCTCAATGAGTCAAACATTGTTCTTGATTCTTGAAGGTCTATAAGATGAGTCTAACTGCTGGAAGGGTTGTCTAGAGAACCACCATCTCCATAAATTGTACTCCCGACCACCATCGCCTTTATGGGTCGAAGTTTTTGATCTAATCACGGTTCGATCAATCCTCGGAATAGTTGACATCACTTGACGAATAACAGATTGAATTACCAAACTTTACTTGCTTGCTAATGCAAATAACTTAATTTTTCTTGAAGATTTACCGCTGACAGTACGATTACGAATTATTTTTAACCTAATGACTCATAACATGAACATATCCGTATAATAAAAATGAAAATGAATAAAAAAATTAACAAAATTCCAGATAATGCTCAAATTATCTCCCTCAATTTCTAGTACATGCATGCAGTCACGGCTCACTTCTGCAATTGTTACCAGCGTTCTTTAGAGTCTTCTGATTGCTATTGAAAAAAAATTAACGTATTCAGCAAGCAGCTAACAATTAGTATATGGCAATTTTATATGTGATCTATCAAATCATATCAACTGTTTCAAGAACTGTCAAAAGTGATCGAAACAATGCCCGCTTAGGAATCATCTGTGAAATAGGATATCTGACTAACTTGAAAAAGTCTGTTACCTGCTCGGTTTTCTGGCCATATTTTTTCATTTCATGAAGGAATTATGGGCGTATAAACCTTTTTGCTGACAAAGCAGACGGTTAACAAAACAACAAAGATTTTCCTTTTCATTTGTACACTGAGATCATAATACTCTTTTTGAGTAGGTTTCAAGTCTTTCATCAAGATTTTATGAGGGAAGCAGTTGCAGCCATTTATAACCCTTTATATATCGGATTATCTGAATTTTTAGTGAACAATTTTTCTCAAGAAATGATGCCCATCTCCTCAGTTTTGAAAAACATATTTATCGATAGATAAATAGATATATGTCTTTATTTCAGATGATATTTTTTTATAGGAAAACACAAAAATGAAACAGCACGAATAATAAATTCAACAAGACTTAAATAATCTTCCAAACAGTATGGCTCTAGATCCACCAAGTTTCTTGGTTCTAATTTTGAACTTTCTGTAACTATTGATTATTTTGAGATTATGAAATAATTATTTGAAAAGCTTTACACACATAAGAGATGGATTTTTTTTTCAGATAGAGACAATCGATGAAATGGAATGTTAATATCAGCTGTTCAAGTTCTATAAGTAGTACATTAGACACTCATTAATGAAAAATCCATAAACCGTCAGAAACCCCTGCACGAATCTCTAAATTTCATGCCTAGCATTAATCTAGTATTATTTCTGACAGATAAATATCGACTTTAGTGTTGGACTCACTCCCCAAAAAATTATTCCGTATCTGATGAGAGATATATTATCCTCTTCGTATCATCTTGAATGTATTTATTGATTATTCTCATGGCATAACATACTTTGTTCAATTTATTCAGAAGGTCCTCTATATGATTTGAGCATTGCAGAAACTCATCTTAAACGACCCCCAGAAAACTGGTAAAGTTCGAAGTTCTTACTTTATCCTCACCAGAATTCAACATCATTGGCTTGTCATCTTTTGATCCGTAAGATCGAAAAACAACTACATCAGTGTTATTTTCATTCAGAATGAATTTTTTCCGCGACAGCCATTCTTGGATTCCTCTCATTTCAGCTGTGGATCATTAATATCACATTTCGCTATTAAGGAATTCGAATCATTCACAAAATTGGTCGACTCTGCATCTTCAATCGAATCTGCAACCTCACATATATCATTAATCATTATCAAAAATAATAATACTCCGAGGATGCTTTCCTGTGGTACACTAAATTTATTCATGAGCCAAGTTGAGAAAGATGTTCACCCATCTATAGCTACTCTCACATACTGCTAACGATCAATAATTTTCCGATATAATATGAAAAAAATAGACCTTTTTGAGTGATAGTTTATTTTATATTTGAAATTTTCGATTTCATATATGACAATACAAATTCGAAAATATTTCATTTGATATTATTTTTTTAATTTGAGCGATAATTCACTTGTTCCTCTTTTGAAAAAAACTGATTTGAATGACATCCAATATTGAAGAGATATTGGAAAAAAAACATAGGGACTCCCACTCCGCGCGACAGCCCTCATGTACCAGCTATGAGCGCCAGCTCTGGAAGGTTAAGTTCGCGTAATATGAAAGGAATCAACATGTGTTCATGATTGAATAAACTCACTGAATGCATTTGAGAGAATAGGTGCAGACGTTAAATGGCAACGCTGTTGGTCGTCTAAAAAACGTGGGGTATACATAATATATACGTACGGTCGTCAACTTCTACGAACATGAACGGACGTGAGATAGCAAGTGAAGTGACTGGAAAAAAAATTGGTGAATAAGAAAAACTGAGTACGACACTAGAACCTACAACAACTCGTTTCATCATATACATCATTAGATTTGCGAGAACCCCGTTATTTCTGATGGACCCCAAAAGCCTGGATTTATACGGGACGTCTATCAGCACTAGGATGTATATATATATATATATATATATATATATATATATATATATATATGTTCGTCAAAGTATCACTTCGGGGACATATATTGTATATACGATATACTTATACTGTCCTCAATGTGATACTTATATGAATAGTTTTAAGCAGTATATGAATTGTATGAAGCTATATACTGTCCTCAAAGTTACACTTTTGTATCTTATATAAATACGTTTATACCGGTTTATACTGTCCCCAAAGTAGTACTTTGGTAAAAAATAATATTATTTATACTTTCCTCATTATACGATCAGCCGCAGAATTATATGTTCAACCTGAAATGATTCGAAACCTTTCAAAGGATTTTTTACACTTATCATACCACGACGAATTGGTATAAATATTTTAATTATGCATTATTCATTAAAACAAGCATTGAAGAAAATGAGAGCATCGTATTCAACCTTCTAGTAAAACCCACATTTTGCTCAAATCTAAATATATCTAATGTACTTTTCTTATATATCTAAATGTGATGAAACAAAGAAGTTTTTCTCTATATTTGTACACAGTTCATAAATTTTTTAGCTTATTATTCTCAGCTCTTTCATCAGTTTTTATGACAAAAACAGTTTATGACCTTTTTTTCTCGGGTTATCTGAATTTTTAGCACACACTTTTTCGCAAGAAAAGATGACAATCTCAGCTTTGAAAAAATATGCATTGAAAACTTAGAGTTAAGCAGTTTTCAGAACATTAATTATTTTCGATAATGAAGCAGGTGATTAAAAAAAAAGTTGAAAAATCATCATATTTTCGTAAGATTTTCAGACTAGGCTCCACTTGACTCAATTCCCCGCAAATGACGTCAAATCCCCTTTGAAGGATCACGTCGAATTACCAAACACCCTGTATATACCTGAACCAATCCTCGCTACTCCACATTTTCGGATTATACTGGATACACTGAAAAATGGTCAAAATCTCTTTCAGTATTTTTCCCATTATATATTTTTTAGTCCAGTTAACGAAGGTCTGAAATCACTTTTTTCCGAAAAAAGCTGCATTTTTGATATAATGATTGTAACTACAGTTACTCATGATCAAAATAGCAGGTTCCTAAATTTTCAGGAACCTCAGAAAATTCGTGAAAATGTCGTGGTAACATTAAGTTTGGAATCTACTGACTTAAGGTGCCATAATATGTACGTCACAATAGGATAAATTTTATACTTTATTTATATATAAAGCTATACAGGTCACCTTATTTCAATATTTCATTGAAATATAATTCCAACAATATTTTTGGATATTGCCTCCATGTTGACGATTTTACATTTGAACGATTCCCTGTTATCAAAATGAGTCATTTAGGAATTTACAAAATCAATGCACAGAAATAAAGTGAGATTATTGCCAAAAATGCATATCGAAATTATCCCACTTTCACATCGTTCTTATAATGCTGCATTATGTGTATTCAAATCAAATGAAGGATAGGACCCAAACTAAAATTAAAAATGCTGTCGATGAACATGATAAGGTATATACATATCACAATGCAAAACACATTTTTTATTATTTTCTGTAGTAATGTAGCATGATAATCTTATTCTGGTGCTAGAGAAATAACGACCTTTTCGGTAAATTTAGGAGGGGATTGAACTCCTCCAATTGAAAAACTTCTACAAATTTAACGATATTTCCACATCAAAATCACTAGGCGACCTTTTTTCTTAATCAATCCGTTGAAATATTTATATCCATTTGCATTAGGCATTGATGCGAAATCGATTCATTTTTGTTACTGCCTATACTATCGCACGTCGTCGCTTGAATGCAGAACTATTTCAAGTCCAAAAAGGTCAGTTTAGAGCAGAACATTTCTTTTGAATTTTTCAAAAATTCATATTTTTTTTATTACAGTGTTTACCTGGGTAAAATTCGAAAAACATTCCATCTTGTACTATGACTTGGACTCACCTTTTTCTTAACAAGAAAAAATTATATTAAAAAAAAAATGGAGAGTATTGTACATTGTGCATCATTTTTCTGAAAAATTCTTGAGGGTGTGCCATCAACGAATTTTCTTTCATTTCCTTTATTTTCTAAAATTCCAAATATGTCGATGGAAAAATTGTAACATCTGATTACCCGGTAACATTGTTTTCTATTGAAAACAGTGGTTTCTTATAATGTTTGTATAGAAAATTTCTCTGCAAAATCCATCATATATGACTCTTTCTGGGATTTACCGAGTGAAAAAGGAGCCACTTATGGTCAGTTTGATTGAAGGCGTGAAGTCCCAGTTCCCAGTTCTAACAGCTCGTAGCAGTTCGGGGTAGTGTTGTGCAACTTGAATACATTTCAGTATCCGGTACTGAAGTATTATGTATTGGATAAATTCATTGGATAGTTAATTGGTATCCAAATTTATACTTACAAAAGTCATACTAAAAAGATAGGTTTCAGAAACCAATTAGTCGAATTAATTTTTTAATTCAACAACAAGAAAATTTTGAATTTATTCGAAAAATGGGAATATGACCTCTGAATTTGTAAGAACCAAAAACAATGATAAATCTTCTGGATTTCGAGAAAAACGTGAATATTTCGACATTTTCGCGAATTCTCCAAGGTTCCTGAAAATTTAGGAAGCTGCATTTTTGACCATGAGTACTCTACTGACAATCATCATATCAAAAATGTAGCTCTTTCCGGAAAAAAGTGATTCCAGACCTTCGTTTATTGGACTATTCAAGGAGATCTGTCCCAAACGAACAGCCCTAAAAAAACTGTCAGAAATATGTACAAACTTCCAATAAAATATTTCAATAATTGTTCCATCACGTTTGGATGACCGAAGACGCGATAAGAGACCTTATGGTTTTACCGAAGGTTTTACGATGTTTATATTGATATTCGGTTCGAAAGTAACGGAGGAAGTAATTATTGTCAAACTTTACCTGATCCGGGGTATTCTACTGAACACGTTCCTAGTTCTTTCCAATGAATAGAAAAATATCTTGCATTGTTGATGATGAAGTGAAAGTGGTTCGAGTCGTGGTGTAGAAAAAAATATTTCGGAGAAATTAATTCCTACATTAATGAACTTTCAGTTTAGAATGAATTTTTTCTTTGTCTTCAAGCGAGGGTTTTGTCGATTAGAGTTTCTGCACAACATTCTGCTGAAGGTCTTCTGAATATAATTCGCAATATAGATTATTTGCAAGAATGTAAAGTATTATAATTGAAATAATTCATTAATCATCATGATTGATGATTGATGAATTAGAATAAATAATTCGTTGCATCAATATCAGTAGAAAATATCGAGAGCATATTATTGCAATTTTCATATATGTTATACATTTAATCATTACTTAATTTCAATATTTTTTATTGCTCCCGTTGTGTGCCATTAGGTTATTGTGTACTGATAATGCGTTGTATAGAGATGAATCACTGATTATTTGAATGATTACTTTTGATTAGAATATTCCTCACTAGCTATAAATTAGGCTTAGTAGGTACGTTATATTCATATTAGAAATATAATTCATTGAATTATATTCAATAATTTGATTATATGTTTTCAGAAGAAATTATTGAAATGACATGTTACATGACGTAAACCTGCTCTAAAAACAAAATAAAATAAAACCACATTGCCGAAACAGCTTATTCATTCTATGAAATAAAAGTATTTTTACCTGAAGGTTTAGTAAAAATCTGGCGTACATTGTGAAATGCTAGAGTCTCCATTCTATATGCAATTATTCGTAGCAAAAATTATTCAAGATTTCAGTTACCAACGCATCAATGTGGTTCTGAATTCACTGCACGGCCAATTTCAAATGAAAAGTACTTCTCCCGTACTTTCACTTTTCTTCAATTCAAAATCATCGCTTGATAAACGCGGTTTGATCTATAACATCTATGAAGATTTCCAAATTCACAGATTCACAAACAAACTTATTTTAAATTAATTTTGTTTGACAGGTATACCAATGCAACTTGGAACATGTAGACCGTATTTAGTTATTAAAACATTTTGTTTAGGAATCATTCGTTTTTTATGAATTTGAGTATTCAAGTTATCATGATCAATAGAAAAATATAAATTCATTCAATCTTTGGATCCCATATGAAAAGTATCCAGAATTTCTACAAGATGAGAACACAAAATTTGTATAAGTCGAAATTATTTCTAGTTAAAACCCAGGGTCAATCGGCATCTAATGACCGGAGAAGGTTGTGATAACCAGCTTAACCATTTGTGCCTAGCAGATGTTAAGTGGCTTAACGGAAGAAGGCAGTCTTGTTGAGAATATAATACAAAGACCATATCTGTTTAAATATGAAGTTCCTGATTCTATTTTTTCTGAGTTTATCATTGGAGCACGATATCCAATTCGAACATGAGTGATATATTTAAACATTAGGGATACAAATAACAGGGACGGGCCGAAGCCAAATTTTTGGGGGGGGGGGGGTAAATCCATCGAAAATTTCCAACTGGACATTGAATTAACAGGAAACCATTATACATATTATGGTATAATATTTGTTTCGTTAAAAAAAAATTCAAAACGAAGAATTTCAACATTTGGAACACCCTGTGACGAGTTTTTCAAAATTTTAAAACTGTACAATATTTCCACAGTTTTCGACTTCAAAAATGTGAAAACGGTTTGTGCTTGAGATATATAGGTTATCTCTCTTTTTCCTCCAGTTTTTTCTCAATATTTTGGAAATTATTATGACAAATGCAACGATCTGAATACGAATGTATTCACAATTTAATAATAATAAAAAAATAGAAAAAAAATTTTTGAAATTTTTTTTCATCCCCTGTATAAACTGAAAGATGTCAGGCTGCAAGAATATTCTAGCTCGGTAGGTCATGTTGAATGATATCATAATCCCCATTTTCAGATAAAAATAGGTCCAGTTCTCCAGAAACGCCTAATAGGCCGTCGCACTTGGTACATCTGAAAGTAACAGCTTAAATTTATGATATCAGATGTTTTTTTTATGACACAGTCCATGCGACGTAACTGAAAAATTTACAACTACTTCTTGAGGCCGCATCTCTCCCAACACTTGATGGTAAAAACATTGGGTTAAATACCATTTATTACCGGCTATATACATATATTGCCAAGTACTGATTGCAAACTTGTTTTTTCTAATTCAGATTCCTTCGTATTTCATAACTCTCTCGGAATTATGTTTTTCAACTGCTTTGAAATTTTACCAACTTCTTTGAACTTTTTCCAACTGCTTTGGAATTTTTTCCAACTGCTTTGAAATTTTGCCAACTGCTTTGAAATTTTTTCCAACTGCTTCGAAATTTTTCCAACTACTTTGAAAATTTGCCAACTTCGTTCAACATTGGGGGGGATCATCCCCCCCCATCCCCCCCTTGGGCCCGTCCCTGACAAATAATGGTATCTTTATCTATACAGGGTTATTTTTTCAAGTATTTCATTTGAATATTTTCGGAGAAGAAATTGTAATACAAATTCAAGATTTTGCATTTTTGTTTCAGACTACATGAATTCGAATTTAATATATTTTCAAGCGAAATCTACGTCCGGCGTTACCGGAAACCACTGTGAACTTCGTTATTTTAAATGTAACATCCTGAATATTTTGACATATTGCAATTCTTCTTTTCATTCAACAATAATTATTTGATGTATAATATGCACAACCACAAAATTTGTCAAATTTTTTGTCATGAAGTTTATATCTTCAAAATCTCTCATTGTAAACTGTTTTTTTTCACAACAGTAAAATAAAATGAAGTATGATGATGCTGTTGCTGGTATAACTTATGAAGAAATTTCATACAGGGCGTCATTTTAGTTTGTTCAATTGATACCGTGTTCTGTGTTCATTTTTTTCCAGGATGAGAATGCAAATTATGTGAAGACATTCATCGATCATCTTTAATTAATTGGTGTACCTCATAACAAACGCATTTCATGAACAATATCACATATTCATTATATCAACTTGCACAGCCTCAAACTTTTCCATATCGTGATAATGAATATATTCATTCAAAGTAACTATCTCAATGAATATATTAAATTAAATAGAATTGATTCATTCGAACTTGAGAACTGGCTCTATACAGGGTGACACAGACTCATGGTACACCCCCATATCATGTTCTCCCTTGTTTCTGTTGCTACATTTCTGAAATTTGGAACATTGAATATACTAACTATGGGGCACTTTTTGACATATTTAGAAAAAAATCCAATTACCGCTTTTTCCGGAAATGACATCAACTTTGGATTGAACCGAGAAGATACTTAAACATGTCTAAACTCCATTATCGTGTTCGTATTGGTTATACAGAAAAATAGTTGATATGGATGAATACCCCACCGATGGTACTTTCGAATTACGTCAGAGTACCATTAGGCTAAGTTCACATGATCGCGCGGCAACGCACGTTTGTAGCTCGTTAACGCGCGTTGATGTATTCAGATGGTCGCGCGTTGATAGCGCGACAGCTCGCGACAACTGTCATAATCTTCTTCTTCTCCTATCGTTCACAATGTGCTGAGGCGATTTTTAGATTCCGAACACAGAAAAAGTCATCGAAATTGCTGTCAATATTTCAGCTTTGTACGTCAAATCGCGCGAATCATCTGAACACGTCTATGCCTGACAGTTGTACTTCAATACGCGCGAAGTCGCGCGACGTTGAGCGAAACAAGATACTGGCGACAGAGCAAGGTCGATCGCGCTTGATCGCCAATTTACGCGCGATGACGGGCGACCATTTGAACATTTCTATGTGACTACTCAGTATCTCTAGTCGCGTGTTTGGGAATCGCGCGTAATCGCGCGATCATCTGAACTTAGCCTTATGCTACCATTTGGCAAAACGGTGTTTCGAGTGAAAAAAGGTTTTGGTTTACTTTTTTGGCACGTATTTCGAACCACGATACTTTTTAAATCGAAGTTCAGCATTATTTTGATTTTTTGGAATAATTTTAGTTCATGGCTCTCTAGATCGAAAAATAAAATGGGCGTTCTGACGAATCAAATATCAATTATGAGGTATCATTAGATTGAGAAAATTATAGAGATTTCAAAAATGTAAAAATATACCGGGTGTCCCATTTGAAAATCGAAAGTGGATGTCATTTCCGGAAAAAACCAGAAAATGGATTTTTCTTCTGAATATTTCAAAAAGTGCCCTATAGTGAGTTTATTCAATGTTCTAAATTTCAAAAATATAACTACAAAAACAAAGGAGAAAATGGAGGTGTACCATGATGAGTCTGTGTCACAATGTATACAGGGTGTACCAAGTTCGACGGCCTATTAGGCGTTTCTAGAGAACTGGACCTATTTGAAATCTGAAAATTTGGATTATATTATTGTTTGACATTATCTACCGCTCTAAAATATTCTTGGAGCCCGACCACTTTTAGTTATACAGGGAGTGAACAAAAAATTTTCAAAAAATTTTTTTTTTTTCTGTTTTTTTTGTTTTCGAATTTGATAGAGTATGCAATTCTGAATACATTCGTACTCAAATCGTTGCATTCGTCAAAATATCGAGAACAAACTGAAGAAAAAAGGGGGATAAGTGTATTCGGTATTATGTTTGTTATTCCTAACCTAGATATCGTAAGCACAAACTGTTTTCACATTTTTGAAGGCGAAGACTGTGGAAATATTGTACAATGTCAGAATTTTGAATAACCCGTGTTCCAAATGTTGGTTCAAAAATTGAGGTCAAAATTGGCTCATAACTTTCGTTTTTCAAATTAGAACCCTATTTTTTTATGATTGCGTTGGATGCTGCGAAGAAAAATGATGATAATGTTCTAATATGTTGATGCTCCTAAAATCATTAATTCTTGAGTTATCCAGGATTTTCTGTTTCTATTCATGAAATCTGTTTTAGATCAACAATGATAAATGAATTCAGAAAAGAGGAAGTCACTAGTGAGTTATTTGAGTAATTTATCTTCTATCACCAAGGTCATTGTTGATATGAAACAGATTCTATGAATTTGACGGTACGTACGACATGAAATCAGGAAATCCTGAATAACTCAAGAATTATTAATTTTAGGAGCATTAACATGTTGGAACATTATCATCATTTTTCTTCGCAGCATCCAACGCAATCATAAAAAAATAGGGTTCTAATTTGAAAAACGAAAGTTATGAGCCAATTTTGACCTCAATTTTTGAACCAACATTTGGAACACGGGTTATTCAAAATTCTGACATTGTACAATATTTCCACAGTCTTCGCCTTCAGAAACGTGAAAACAGTTTGTGCTCACGATATCTAGGTTCGGAATAACAAACATAATACCGAATACACTTATCTCGACGAATGCAACGATTTGAGTACGAATGTATTCAGAATTGCATACTCTATAAAATTCGAAAACAAAAAAAAAACAATTATTTTTTCTCTCCCTGTATAACTGAAAATGGTCAGGCTCCAAAAATATTTTAGATCAGTAGATCATGTCATACAATAATATAAACCCCATTTTCAGATTTCAAATAGGTCCAGTTCGCCAGAAACGCCTAATGGGCCATCGAACTTGGTACACCCTGTATACTGTCCCCAATTTTTTTTCATGTCCCCGAACTTCTTTTCACTGTCCCCGAAAGTACGTTAACTGTCCCTGAAAGTAGCATTACTGTCCCCGAAATGCAAATGTCCCCAATCTGATACTTAGACATATAGTGGCACTTTGAGGACAGTCCCCGATGTTCCATTTTGTCCCGAAGTTACACTTAGAGAAACAAAATGTCCCCGAAGTGACACTTTGCCATACATATATATATATATATATATATATATATATATATATATTGAAGGTATTATTGTTGACTATTTAGATACAGGTTCTTAATTTATTGGGAATAGCAGCAGTTGAATCAAATAATACTCTTTTTTCTTCACTCGAGCTTTCGAGACATTTATTGTCCCTTCATCAGGAGAACTGAATAAAATACAATGGATAAACATAAAGACAAGGTTACAAGGATCTTACTCACGAATTTGAGGTTGAATTTCAAAGATGTAGTTGCATGAAAGATTAGAATGATGGGATTAATTTACAGAAATCATAAGTGAATTGAATTTTGAAGTCGATAAAATTTCAATATGACATTATGAAAGAAAATTATTTGAAATAATCGAATCACAAAAATTAAAAGGGTATATATATATATATATATATATATATATATATATATATTCACATCCCTACGCGTATAGCTCCTCCCTCAAGAATCCAGCAATAGGTCTTCCCCAGAAGTCGTGCATATATATCAGATTTCTCTGCGAATATTGGTTATGTTATGAGGATAGATTGCGAATTCGTCAAAACATTGACCACGAAAAATATTTTTCATCATACATTTTGCAATCAATAGGTCCTCCTGACAAAAATCCGGTTCTAGGTCTTCCGACTGTATATTCTTGATTCGTATTGCGGTCATTGAGTCTTCCGCAGTATACAAAATTTTTTAAGATGCGGTGGATAGTTCCTCCGGCGTATAATTGCTTTTTCGTTTCGCAGTGGATAAGTCTTCCGACAACGTTGCCAAAATGTTCTAGTAAGTAAAGTTGGAAATTTCATTATATGTCTAGTACAGATGTGCGAAATAATATTGATTTTTAAAATCCTATTCTTTTCAGCGTGCTTCTTGGATTTCTATAGTTGGTATTTCCAAGGGCACACTATAAGAATTATATTTCGGGGGAGGTGGTTCTTCATCACTATGCAACTTTGACGGATAACAGAAAATATTTTATATTCGATTATTGGGCAATATCAAACGGGTTTTCAGTTGTTTTTGTGTGTTCAGATAGAAGTAGCTGCACTGCGGAGCTCGTGATTCAGAGGCGGTTTCAAATACGTTTAAACGGTTGAATCAAAAGTCTAATTTTTCAAATTGAAATGTAGCTGTATCACTATGGTTGATTTCACGTCTTACCTATATTTTCCGTATTAGTTATAAATATAAATTTTGGATAATTCAGTACTAGCAAGAATTTTTCTGGAATGGGTCCTCAGAACTGTGCCCCTTACAACCATCATCAGAATTTTTTTCTCCTGCATGGAGCACCGGCCCCTATCTGAAGCAAGGCCCCTAGGCAGTCGCCTGATCTGCCTGATGGTTAATCCGGCTCGGTGGGTCCTAGTTTTCGAATTCGTGGAATCAATTTTCCTTAGAAACTCTAATGTAGCTCTTCCTCCTGCCTCTGCCATATCTCTTCAAATATCGACGTTAAGTATTGGTCTTTCGACGGTTCGATTCACGATTGGAGGAAGTACAATATATTCGAACTGTGGCTAAAATTCTCATTTTACTTCGAGATAACCTTAAAAGCCAATATCGAAATAACCTAAGAATAGAAGTTTGTACTGAAAAATGGTGGCCGATTTTTTTTTCATTCTCGCACATACTCGTTTGAACTTGCTGGGACATCAAAAGGAAATTACGAGTACTCTATAGTTCATTTCTGGATTCATTTCTGAAAGAATTTCCCAGTTAAAATTCAGCAATTATTCCGACACTAAAGGTACGGTTTCGCTTGTGCGTCGGACGCATGCAGTGAATGCGAGCAGCTACCGCTCGCGTCCACTGTGACGTCGGAGTGGTTTCCTTATCTGCAGCCAAACTACTTGGCCGACAGTCGACAGTGAGAATTCGAAGATGGATTTTACTTGCACTTCATATTTTGGAAGAAGAGGAGAATGAAATTATTTTGAAATATATGAAAAAAAAAAATAAAAAAAGGCGTGCTGTATATATATATTCTTATGAAAAAAAAAGCTAAAATAATACAATAAATGTTGAAACAATGTGCATTTGATGTATAAGAGCAGATGGATTCGCAGTCCGAGGGTCAAATTGCCTGGCAAGAAAAAATAGGGTTCGGAATAATTAATATTCAATTGTATGAAACTGTTTTATATACACAGGAGTTCAAATTATAAATGATAAAGAAAAAATTTCCTTTTACTTGTTTTTCCTTCTATTTCTGTCGCGATCTTTCTCCTTAAACTATCTTTTAGGATGAGATGCATCATACAAACATCTACACTCCCCGTCAATAAATTCCGAAAGGATCACACTTCAAATTAAAACTGAATGATATCAAATTTTCCGTCTCAAATTCACCACAGGGTGTTTAGAAATGAAGGACATTAAACAAGGTTTTGTTTCACCCTGTATAACGGATGAACTACAGGTATTTTCGCAAAGTAAATTTCAGATTAATATAACAAGACCCAATACTATAAGTGGTGAAAATTTCAACAAAATCGGAGAACCATGAAGAAAAATACAGGGTGTTGAATTTGACAAAAATTTTGTCTGTCCGGAATTTATTGACGGGGAGTATATTTGTGGAAACTAATTCCATTAGTTTCATTTCTTCATCCGTCGAAAAGTTTTCAACGCTCATTTTCTATAATTTCGATGAATAATATCAATTTAAACCTCTATATAAACGAATTCACGCTGCAGCGACGTCGCACAGACTGGTACCGCTAGCAGGGGGCCGTTTGGATGCTGCAGCAACTGCTGCGTTGACTGCATAAGCGGAACCGCTTCTTCGCTATTCCCTATGAACAGTCTATACAACAATCGCAGCAGCCACTTTCGCCGGTCGCTGCATGCGTCCGACGCACAAGCGAAACCGTACCTTAACCTAGCAGATGCAACATCGTTGAAACAGAAAGATAACTGGAAGTCATTATTAATTTTCCATTTACTCATTTAAGATATTCATTAATCATTTAAAATTTTGAGGAGTCAAAACGACAGAATCATTTGTATGTAATATTTCTTATGTGATATGTCATCATTAATGCATGAGAATTTCCTCTCATGGATGAAAATCTCTGGATTTCTTGAATGTTGAGTTATGTTTTGTGGAATCAATTGATAATTGATTCCACAAAATTTTTCAGTTTTGTGGAATTAATTTTCAGAGCAGATTGACTCATCTTTTTCACCAATTAACACAAAAGTAAAAACATATTGTTCCTTATGAGCCTGAATTTTCAACATACTCCTCAGTTTTGGTGGTTTCACTTGACTGAAATAATAATAATAATAAAGACATCTACTCTGCGAACAAAATATATACATAGATTCAATAAAAGAGTATGTATGCGATGCCTTTTTCTCTATGATGTTTCAAAGCTCTGAATTATTGAAAGCGTATACGAGTATTTTTACTAAAAATTGTCGTGATAAATTGGCAGTTTGCATTGAGTTCCAATTATTCAACTAGAAAATGTCAGTTCTTTTGTGAGAATATTAAGAATACGAACATTACTTGGATGCAAATCAAAGCCTGCATATACATATAAATTCAATAAAAAAGTATGGGTGCAATGTCTTTTTCTCTATGATGTTTGAAAGCCCTGAATTATTTAAAGCGTATGATTAACTTTAGGATGTTGTGAAAAACATAAGAGATGCCACGAAGAGGAGAGTGTAGTGAGTAAAAATGTGATAAAAGAGTATTAACAAATACAAGTGACTCTGCCGCCTGCCTGTACATGCTCGCGTTATTTGTTTTCTACTGAATTCCAACCAGTGGTAATATAAATTCTCGTAATGCGATGGCAATATTTCGGTTTTTGAAGAAAATTAAAAATTACATAGAAGTCATCAGATAAGACTAATCGATCGGAGTGATAATTCAAAATTAGGCATAGGTACCGCAAATACGAAAATATTGTTAAAAAATTGATTTTGATCAGTTTTTAAACAATATTTTCGTATTTGATACTTTGCTATCAATTCGATCATTGTCAAAACGCAAGTTATTCCCGTCCGTACGATAACATTATGTCACGCAACGACTATTGGGAGCCGAGATTTCCGTGAACGAATTTGATGAAGATGAACAAATTTAATATTATCAGAATGTAGCTGCCTCTTCAGAACCAAATCCACCGAAACAGTGTTGCCGTTTTCACGGAAGACCTATGAACGATGAAATGTAAAATTCTGTATATCGAGGAGGACCGATCCTCTGTAGAATGGTAAAAAATATACATAATAATATACGCGTGAGAGCGCCCTCCTGTTTCGCGGTGAAAACTCTCGGAACTAAAGTATTCAAATTCGACAAAAAACGGTCCTAAGTCCTCCCTCTGAAATTTTTCCAGGTAGTTGCCTATGATGTAAGGATGAATTTAACACGCGATGCGTTAGGTCCTCCGTATACGGAGGACCTATCGCACCCGGAGGACCTATACCATGAAACGGGGCTATTAGAGGAGGACCTATTTACCGCAGGTTATATATATATATATATATATATATATATATATATATATATATTAGACTGATTCAAAAAAATCGACTTTTTTTGTTTTCACGAAACCCCCCCCCTAATTATCTTCAGGGTATCGAAAAAAGACCTTTGCGAAAATATCAGATCCAAATAATAACATTTAGAGGTCGCTCATCAATTATTTCTATTTTGCCTACTAATAGCAGGGGAAAAATTTCTTTTTTCAATAAAAAATTCCTAGAGCACAAACCAATAGGCGGATTTCTTTGTGTGACCTATTTTCGTGTAGGCAATCAGATACTCTACAAATATGTCCCTTATGATATTTCGATAAAACGGCCGCTTCAAAAGTTATTCGATTCGATGCTAATATTGAGGTATTTTTGAAGAAAAAAATTATTCAAAAAAATCGACTTTACTTGTTTTCACGCAACCCGCCTTCTAATCATCTTCAGGGCATAGACAAAAGCCGTCTGTGAAAATGATAGCTTTGAATATTAATATTTAGAGGTCGCTCATCGATAGTTTCTATTTTCGCTGCTGATGGCAGAAAAAAAATTCTTTTTTCAATAAGAAATATTTTGTTCACGGACCAATAGACGGATTCCACTGTATGATACATTTTGGTGTAGGGAACTAGATACTCTACGAAAATGTTCAATACGATATCTCGATAAAACCACTTATTTGAATTCTTTTTCCAAAATACCTCAATATAAGGTTTTAATATAGAGGTATTTTTGAAGAAAAAGTTCGAATAACTTTTGAACGAGCGGTTTTATCGAAATATCGTGTGAGACATTTTCGTAGACCATCTAGTTCCCTACACTAAAATGTATCATACAATGGAATCCGACAATTGGTTCGTGAAGAAAAATTTTTTTATTGAAAAAAGAAAATTTTTTCCTGCTATCAACAGCGGAAATAGAAGTCATCGCTGAGCGACCTCTAAATATTAATATTCAAAGCTCATATCTTTACAGACGCCTTTTTTCGATACCCTGAAGATAATTAGAAATAGAGTTTCGTGAAAACGAACAGAATCGATTTTTTTGAATAATTTTTTTCTTCAAAAATACCTCAATGTTAGCATCGAATCGAATAACTTTTGAAGGGGCAGTTTTACCGAAATATCGTAAGGGTCATTTTTGTAGAGTATCTGATTATCTACACGAAAATGTATTACACAATGAAATCCGTCTATTGGTTTCTGCTCTAGGAATTTTTTATTGAAAAAAGAAATTTTTTCCCTGCTATTAGTAGGGAAAATATAAATAATTGATGAGCGACCTCTAAACATTATTATTCGAAGCTGATATTTTCATAGAGGTCTCTTTTCGATACCTGAAGATAATTAGGGGGGAGTTTCGTGAAAACAAAAAAATGTCAATTTTTTTGAAACAGTCTAATATATATATATACTAGACTGTTTCAAAAAAATCGACATTTTTTGTTTCCACGAAACCCCCCCCTAATTATCTTCAGGGTATCGAAAAGAGACCTCTATGAAAATATCAGCTTCAAATAATAATATTTAGAGGTCGCTCATCAATTATTTCTATTTTCCCTACTAACAGCAGGGAGAAAATTTATTTTTTTCGATAAAAAATTCCTAGAGCAGAAACCAACAGACGGATTTCATTTTGTGATACATTTTCGTATATACAATCAGATACTCTACAAAAATGACTCTTACGATATTTCGATAAAAGGGCCCCTTCAAAGTTATTTGATTCAATGCTAATATTCAGATATTTTTGAAGAAAAAACTTATTCAAAAAAATCGATTCTGTTTGTTTTCACGGAACTCTATTTTCTATTATCTTCAGGGTATCGAAAAAAGGCGTCTGTGAAGATATTAGCTTTGAATATTAATATTTAGAGGTCGCTCAGCGATGATTTCTATTTCGCTGTTGATAGCAGAAAAAAATTTCTTTTTTCAATAAAACATTTTTCTTCGCGAACCAATTGACGGATTTCACTGTGTGATACATTTTCGTGTAAGGAACTAGATGTTCTACGAAAATGTCTCATACGATATTTCGCGATAAAACTGCTAGTTCAAAAGTTATTCGAACTTTTTCTTCAAAAATATCTCTAATAACTTATATTGAGGTATTTTGGAAAAAAAAGTTCAAATAACTTTTGAACTAGTGGTTTTATCGAGATATCGTATGGAACATTCTCGTAGAGTATCTAGTTCCCTACACCAAAATGTATCATACAGGGGAATCCGTCTATTGGTTCGCGAACAAAAATTTTTTTATTGAAAAAAAGAATTTTTTTTCTGTCATTAGCAGCGAAAATAGAAACATCGATGAGCGACCTCTAAATAATAATATTCAAAGCTAATATTTTCACAGACGCCTTTTGTCGATGCCCTGAAGATGATTAGAAGGCGGGTTGCGTGAAAACAAGTAAAGTCTATTTTTTTGAATAATTTTTTTCTTCAAAAATACCTCAATATTAGCATCGAATCGAATAACTTTTGAAGAGGCCGTTTTATCGAAATATCGTAAGGGACATATTTGTAGTGTATCTGACTGCCTACACGAAAATGTATCACACAAAGAAATCCGTCTATTGGTTTGTGTTCTAGAATTTTTTATTGAAAAAAGAAATTTTTCCCCTGCTATTAGTAGGCAAAATAGAAATAATTGATGAGCGACCTCTAAATGTTACTAGTTGGAGCTGATATTTTCACAGAGGTCTTTTTTCGATACCCTGAAGATAATTAGGGGGGGTTCGTGAAACAAAAGAAGTCGAATTTTTTGAATCAGTCTAATATATACTTTTGAATAAGAGAGCTAAAATAATACAATAAATGTTGAAACAAAAAGAACCTAAGCTGAGGTAAAAAAGGAATGGGGTACCACAACATTCTTCGTATGATACTATAGTATCATACGATACTATCATCACCAGTATCATACGATACCATAGAGCCAGGGGAAAAAACCTCAGCCGAAAAACCTGTCCCCCCGTTTAAAAAAATAAAATAAAATTGTTGTATCTGAATATTCTATATAGAAGGACATCACGATCAGCGGGACGGCTCTTCGGAGAAGGATTTCCAAACACAAACTACAACCTGAAAATAAAAAAAGCCAGAACAGCAAGAGAATTCAATTTATACTTCATCAAATTGATCTGAAATTTTCGACCCATTGCAAAAATGAGTTTGATATATTGTGTATGGCTCTAATGCCATCTTGGAATTTATAAATCGATCAATTATGAATTAGGTGTTCAACTGTTTCCTCTGATTCACCACATTCACAATTAGGACTATCATCGAATTCCACTTGAAAAGCATGCTGTTGGTACGACCATGACCTGTTCTTATTTGATGAACCTCTCTCAATGACTCGATCTGGTGATTTGTTTCTGATTGAATCGATGTCCATCAGATATGAATACATTGAACTGAGTCTATTAATATCTTTTTTAAAATTCATAGAATTATCATGTTGCATATTCTGAACATCTCAATAAATTGTTCTTTTCTTGTAATTTTTTTCAATGTCTAATATTTTTACATTATTCAAATCAGATTGGTGTGATTTTCAGAATTAGCATGTATTGATAATGCACATGTATCTTTGTATGTTCTTATGTTACTCTTATGAAGAGCGATTCTCTGTTTTAGTTTCGTCTTAGTTTGTCCAATGTAGCATTTATCTCATCATCAATACAATTAATTTTATATACCACATCAGATGTATTCAAATCATTGATCGAAATCTTTTACTCTTGTAAAGATTGATCTTATGGTTTTCACATTTTTTGTTGCTATTTTGAATTTATCAATAGGAATTAGGCTTTTGATTCTCTTTGTGAGATGTTCTCCATATGGTATAATTAAGTATTGTTTCTGTGTATTTTCTTGTGTTAAAGAGATTTCCGGATCAGGTTGATTATCATTAATGTTCAATTTTATGTTATCTGGAATATTGTATATTATTCGTCTTAACCATTTTTTCGGGGTAACCATTCTTCAATAGGAGATCTTCTAATATTTTGAAATTTTTTTTCTTTGAAGGAGTTATGTGAAATTTTTATAAATTCTAGATTTCAGGTTCTTAACTACATTGATTTTCATTTTGATAAGATGATATGAAGACAATTCAAGTATCTTCCTGATGACATGGATTTCCTGTACCAATCTGAAAGTAATCTATTATTTTCTCTGTGATAACTAAGATGTCAAGAAATGGTACGGAATTATTATTTTCTGTCTCAACGGTGAATTGTATTTTGGTAATGAATTGGTTCATTATATTCAACGATTGTTGTATTTTGGTCTGCTGGTATTGCTGTAATAATATCGTCCATAAATTTTTTCAGGAATGGAACTTGAAATGGCAACTTGGGTAGAGATTTTTTTAATACAAATCTAATACATATACTGCTATTATTGGTGATACTGATGATCCCATTTGGTGTACCTTGTTTTTGTTTATAATATGTTCCATTGAATGAAAATATGGTTGTGTCAAAAACAAATGATAATTCTCATTTATGAAATCAACGAAATCAAAGGAATCTTTCACATAGAATTCATTATTGAAATTGTATGCTTTGGTTAAGATATCTTTGATGAATTCAGCTAACATACAATTTGGTGAATCTAGAGAAGCTATAATTGGTCTTAAATCTAAATTATCCTTATGAATTTTTGGGAGTCCATATATATATATATTCTTTTGAATAAGAGAGCTAAAATCCTACTAATATTATAAATGCGAAAGTTTGTGAGGATGTGAAGATGTTTGTTACTCTTTCACGTGAGAACTACCGAACGGATTCAAATGAAGTTTCACATCAATATAGTTTATCTATCCGAATAACATAATATTCAAAAATTTTGTGGTATTTCAGCATAAAACAATGAGAAAATATCAAGCGAGTCGGAAAATGCTGATATTTATCCGTTTCGTCTCATCGATACGTCGCGTAGTCGCGAATCACCCATGTTATTTTTACGGTGATATGCAAAACTGACCTTAGGCCTGGCGGTTCTGCCGATTATCCTTTATCAGCTGTCGAACTGATGACTTATAGCAAAATTGATTCTTTTATCGTTTTCAGTTCTAAATGTAGATGAATTTTGTCTTTTACACAAATTAATTCGGACGCATAGTTAAAAAGTTATCACAATAAATATAAGATTGATCCGAAATCCGAATCAAGAGCGTGTGTTGCATAGACGAAATTGAGGGGAGTAAAAAGTTATAAATACGCGTGTCTGACACGAATCGAGCATATTGCTAATCTTATGCATGGAGGGTGGACACATGGATAGTGGATGAATTAATTGTCTTAGAGAAGATATCGTTTTATATTTCAGTGCTTTTTAAGCATCTTCGCCAAATTTTAGTAAATTTATAAATATCCTTGATATATATCAATTCTTATAAATATCGATATATATCATGATATATATCAGGATAAATATTCCGCGATATATATCGGTCGAACCCTGATCTAAGGTATGCCTCTGCACGAAAGACACCCAGCCGACACTCATCTCGCGATTCATTTACCTTTACCTAATGGTGAGAGGTTTTATTTCACAGAAAATAATTTCAGAGAAAGATTAGCAGCACCATCTAAAACAACACTGACTTCGTTTTTCATGTTGTGCCAAACTGGCCCGTTTGCGCAATCCTTACTATACATTGACGTGCCTCGCTACTATACTTGGAATTCGGGAAGAAAGGAATGGAAACGTCGTTACAAGGAAGGGTCCCACCAGTTTCCTTGGATTTGAAATCAATTGACGGTCAGGAATTTGCACTTTTCGTCAGACGTGTGAGAAAATGGGGTTGTTGGAAGATGACAACACTGGGGATGCCACTGTAAAGAGACCGTGCTGTGTCGATCACCGGCACACGTTAGAGAGCTTTTTGCTTTAATGATATGCACATGTGGTTTATCTGATCCTCTGCAACTATGGCATAAGTACAGAACTGCGTTATCAGAACATATCATTCACAGATTTGAAAAGAATGGATCAGGACAACGATGATGTTTCTTTCGATGAGGTATTGGGGATTATCGAAAGAAATTGTCCGATTTTGATATGCCCTCACCACGTCGTAGAGGAGAGCTGTCGAACGATTTGATAAGAAATCTGAGCTATGATACCGCCGAATTAGGCTCTCACGTGCGCGAAACTGGGGCACTTCTACTACCAGAGCAAAGAGATTATATTTAATAAAATTTTAGAACGAGTAGAGAGTGGCGAAAGTGGCCCTTTTTTGCCTTGATTCTCCGGGCGGTACAGGAAAACTTTCTTGCTCAATTTGCTTCTAGCAAAATTTCGCAAGGCCCATGATGCTGCATTAGCTGTGGCTTCCTCTGGTATCGCTGCAACATTGCTGAGCGGTGATTCGGTATCCAAATTACCTCTCAATCTGGCGAACGAAGAAAACCCCAACGTGCAACATCTGTAAAGAGTAGCGCCCGTGGCATCCTGTTGCAACAGTGTAAGCTGATCGTGTGGGACGAGTGCACTATGTCACAAACGCGCCATTGAATCTCTTGATCGCTGTTTGCAAGATATTCACTCCAAAAAAACGTTAATGGGGGGTGTGGTAGGTTTTATGGCTGAAGACTTCCGGCAGACTTTGCCTGTTATCGAGCGAGGCACTGCAGCAGATGAAATAAACGCATGACTGAAGTCTCATATGTATGGACTTAAGTTGAAAAGCTGCATCTCACCGCTAACATGCGTATCCAGTTATTTAGTGATATGGAGTCAGGAGCATACGCTGAGAAACTGCTCGAGATAGGTGAAGGTCGAATAGAAACTGACCAAGAAGGTATGGTTCTATTCACAAACCCATTTTGTCATTTTGTAGATTCGGAAAACGCACTGATTGCTCATTTTTTCCCAATTTACAACAAAATATCCAAGATGAATATTAGCTTTGTGAAAGAACCATATTGGCACCGAGAAATGAGACAGTTGCAAAATTAAATAAAAAAATTCTGAACGAAATAACCAGCGAAACATCAACGTTTCATCTCTATCGTCACAGTTATGTCATCCGAAGACTGTACGAACTACCCCGTGGAGTTTCTGAACTCTTTAGGGCTATCCGGAGTGCCATCCCATAAGCTGGAATTGAAGGTAGGCATACCCGTTTTGTTAATGCGTCACTTGGATTGCACCAAGATTATGCAATGGTACTAGGTTGCGAGTGACAGAACTAGGGAGGCATATTGTAAAGGCCACAATTTTTAACTGGAGAAGGTAGAGGTGACAATGTGCTTATACCACGTATCCCAATAATACCCAATAACTTACCCTTCAATTTTAAACGTTTGCAGTTCCCACTGAAAGTAGCATTTTCAATGACGATCAATAAATCGCAAGGGCAAACTCTAAATGTGGCCGGGATACATTTAGGCACACCATGCTTTTCCCACGGACAACTTTACGTAGCTTGCTCAAGTGTTTCTTCATCAGAAAATCTCCATGTTTTTGCTGAACAAAACAAATCACGTAACATTGTTAACAGAAGTATATTACAGTAGGTGGAAAAAACCGATAAACAACGAATGTCATTTCCTCTAATCCGTTTCATTTTGTTTTTTGTTGTTGATCCGGATTTCAATAAATTTCAAAATACCTATGAAGACTAATCCTCATCTGACATAATTTCTACACTAACTTCTAAATGTCTCTCCATTTTTTTGTGTTAATTTATAATGCTAGACTGATATATATATTGTACAGGACAATTTTATGTCCCCTTTCAAGGTATTATACAATAATTGTTTATTATAATATTGAAGTTGCTTTTTTTATTTATCGATTGAGGCAGTACGAAGTCTGCCGGATCAGCTAGTAATACAATAAATGTTGAAACAAAAAGAACCTAAGCTGAGGTAAAAAAAAGGAACGGGGTACCACAACATTCTTCGTATGATACTATAGTATCATACGATACTTTCATCACCAGTATCATACGATACTATAGAGCCAGGGAAAAAACCTCAGCCGAAAAAACCTGTCTCCCCTTTAAAAAAATAAAATAAAATTGTTGTATCTGAATATTCTATATAGAAGGACATCACGATCAGCGGGACGGCTCTTCGGAGGAAGGATTTCCAAACACAAACTCCAACCTGAAAATAGAAAAAAAGCCAGAACAGCAAGAGAATTCAATTTATACTTCATCAAATTGATCTGAAATTTTCAACCCATTGCAAAAATGAGTTTGATATATTGTGTATGGCTCTAATGCCATCTTGGAATTTATAAATCGAACAATTATTAATTAGGTGTTCAACTGTTTCCTCTGATTCACCACATTCACAATTAGGACTATCAACCGAATTCCACTTGAAAAGCATGCTGTTGGTACGACCATGACCTGTTCTTATTCGATTAAGAAGGGACCATATTCTCCTGGGAAGGTTTAAAACCAGGAACTTTATTCGATGGATCAGATATTAGATCTTTATTAGATAAAGAACATACATCCCATTCGGATTTCCAGATTTCGTTGTAGCTGAAGTTCGAATTCAGAAAGTTATTCGACCAAATAGGTTTACGAGATTTCAGTCTTGGAATTCTATTTTCTGGAACGAAGGAAAGTATCGGAAAAGAATCCGGAAATGAATTGAATTTATTCCAAGAATTCCAAGTTGCAGACTGTCTTCGAATATGGGGAGGAACTATATTCGATAGCACTGGTAGCCATTGGATAGGTGTAGATCGGATGGTTCCAGTAATTATTCTCATTGAAAAATTGAGCTGTGCATCGATTTTCTGAACATGAACACTATTGAGCCAAACAGGGCAACAATATTCAGCGGTGAAAAAAACCAGGGCAAGGGCTGCTGTGCGAAGTGTAGTCGGGTCGGCACCCCATGACGTACCAGCAAGTTTCTGTAGAATGTTATTTCTCGTTTTTAGTTTCATTCGTAAGTCATCCAAATGTGCTTTGTAATTCAGAGAGGAATCTAATTTAACACCTAAGTATTTGGGGGTAAAATTATGTTTCAAAGGAAAGTTCCCGAAAAGGACATTTAATTTTTCTGAATTTTTGATGGTTATTCAAATGAAATAACGAAACCTCGGTTTTATTTGGATTTGGACACAAACGCCATTCGAAAAGATAATTTTTCAAAATTTTCAGATCAGAAGTTAAATTTTCCTCAATACTTCTAAAATCAGAATGACGGAAAGCGAGTGCAATATCGTCGGCGTAAATGAATTTTTCAGATGAAGTACAAGGAATATCGCATAAATATAAATTGAATAGAAGGGGTGCTAAAACAGATCCTTGTGGAAGACCATTGTTCAATATTTTGAATTTACTACTATTATCATCAACAAAAACACGAAATCTTCTATCCGACAAACATATTCTCTAATAAACGAATCATCTTTCCACAGTTAAGATGTGTATAAAGTTTATAGATCAAACCATCTTTCCATACCGTGTCGTAGGCAGACGATAAATCTATGAAAGCTGAACCTGTTTTTAATTTATTATCGAAACCTGATTCGATGAATGTGGTCAAACTGAGAACCTGATCATTGCAATTTCTATTTTTCCTGAAACCGCCCTGACAATTTTGAAGAACATCCTCTATAGTAGGTTCAATCCTGATGAAAATCAACCTTTCTAAAATTTTCAAAAGAAACACTCAATAAACTAATTGGCCTATAACTACTCGCTTCGGAAGGATTCTTTCCACGTTTCAAAATGCCTATTACTTTCGCTTTGCGAAACTCAACCGGAAAATTGCCAGTACACAAAATGTTATTGTAAAAGGATAACAACCACTTCAATGCCCTTTTTCCTAAATGTTTAATAAACTCAGGATAAATTCCGTCGAAATGCTTTATAGTACATTAACTGTGATGCTACTTCTGCATTCAGTTGGCCTCTTTTCTTAAGTTCTGAAACTAGGTTATTTGCTTTAAGTTGTGTACTATGACTTGGATTTCGCTAAGTCTTTGGTAGTTTTTCTCATTATCTAGTTGATTTTGGGCTAATCGATTGTATTGATCTCTTTTCATGATCGTAGTGACATTTCCTTTGTCTGATTGAATAACGATCAATTCAGGATGTTCCTTCAAGAAAATTCTTGTTTTTTGAAACATCTTGAGTAAATATGAATTGTTTATATGATCTCCATTCATGAAATTAGTGATAATATTGATGAATTTAGATGTTAGTATATCTTTTCTTTTCTGTTCTTCTATAGAATCAGTCACCTGATTTATTGCTGAAAGTAGATTAGGAATCTTTATATCATATTTGTTAGGTGGCAAACAAAATTTAGGTCCTTATGATAAAATTGTGGAAATTTCTTGGGGAAGTTCTACCTCAGATAAATTTTTCAACCAAGATTGTTGTGTGACAATGATCTCTCTTGCTCATTCCTCAACTTTATCATTAGGACCTAAATTTTGTTTGCCACCTAACAAATATGATATAAAGATTCCTAATCTACTTTCAGCAATAAATCAGGTGACTGATTCTATAGAAGAACAGAAAAGAAAAGATATACTAACATCTAAATTCATCAATATTATCACTAATTTCATGAATGGAGATCATATAAACAATTCATATTTACTCAAGATGTTTCAAAAAACAAGAATTTTCTTGAAGGAACATCCTGAATTGATCGTTATTCAATAACCTAGTTTCAGAACTTAAGAAAAGAGGCCAACTGAATGCAGAAGTAGCATCACAGTTAATGTACTATAAAGGTAATGCAGCGCAATTCTATGGACTCCCAAAAATTCATAAGGATAATTTAGATTTAAGACCAATTATAGCTTCTCTAGATTCACCAAATTGTATGTTAGTTAACCAAAGCATACAATTTCAATAATGAATTCTATGTGAAAGATTCCTTTGATTTCGTTAATTTCATAAATGATAGAGTTATTCCCGAAAACTTTGTCTTGGTCAGCTGGGATATAATTTCATTATTTACTAATATAACTATAGAACTGGCAGAAGAGTGTATTGACGACAATTGGAATAATATTCAAGATTATTGTCCCATAAGTAAACAAAATTTCATGAGAATTATCAGATTTGTTTTTGACACAACCATATTTTCATTCAATGGAACATATTATAAACAAAAACAAGGTACACCAATGGGATCATCAGTATCACCAATAATAGCAGTAATATGTATTAGATTTTGTATTAAAAAAATCTCTACTCAAGTTGCCATTTCGAGTTCCATTCCTGAAAAAATTTATGGACGATATTATTACAGCAATACCAGCAGACCAAATACAACAATCGTTGAATATAATGAACCAATTCATTACCAAAATACAATTCACCGTTGAGACAGAAAATAATAATTCCGTACCATTTCTTGACATCTTAGTTATCAGAGAAAATAATAGATTACTTTCAGATTGGTACAGGAAATCCATGTCATCAGGAAGATACTTCAATTGGTCTTCATATCATCCTATCAAAATGAAAATCAATGTAGTTAAAAACCTGAAATCTAGAATTTCTAAAATTTCACATAACTCCTTCAAAGAAAAAAATGTCAAAATATTAGAAGATCTCCTATTGAGATAACATAGAATTGAACATTAATGATAATCAACCTGATCCGGACATCTCTTCAACACAAGAAAATACACAGAAACAATACTTAATTATACCATATGAAGAACATCTCACAAGAGAATCAAAAGCCTAATTCCTATCGATAAATTCAAAATAGCAACAAAAAATGTGAAAACCATAAGATCAATCTTTACAAGAGTAAAAGATTCGATCAATGATTTGAATGAATCTGATGTGGTATATAAAATTAATTGTATTGATTGTGATAAATGCTATATTGGACAAACTAAGACGAAACTAAAACAGAGAATCGCTCTTCATAAGAGTAACATAAGAACATACAAAGATACATGTGCATTATCAATACATGCTAATTCTGAAAATCACCAAGCTGATTTGAATAATGTAAAAATATTAGACATTGAAAAAAATGACAAGAAAAGAACATTTATTGAGATGTTCAGAATATGGCAACATGATAATTCCATGAATTTTAAAAAAGATATTAATAGACTCAGTTCAATGTATTCATATCTGATGGACATCGATTCAATCAGAAACAAACCACCAGATCGAGTCATTGAGAGAGGTTCATCAAACATCATTACATAGAATCATACCCTTTTAATTTTTTTGATTCGATTATTTCAAATAATTTTCTTTCATAATGTCATATTGAAATTTTATCGACTTCAAAATTCAATTCACTTATGATTTCTGTAAATTAATCCCATCATTCTAATCTTTCATGCAACTAAATCTTTGAAATTCAACCTCAAATTCGTGAGTAAGATCCTTGTAACCTTGTCTTTATGTTTATCCATTGTATTTATTCAGTTCTCCTGATGAAGGGACAATAAATGTCTCGAAAGCTCGAGTGAAGAAAAAAGAGTATTATTTGATTCAACTGCTGCTATTCTCAATAAATTAAGAACCTATATATATATATATATATATATATATTAATATATATATATATATATATTTGGAAAGCTAATTTTTTTCGAATGCTATAAAGTAAAAAAAAATGCATTCGTATTTGAAATAACGAAGTTGTTTTTTTACACCCTAAATACAAAAGATGAAAAAAAATCGAATACAGTGTCTGATTCCTCTTCAAAAAGTGCCTGTGGAAAGTTCAATTCGTTTTCAGATATTTCCGAAAATGAAAAATTTATGACACATTTTCGAAATCGATTGAATATCAAAATTTGGTTATATCTTCAAAACAAATGAAGATATCGTGAAACGGTTTTCACTATTGTTGTTTTCATGAAAATCGAGCCCAGGACTCCTCTCAATGTTTTTACCTATATAGTCCAGAAAGACCAGAAAAAACTAAACTCAAGCAATTTGGGATACCCTGTATACTTTAGTTAAAGTGCACCCTCAAGTGCTGAAGCTCACTTGAAAAGTCCACCCAATTTTTCATAATGAAATTAAATGGGACTTTACGTAAAGTAGAATTTAGTTGAAATTTTGTATGTTGGCATAACTGAAATCCATTCATTTGACCTAGAACAGTTATATGTAACCACAGCCATCTTAAAATTGAAGGAGGTTATGTTATTTTCATGTCCTGTTAATATAACGTTGTGCTTAAAATGCAAAATATACACCTAGAAATTTGGGTGAAAAGACCAATCCCGAACTGAGTATTACAAATAAAAATGGAATTGATGATTGCGGCTGAAAAAAGGGCAATAAGGGATCTTTGATCTTTGCCTTAAATTAACATCATTATCGAAATAAGAAAAAAGGAGTGAATAAACATAATCTTTGAATAAGCATTTATTTTCAAAAATTACATCAGCTTGATATAGCAAAATGACGTGTTATATTATGCATTGATTATCATCTAATTTCTTTTCAAAATTATTGATAGCAAACATGTCATTGATATCAATTGAAACACTGCTGTTGCAACTATAATGAGCCGTATGGTATCTAATTGTAGTCTCAATCCAAATTTCGAAATCTACGTTTCCATACTCCGTACTGTCATTCCACAATGTTTCTGATTCTTATGATTGGTACATGTCATGGATCTTCTTCATTTGATGAATCCGAACTAGTTGTTTCAAAATTTTCCATTTTTATTTTTCAAATATTATCCTATATTATCTCTTGTTGTGGAGTTTATTTCGAAATGAAACACAACATAAATAACATGTAACTAACCTCAAATAAGTTGACAGTTTGGACACGAGTGGTTAGGAATTTGTTTATATATTCAGGGCTAAAGGATACTCTAACTGCTCAAGTCCCGAGGTTTTGCCTTTAAATATGTATAAAGTGGCTTTAAGAAACTGAAATGTGTTATGAAGGAACTTTAAAATTAAAGGGACTTTAAAATTGATTATGAAACTGGCCCTAATAACAATAAACGCTGCAAAAAGTACGAAATTACCAACTTAAAATTGGTTCTTCAGTATCGCCGATCTAGATCAAAACCGTTTCCCTGCTAAATCGACGATATGCTCCTTCCTTTATATTCTTTATTCTATGGCTGAGGCCGAAAAGTAAAATGTACTTCTCAATATTCAACAAATGTTTCTGCATGAAAATAATCCTTTTTCAATGAAAAGAAAATCGATAAAGGCAGATAATGAAAGGAAAGTTATGAAATATAAACAATCAGGTACATGATAAAAATTTATTCAGGGTTGTTTAGTTTCTACACTGATATATTTGGGAATTTAGAGAAAGCTATTTACAGTGGGATACTAAGATATGAAAGTGGATACAGTCTTGAATGGCTATCAAATTAGCTTATTTTTGGAGTACTTATCACCCTAATCACAATAAAACCAAAAGCTGTGATTGCAGCCAAGCTCAAACCGGCCTTGCACCAAACTGGCATATCAATCGGTATAGATCCAAATTCACGCAAGTTCCTAGAAAAAAAGTAATAATTTTATAACCCAATGGAAAAATTTCACGCAATTAATATCAAAGAGAAGAGGACGAGTGTGCCAATTAGGAAGAAGCATTGAACATAGTTAAATAAAAACTTTTGTTCTCGAGATACTAAGTGGTACTTTATGAATAGTCCAAAATTTTTAACACCTTTAACTATCTGTAATACATTTCGACCGATTCTGACTATTTATTAAGTTAATTCATGGATAGGAAAAATCGTTGGCGAAGTTTTCAATGAACAATTAAGAAAAAACATGAAAGACACTTTTCATTAATGAGTTACCAGATCATATAATGGCCTCTATTATAACTAATTTTGCTGATGACTCTTCTATTGCAGTCAAAGCAGATAGCTTGCTGGAACTTAACTCTGTGAAACTGTAGTTCAGAAGTATTTTGTAGATTGGTGTCACAAAAATTCACTTATTGTAAATTTGAAAAAAACCGTAACTGCCAAATATTGTCACATTCACACATCTTCATAATTCCTCTTTAATTTTAATTTCTTAAACTTGGCTACATTCCGACATACTGGATTCGGACTTCTATCCAAACTTTAACATCTTGGTATCAGAGATGAACTACTGATGTGGATCAGAGCCTTTCTTAGCGACAGGGAATTTTTCGTGAGTGTGCCCCAGGGATCGGTCTTGGGACTTATTCTGTTTCTGTTATATACAGAGGATTTACCACTACTTGAATCTATTGTTCTCAGTTCGCGGACGATACGAAACTTTACAACGAAGCAGAAAAGTGTTCAGCAACTTAACAACGTGATCTGGACGTTGTTTCCTTTCCCAATGGTGCGGGGACTGGCTGCTTCCGCTGAACATGGAAAAGTGTGCTGTGCTGCATGTCGAAAAAAAAAACACAAGAAAACCTTACACTTTGTGTATCTTCATCTAAACATCATGATGACTTGGGTTTAACGATCTCAGACGATCTTTCCTGGTCGATGCATGTGCAGAAAATAGCAGACAAAACGAAATGTGCGACTTACATGATCTCTAAGGCCTTTAATAACTGTGACCCTCAAGTCTGTTCTAAAATTTACAAAGCATATTATGTGAGGCCCATTTTAGAGTTCGCAGGACCAGTGTGGTGTCTTAAACTCAGGGGTGATATGGATGAACTTGAGAAGCTCCAAAGATCCGTTACCCATCTCTCATATGGCCCTAATCGCCTCATATCAGTTATGACGAACGTCGGAAAGTGTTTGGCTTAACCACAGACAAGGACCGACGCGAGAGAGAGGACCTGATTGTGACCTACAGAGCTCTGCGTGGCAAGTTCGGCAAGGACCTGTCTTATTGTTCCCACTTAACAATATTTGAGGGGCCATGGCTACAAGTTACTTAAGGAAAAGTTCAGAACCACTCCGCGTCAGATATTCAATTCTAATCGAGTATTTGACGTCTGGAACCGTCTGCCTTCGGAGATTGTTGGTGCTTCTTCTGTGAACATTTTCAAAAATGAATACGACAGCGTCGTACGGGAAATGTTTTATCCGGAATATTTGTGATATGTGTGTGACAGTGCTCCCATTTGACTCATTTTGAATGCTCCTTTGTTTTCTATCTCGATGTGTACTGTTAGAAGTATTAATTTGATTTTTGTATATTTAAAGCTATTACAGGCCCAGCCTCAGCTCCAAATTATTATTAATAATAATAATAATAATTAATGTTCAGATTTTCACCAATATTATACAAGACATAGAAACATCTTTATGTTTGTATAGGTATACAAAACACTGCTAAACACGAATATTCACCATTTTTCACAGGCATGAAACTCTTAATAAATTGTCGAACAACTTGAAAAATCTGAATGATAGGCAGTTCAAGAATGAAATACAGCTACTACTTCTTGAAGAATGCTTTAATAGCACAAGTGGATATTTTTTTACAATTTCTGATTTATTTTTCTGTAAATTATTTTTCTTTTCTTCACTATGTGTTGTACTTTTGAATTTTGTATTGAACGTATCCTATACATTTTTGTAATGCCTGTAAGGATGAAATGAATGTTCATTTTTATGTTCAGTAGAAAAAATTCAATGGACATAGCCCTCAAAGAGATATAATACAGTAGACACGTATTTCCGGCAAAGTATATTGAATTTAATCTTGTTTTCCAGGTTCCCTCCGATATTTCTCCACACTCTCTATACGGTTGACAACAATATGAAAAGACTATATCGATAGGCCAGAAAAAATTATCGAGATGCAATATTCCCATCCCTAAACGCTAATTTCTGGGCTTGGATTCCTTAAATGACATTTTTCTTAACTTGAAGTCTTCAATTTTTATGGTGTTCCCCATAACTTAAAATAAATCAAATGCTGTTACTCGATTGAGTCAATAAGAGTACCAACATGTCACAGAATAAAAGATTATAATGATAGTGAGGTACACTATTAATTTTCAACCTCTTTTTGACTACGTGGGTTGCTATTTATATTTCGGGATTATAGTACAAAAACAAATATTAATCATTGAACATCACTTCATTAGTTTTCAAAAAATTCCCCGTGAAAATCTATACACTTCTTATGAATGCGTTTGATCCAAATTGTCGAAGCACGTTTGCCACTCTGATTAAGGTATTTTGAAAACATGCATTCTAAACGCATTAACCGCTTCTTCATATGTCGAAAAACGCTGACCTCTCAATCGATTTTTTTGGTACGGTAATAGAAAGAAGTCATTCACATAGACGTTTTGAGTGCTCAAAAATGCAGATGTTTGGCCGATCTTTGAGAGTTCGCATTGACGCGGTGAATTGTGATTCGTCTTCGGCGTTGGATTCCCTCATTTTTGGGGAGTCAACTGGCAAGAAATGGTTCTTTACTACTCAGAATTGACTTTCCTGCGTCGTTTTAGTGGTACTATTGCGACATGTCCAGATTTTCCTAAAAAAACAGGTTACCAATTCTTTCTACCAATCGACATGAGCTTCTTTTTCAACTATTAACAAATTGTATTGGATCCAACGCAAACAATTTTTTTAACAGACAAATGTTCATGCAATATTGAATGTATGCTGGTCCCACTAATACCTGTGGTTGTCTAAATTTCACCATAGTTCTGGTCTCATGTTGATCTTTAAATATCAGTTCGCGAAGAGCTTCAACGGTTTCCGAAACAACTACTGAGTTTCGACAACCTTCTCGAAATTCGTCTTGGAGCGAACTACGACCTCGATTGCGATTGAATTCTTTTTACCATACCATCAATGAACAATGATGATGGTTCTTGATGGAGCTTTATCGTCAAAAATTGAATTAAGTTCATCGATGCACTGTTGCTGAATGTTGTAGGTTCAATACCATTTTTGGTTGGGACAAACGAATAATTCAATGAAGTTTAAACAATACAAATAGAGGTCATATGTCAAAACGTTGAGAGTACGCTTAACCTCAAGAATGTCAAACTTTACGATAGAGCTAGTTGCTAAATGGAAACACTAAGGTTGTCCATTTCCGAAATATAAAAAGCAACCTCTCGAACTAGCACGAACAAGCAATTACAGCTTTAATCTCATTTTAAATTATATGAAACATTGTTTGGAATATAATAAAGATTAGGACAGTTTAAATGTTTGAATCAACAATAAAGTTCGGAGATCCAAGAATCCGATGACTAATAATAGGAATTTGGGCCATCTAAATGATATTTTTGTCCTTTCGATATTTGCATTTGATTTTTTGTGAATATTCTCGATTGTGTTGTTTTTTCCCGTTTTGTGAAAATAAGAGTTCTGGAGTACTTTTAACAACAACGTCGATTAGGTATTCCACGTTTTCAGATTGATTAGAAAACTTATCGTACGAAAAGTAATAAGGATATATTGAATTAACTGGAAATGTCAATTTTTCACGAAACAAATTGTATTTCGAGAACAAAGGCCTTGCAAATATATTTCTTAACACAAATCGTCCAATTTCTTGCCTTCAAAAGTAACCTACTGATCACCAAACACTTTGTATCAAAAGCTCAACAAAAATTCAAGGAAGATCGCATATTCTTTGTCACCCTGTCCATGTATAATAAAAAAAAGTCATCGAAAAACGGTTACTATTGTGTGTGCCTCTCTTCAGAGAGATGAATTCTTAGTAAACAAAAGATATTTTCCAGGCAATGTTCCTCTAGGTGTTGTATCACATTGAGATTGCGGGGATGCAAAGAGAGGAAAAGTTGATCCCCTCGAATCAGAAATTGATGGGTCCAAGCGATTTTCCACATTTTCATTTCAAAGCCGGAAAATCGAGGTGTTAAGTTTTCGTTGAACCACACAGTATATTTGTAAACTATTTTTCTACATAGCCACCATCGCTCTCAATGCAGGATGTGAGACAGCAGATTAATTTTTTTATGTCTGTCTCGTGGAACTCTGCTGCCATCTCCTTTATCCAAAGAAATTTGAACTATTTTAACTTTTATCGTAATACGAATGGAATAATTTTCTTCATGTGGGCCCCGCAAGGGGGGCACGTCCCTTGCGCCCCCATATATATCCGCCACTGGTTCTATTTTTCTGATTGTTGACGGTCTCACGGTACTAAGGATTACAAAGATAATTTGTCCTGCTTAGGTTTCTCTCCTTACTCCTTACATCATCTCTGGTAAGGATCATTCAACCCCTCCCCCCTTTCAATGTAGTTTCTCTTTGAAAAGCAATATACTGTGGCACACTCCTCCACTGTAACACTAGTGAATTTGTAGTGCACAAATATAAGGGCTGATACCAGATCGTCGATACAGAATTTCAAACTTCACAGGACTACAGTTACCACGATTTTCCCGAGTTTTTGGACTAACGGCAGATATAGTTTTAAGTAGATTAAAAATGTGGAACCTTCCTCAATTTTTGTGGAGCACAGTATATTTATTTACATTCAAATAGTTATCGTTAAAATACAAAACTCGTGCAGTCAGAATGGCCTAGTTATTCCTTTATTCATTCATGCGCTTGATTAGTATAAATAGAGTTAAATCGACATGCACACTGAAATAAGAGGTAAATTTAATCTAAGAAAGAGGTTAGTGAGAAGCTTTACAACTTGCAACCTGTTTTTGAAAAGAGTAAAAAAATATATAGAATATTTCAAAGAAGCGATAAAAAATATGAAAACAGCAACCTGCAAAATTGATTCAACCACTCTGTTGGCTGTTGCCTCAATAAGAGCATATGCACCATACGACGTAAAGGACTGAAAAATAAAATATAAACAGTAGAATCACAAAGGGGAAATCAATGGAAAAAAATTTCCAAATGAATTTTTTTCTCAATTTTACTTGTTGCCAATTGACTGTCATAATTAGGCGATAGATAAAATTTAAATATCCAAACCTGTTTCTGTAGAATATGATCCAAGCAGCTTGAAACCGACTGAAAGGAATAAGTTAGAAAAAAACATGTTCATAAATTCCCAGTTGAACTCTTATTGAATAATAAACATTGGGATTTTACAGTTCTTTGAAAATTATCGTATAAATAATCAGAAACGACATAGATGAGTTTAACGTTAATCTCATATTTCATTGGAGAGTGTAGAGAGCGATGAAAAAAGGGAAATCCAGAAATGAAAACCAGAATTCGAAATGTAATACTGTCCCTTACGTCAAACGTTCTTTGAGAGGTAATGTGAAATTTTGTTCACCAAAACAGATATAATTATTCATGATATTGACTTCTCGGCTTCCTTTAGGTGAAGAAACTTAGAATCTGTATATATCTTATGTTAATGTAGCTCATGAAGGATGCTCGATGTAGCCGACAATATTTGTTATTGTTTTTCGACTTTGAAAAAATAAAACAGAGCGTATTTCAAACTTACGCTACCTTACTTAACTTTATCTGAATATCCTATCCTAACCTAACCAATCCCAACCGAAAATACTCTAACCCTTCTGTTTTCTGAATACAAGTTTTATTTAGATCGCTCTTTATATGTATATCGGGTGTCCCAAGGTGAGTGGCCTATTAGATTATTATGGAAACTATTGATGGTAAAGATTTCAAATTTTGTGGATCGATATTTGGCAATGTAAGGTACATTTTCAAAATAATTTCACATTTCCAATGTTGCCGGATGTACGACAATTCGGCAACAACTTTGTTATATTGAATGAGTCATCCGGTATTTCAATTTTTTTATGATACTCCAGAAAATATTAAATCTATTCACTCTTACTTTTTCATAAAAAAATTTTCAAATAAATTCATTAAAGCTTCATGTCTGTATCTTTCTTGAGCCATTATTTATAGAAAAACCCCGAAACAAAATACCTGTTAGGCAATAATTGTTCATTTTGACATTTATGGATTGAACTGATTCATTGATATATCAATCTATGAACGACATAGAGAAAATAACAATACAAAAGAAATTAACGCTTATTGAATCAATCTGAAATCTAATAAACGCATATAACTTGGAATCCAGTTGAGATAGGTATGGGGACGTGAATGAAAAAATTGAAGTGTCCTGTAGTGATTCCAAAAATTGAAAAATATACTAGGTGTCTTATTTGAAAAAACAGACTTTTTTACGACTTTGTAACTTGGCAAATGATTTTTTTTTTGTCTACCTGTATAACTGACAACTATAATTCAAAAGCAGTGACATAGATCAGATCATTATCTGATGACTTGCTAAATTTCTGACTTAAATCTCAAATATTGAGCGAACTAGAATCATTTTCGTAACACGCCAATTTAATCTAAAATTTCGAAAAATAATTAATAACTCAAAAACCGTTTAAGATAGGTATGAAAAAGTAATAGTGAATAGATTGAATATTTCATGGACTATCATAAAAAAACAATAGAAATACCGGATGTCCCATTTAAAATAATTGTCGTACATCCAGCAACGCTGGAAATGTGAAATTATTTTGAAAATGAGCCTTACATAAACAAATAACTATCCACAAAATTTGAAATCTTTACCATCAAAAGTTTTCATATACAGGGTGGCCATTTAAAAACGAAACAGACGAGATTACAGACGAAATAAATTTTTTCGATGGAAATGCTCGGACAGGTCGATTTCTGTTTCGAGGGGGACAACTTAAGATGTAGGTTACGGACGCATAGCGCTTCAACCCTTGCTACTACAACCCTCACCCCCAATTTTTGAATAGGGAAGATGGGGTGAGTGATACCTTATTTGAAAGGTTTTTCACAAAAAAACACTACGAGTGCCATGAAAACACCACTTCATTTTCAAATGCTTAGTCAAGAATATTTCGAGAACTAATGCATAAAATGAAAAAAACAATTACTGTGCGGAAATCAGTATAAAAATACCTTTCAAATGAGGTATCGCTCACCCCATCTACCCTATTCAAAAATTGGGGGTGAGGGTTGTAGTAGCAAGGGTTGAAGCGCTATGAGTCCGTAACCTACATCTTAAGTTGTCCCCCTCGAAACAGAAATCGACCTGTCTGAGCGCTTCTATAGAAAAAATTTATTTCGTCTGTAATCTCGTCTGTTTCGTTTTCAAATGGCCACCCTGTATTTCGAGAACTAATGCATAAAATGAAAAAACAATTACTGTGCTGAAATCAGTATGAAAATACCTTTCAAATGAGGTATCACTCATCCCATCTTCCCTATTCAAAAATTGGGGGTGAGGGTTGTAGTAACAAGGGTTGAAGCGCTATGCGTCCGTAACCTACATCTTAAGTTGTCCCCCTCGAAACAGAAATCGACCTGTAGAAGCATTTCTATCGAAAAAATTTATTTCGTCTGTTATCTCGTCTGTTTCGTTTTCAAATGGCCACCCTGTATATATTTTTTTGATTCAGAGAGCTAAAAAAATACAATACATATTGAAACAAAAAGGTACCTAGCTGAGGTTGGTGCAACACAGGAAAACCATACAGGTCTGCAGTATGATTAAATGAGGAAGGGGAAAAAAACTCAGCTGAAAAAAAACCCTTACCTCGCCCGTGAAAAAAAAAATTACTAAAAATAATAAATATCAGCGAAATCTTGAAAGACATCAGCTTGATCCTTAGATCAAGCTTAGATCACGTTCTCTTAAGAACATCTTCATGTTATCCGTCTATGGACTCAGATAAACAGATTCTGCACAAAACGACTCGCTATTCTTAATCTGAAACGAAAAAAGACAAAAGCAGAAAAGAAACCAATTATTTGAAATTTTTTTTTTTGAGTAGATTATTGCTGGTATTGATATTGTCTTTTTTTTTGTTAATATGCTGATTGTAATGTTTAGTATACATTATGGTCCTCAGTTAAGTAGAAAAGCTCCTAGCTTGACTTCGCTGAGATTAAAATAAAGACCTTTTATTATTATTATTATTATTATTATTATTATTTTGAAATTAACCACCCATTTCAGAAATGCATTTGTTACTTTATGTATAGCCTCAAAACCATCTTGAAATTTATAAATGGGACAAATATTTATAAGATGTTCTATAGTCTCCTCATTTTCCCCACACTAACAACTAGGGCTCTCAACCGAATTCCATCAGGAGAGCATGCTGTTGCATCGTCCTTGGCCTGTTCTAATACGATTTAGAACAGACCATATTCTTCTGGGAAGGTCAAAACCAGGAACTCTGATGGAGGGATCAGTAATAAGATCTTCATTGAAAAAATTGCATACATTCCATTCGGATTTCCAAATTTCTTTGTCCCTTCTATTCATATCAATCATATATATTCATAATAATCTAATAGGCCAGTTTTCTTAGGGTTTTCTAAGAAAACTTTCACAATAATATTTATCTGTTCGTAGTATGGATGAAAGTTATAATTAAGGGCAGTTAAGATTGAGTTATAAGTTAATATAAAATAACAGTGTTTCTAAAATAAATGGATACGATTAATTCAGACCACATACAGTGTTGGAACACCCTGCAGAACTGGATCTTAATGAAATTTGAAAAAATGGAGTTCTGACATTGTTGGACGTTCTCTACTCAGCTGAAACATTCTTGAAGCTTGATCACTTCCACTTATACAGGGGATGAAAACAAATGAAATCTCAATAATGGTTACATTCTCGTTTCCGTATTTTTAGAAAATTATATATAACAGTCTACAATGAAATGAAATGTTTTCTTCATGCTATCATCTGCTAGAATGACCAAAATTCGTAGTATACTTTCATTGTTGTCATAAAGCTTAATATCTTGGAATTTTTGCAAAGAAAGAATATACTGGCTCACCAGTCAAATGTGGTACATCAGTCAATAGAGTCCAACTGGTAAACAGAAATATTCATCTTACGAAAAAAAAATTATATATTCCCAAATAAACAAAACAGTTTTTCAAAATCTTTCATAATCAGGAGAATGGCGAAAAATAAATGGAACAACACACAATTCACTTACGGGAAGCAAGCCATTGTAGCCAATTTAACATAAATATCTTTATTCTGGCTTTTGTTGTTGACGGTTTGCGGTGGAAGTATCTTGTATTTCTCACAAAAAGAAGCCGGCTGTAACATGTATTCTTGTTTCGCCACTTCCAGGTCGCTCTTGCAACCAACTACCAGAACTGGGATTTTACTTTCCGCAAAATATTTCTGAAAGAAAAGCATTGTTCAACTTGTCACTGAGATAAATTGAGGAACTCACAATATATATCCTAGCTATATACTCGAATGACTTTGGGTTACTGACGTCGTAAACCAGACATGCGACATCACATCTAACCTCATCAGGCTGCAGAGGATCTGACATGTTTACAACAGTTATATCCCTCAAAACAAGAAACTTGTCTTGCCCATAAACTTGTACAATATTCGTGACATATTCGGGAGTATCTTCTTTGTCCAATTTGCGATATTTCTGGAAGCAACAATTTAATTTAAATTTTAATCAATTTGCTAACCTTCTGCTTTTTCTATTTCATTAAAATACTACACTATTAGTGAAAAAATTATATTAAATGTAAACACGGTTTCAATAGCACTTAAATAAAATAAGAAATGACCAGAATGAAATGGAAACTCAGAGTAAACACATCGAATACATTCTCTTCAACAGACATTTCAATCACCATATTAGTACACCATTGAGTTCTGAATTTCAATTGCTTTCTTTGATTGTTCAGAGGAGTCAGTTCATCTTTCCACATTCCTTTCGAAAAGCAATTAATTTTTCTATACATACAATTAACTGGTTCTGTTCATAGGACGAACATTGAAACGTTTGTTTCCAGATTTTTTAGAGAAACAAATCTGCTAATGGTACTAGGAGCAGAATCATGCCATGAAAAAGTATAATTTCATTTTTTTATGAACTGAAACTTAACTTTTTCACATGAAAACCAGCAACCGTTGTTTCTAATTTGTGGAATTATATATTTGGGATAAAAAAAATTGACGAATTTCCATTTGTCATGCTCCTTCTCCGTTTTCAAATAAAAATAGGGAAATTTAATCTCATTTAACTTTTTGTTTACAAGCTTTAATCAATTTCAAAGTTCTAACTTTATTTTATTTTTTATATTATCTGCTGTTTAAATCTGCTCCGAAAGTTTAATATATAAGAATTTCACCTCTTCTGCAAAAGATTTGTAGACAAAAAGTATAAAATTGGCCAAATCTTTGGTAAAATTGCATATTTACCTCTCGGCTTGTTCTTATAAAATTTCTGCAAAATGTAGATTTTCCAGATCCATTTGCTCCAACAACATTGCATCTATACACATTCCTACTCGACTGTTTTTTGGCAAGATCTACTTTCTTTTCTCTCGTAACTGAAAAAATCATTGTGAAGAGTCAATCTACTTTTCAATAAGAGTGCAGAGGAATTATCTACTCGAAACTCTTATTAAATTATTCAATGTACAAAATCTTCATGAAAATGATACTTGATGCATAATGAATAATACTGAAAACAAAGCAATAAATGGAAGTTATGTTCAGCACATGTAAGTCAACATCTGCTACGAATTTCATTACACAAGGTGCGATCCCCATCATAAATGAAATCACATACAATGTCTTTTCAAAAAATATCAACAAAAACTAATAAAATAATTGAAAAAATAGTAATTAAAATGATACAAACTAGATTTGTGAATATAATATCGTAATAACACAGTAACGTATAATGAAATATTCTAGTGCGCTAATTTTAATAAACGAGAGCGTTTTTGTTCCGAGTTACGTGAAAATTGAGCTATTTAGCTCTTCTATTCAAAGAGGAAAAAACCAAGAAACGTTATATACATCTAACTGTGAAGTACCTATTGAAATATTTAAGTTTTTTCTACTAAAAAAAACTTCCAGAAAATTATCTGTGAACTGTCAAGCAACCTTACTCTAGAAAAGTTACCGCTGAACGTATATTCACATCCTAGTAAAGCAGAGTGATGAAATGAATATACAGGGTGTTTTACAACTTATCCGACAAATTTTAATCACATATGCACTGTTACGTAAGTAGTTGATTTCTTAAAAAAAATGTAAAAGTCCTATAGAAATTGAGTTTAAACCTGAGTTTCAATAATAAATTGGAAAATAAATATCTGTATTTTGCGTTCATCATCGTAATATTAGAACAGGCCTTCATAAATAATTGTAGCAAACAAACTGACAAAAACAAAATACCCGGAATTTTTTGTTTTTTCATGCTGATAAGAACGTGTAAATAAGGTTAAATCTGTATCGTGGGTGATCTGAAGAAGAACGGTCGATTTTTGTGAATTTAAATAAGAAAGTATTTTGCGAGTTTAAATTTTCAGTTATTTATTAATGAAAATGGCACATGGTGCACTAAAGAGGAGTTAGTGGACATTGTTTTAGCGTACGGAGAAGCAGGGCAAAATTCGCGAGCGGCTTCTGGTTTGTATGCAAACCGATTTCAGAATAGGCACATACCACATCATGAAACATGTAGTTCAATTGATTTAGGGGCACGTACTAGTAGAGATTTGTGCCCCAGACGTGGAGTGGATGGGGTCGAGTTCGCCCACAACGAGTTTTAAATGCCGAAGACGAAATTTTGGATATTGTGGAATAAAATCCGGGAATAAGCACAAGGCAGTGAGCCCAGGAGGTTCCACAAGTGTATCTCTCTGATACAACGCCTTCTATGCATCTTTTTCATCGAATTGTACCTACTGACCCGTTATGAACATAGGCTTCTCAAAGTCACTAACAGTTGTGAATATGAAGGAAATGGTAAATTAGGCCCAATAAGTTTAACGGACTGGTAATTATATCGAGGTTGGATATTTTGATGAGTTTTGAAGGCAAGCTTTAGCACCTATCTGGATGATTGCTTTGGCAAGCGCGCAAGGGCCGCGTCAGTGCTACTCGATATTTTTTATTCAAAAAGAATTTTTCGTTTTCTCCGACATCATTTGATCACATCATTTTGATGTCCACTCTTGATCTAAAATTTCCCACGGCATCCAAAAAATGGAAGACAACTGTGAAGATTAGAAACTACTATCTTCTCAGTAGTAAGCTTGGGGAGGTCGACTGGAACACAGTTCTGAGGTCAACCGGCGATGTCGAAGAGTATTGGTCTGTGTTCTCATCTATCCTGCAAAACTTGATAGATGGGTGCTAATTTGTTGAGAAGAATATTATTCAGGTACCATCCAAGCCATGGATTGATCAAAACAACCTTAAGTTGATACGCCATAAAAAATCAATATGGCAGCGCTATATACGCCATGAACAGCGACTACAATGACCACCGACGTTTTTTCAATTATCTCTCTTTTCTAATCAAAAACGCTGAATGAATCTAAGCTGGTCCAACCGAAAGATCCTAAAAAAATTTTCAAATATGTAAGGGCAACCCTCACCTCCAAAGTTGACATACCGCTTGTGTAAAATGGCAGCAATCAACTCTGCTCTAGTCCTGAAGAGTTTGCTAATGTATTAGCCGACTCTTTCACCTCTTCTATCAACGCTGGCAACTCTAATTCCCCTGGGGTGTTTGATTCTTACAGTTTCTTCACTTCCCCAGGCGCTGATGGCTTCTTTGCAAAATTGCTTAAATACATATACTTCTCGTCTGCCTGCCATCTGGCGCAGTGCATTGGTTACACCAATATTCAAGAAGGGAGACAAGCGTGATGCTGCCAACTATCGTCCCATCAGTTTGGTTTCAATCGTAGCGAAAGGTAGTGAAAAAATTACTCTTGATAAAGTGCTCCATTTTGCCCTCTCCAACTCGCTTATACCAGACTGTAAACATGGTTTCCTGCATGGACGTTGAAGCTGTCAATTCCTGGTCTATATCTCTAGATCAGTGATACTCAAAGTGTGTTCCGCGGAACCCTAGGGTTCCGCGACACCCCCTGTAGGGGTTCCGCAAGAATTTAGAAAAAATATCAAAACACCTCTCGACCTCTCTCTTCTAATTCATTTTATCAAATCACGACCACTACAATCCCGATTGTTCTCATTATTTTGTTTTGATGATGGCAGCAATCATAAAACACTGCTGTTCCATGGAGAAGTGGGATGGCTATCTTGGGATAAAACTTTAACAAAGCTATTTGAATATTTCTTTCAGCAGATACAGTTTCCTTTAATTTGAAAGACCATTTGTATGATAAAACTTGGTTGTTTCGATTTTCTTTAATGGCGGATATCTTCCAAAAACTGAACGAATAGAATTTATCATTGCAAGGTAAACAGACAAAAGTGTTTCTGGCCTATAACAAAATAACTGCGTTCAGAAGAAATGAAGATTTTTGGATTATTTGCATTGGTAAGAAAGAAATACAAAGCTTCACGTCACTGTGAGGTTGTTAGCGATAAAGACTCAGAAAAGTTTCAAAACACATGATGTGTTTGAATAATTGGTCCAAGATGCGAGCATCTTGTCAAACAGTATGTCATCAGACATAAGTATGGAGTCACTGTTCAAAACGACGCCTCTCAACGATTTTTGGTGCAGAAAATCGTGATGAATATACAATGCTTGGCAAAACGGCTGTAAATATTCGAAACAGGATTCTCAACCTATGCAACCACGAAAACAAAATATCGCAATAGACTTGACGCCGAACCTGATATGAGACTTCAACTGTCTTCTATCAAACCTGATATTAACCAATTGTTAAAAAATATAAAACAGTTTCACACCTCCCATTTTCTTTTTTAATATCTTCTATTATTGACAATAATTTATTGTGCTTGCCTCGTGGTAAAATAAGTATAAATTAGTACCTTTAGTATGCTTATTGATAGAGACCGGATTATATGCAACATGAATAGCTCATTATTTGCATACAAATATGCATGAAAAATGCTTGAAATATGCATGAAAATTGGCAGAATATACAATATTGGATGATGAATTTTAGGAGCTTGAAAAACGGGGAAAAGTCGATTTTTATTGTTTTTATTTCAAACTCAACATTTCAGTAATTATTTTAAGAGATTATTGAATTTTAATTTTTTAAAAAGTTAACAATAAAGAATTGTTCCAAATGTTCAAGAATGAGATCTTTCGCCTCATTTTTCATTTCATTACGTGACTGCTTAAACAAAAGAAGCACTCGGCTATTGACACTGCGTTTCGAAATGCGAAAAAGTGATTCGCGAATCCGAGTCACAATTATTAATATTACCGAAAATATTACCCAATATCCTTGATATTTTGTGACTATTAAATTTGGTCGGATTTGCGATATCATCAAATTTTATCTTAGGTGAAATATGCTGATTCCACTGAAGATGTCTAAAATATGCATATATCACTGAAGATATCTTAAATATGCAAATGCATATCAGCATTTCAGAGGTAAAGTGTGTTGAGTCACATTTTTCTCAGACACCATTTTTCTACAATATTGGATTTACATAATTGAATTCTACCTAGTGGAAAACAGATTTCACTCTCTAGGTACATCAATTCGCTACAAAATAGCGATAAACATTCTTTGAAACAATAATTGAACTGAAAAATCTCTCTTTTGGTTGATTTTGATTTTGTGACTTAACACACTTTACCTCTGAGGTGTTGATATGCAATTGCATATAATCTGGTCTCTACTTAGTAATATAGAATCCACTTTCAAAAACTATTGTTTTATTGTAGGGTTCCGTCAAGTATTTTGCTTGTCAAAAGGGTTCCGTCACCAAAAAAATTTGAGAACCGCTGCTCTAGATAGATCTTGACTTCTCACGCGCATTTGATCGCGTGCCAAACAAACTCTCCTCGAAAAACTTAAATATTTTGGAATTCGTGGCCGTCTACTATGTTGGATTGAGGCATTTCTAACGGATCGATCATTTAATGTTCGATTTGGTAAGGCCTTCTAGGCCTGTTTTAAGTGGAGTTCCTCAGGGTTCAGTATTGGGACCACTTCTCTTTGTACTGTATATCTCTGATTTGACGAAGATCCTCAAATCGAAATGCTGTCAATTTGCCGACGACACCAAATTATACGGCAGTCCTAACGACTCAGCTCACCACCTTCAGCAGGACCTTGATAAATTGAGTCATTGATGTCGGGACTGGCAGCTGCCACTAAACCATGATAAGTGTGTAGTTTTACATCTAGGTACTCAGAATCCCCGTCGTCAGTACTTATTGAACAATATTCCGACATTAACCTGCAGCAGCCATTGTGACCTCAGTGTGATTGTTACTGAGAATCTGAGCTGGTTCGACCATATTCTTGCAACGGTGAACAAGGCAAAGCGATCCCTCTTTCTAATCCACAAAGCTTTCGGAAGATGTGATCCATCCACATGTGCAGCCCTGTATAGGCTTCATGTCCACCTCTTCTTGGAATTTGCCGGTCCTGTCTGGTGTCAGTGCTAGTAAGAGAGTTTGAAATGCTTGAGGTTATTCAGCGTCGAGCAACTCGACTTCCGTATGGTGTCACGAGTCCTAGTTATGATGAGAGGCTTTCCCTTATGAGTTTGTCATCATTTGCGGACAGAAGGACCCGTGGCGATCTCATAATCGCTTATCGAGCGCTTCACAATGTGTTTGGTGTTAACACCAGGCATCCAAAATCAATTTTGGATGCCTTTTCGCACTGAATCCTGATAGTCGACTCCGGGGTCATGCATTTAAGTTGGCGAAGGAGAATTTCAAAACGCCACAGAGACAGACTTCATTTCCAATCGTGTGTGAAATGGCCTGCCTTCATCTGTTGTGAACTCTGTGTCAGTGAACGCTTTTAAGAGTGGTTTCGATGGCTGGTGCCGTCGCGACCAATAGTGTCACTCGTGACGATGAACATTTTTTGTACTCTATTCCTATCCTAAGAAGTATTGTTAACTTTTTTTCTTATTTTATTTTGACTTTATAGGCTCCGACTAAACTTTTGATCTTATTTAGTAATAATAATAATCATGATAATTACAAATCGAAAACTAAATTAAATTAAATATACATTTCAATTGTCTTACCTTGGACAGCTGTGATCTGACTATCATTTTCGTAGATATTGTAGCCGAGGTAGGCTAAATATTCAAAAGTTTTAGGAGGATCTAAAAGAGTTATCAGAGCCCACTGGCATAAATAACCTTGAAAAGTGATCCAGCCTTTCTCATTGGTTGGGACTAAACTGCTGACATCTGTTGGCCATGCTGGTATTGGACAGGTCGAAAACATTTCGTCCATTTCAGTTGGAGATAAAGCCATATCCTTGTCTTTATCGAACCTCTCAAAAGATGGGTTAGAAAGTGTTGTCCTCGATGAGACAACTCAGTAGTACAACCTGACGGGATTCTCAAACTACAAAAATAAATCACCTCTATAATTCACCTTCATTTTATATATAAATTGTTTCCACTTCAAATTTCCAATACCTTTATAGTCTTATGGGGCCCTCAGACTTCGTGTATTTTCATCCGTTCGAATCGCCGTTCCAAATATCAAGCGCCGACAGGTATTACCGATGACGGTTTTCACCACACCTCAATTATCAATTTTTGATAATTTTGGAACGACGATTCGAATCGTGGCGATTCGAACGGATGAAAATGCACGAAGTCTGTGGGCCCCATAAGATCCTACACCGAAAGAGAACGACGGTTCAGAGTGCAAACAACAGACGATGCGGATAGGGGACAAAACCCATATCGCGATACAGACCGCTAGATATCGTTTAATGAAAAAAGAGGAGGGAAATTCGCAAATTGAAGAAACATTTAATATATTGAATCTTTCATTCTTCGAATGTTTAAATATTTCCAACTCCTCCATTATACTCTGTCTCAACCCATATGGGCAAACGTGCAGCAACTCCGCGTCATGGTCACGGTTAAAACAATGGTCAGTCTCTCTAAAGTGTACCCCAATGACCGATCTGTTATTTGAGGAGGTCTTACTACTTTGTAAATGTTCACTAACTCTTTTCCTTACAGGCGGCTGTACAGGGTATCCCAAATTGCTTGATTTTGACTGCTTCTGGTACCTCTGGACTAGATAGGTAAAAACTTTTAAAGGCGTCCTGGGCTCGATTTTCGTGAGAACACCATTACTGAAAACCGCCATAACTTTTTTTTTTACGAAAATATCTGAAAACGATTATTACTTTCTAGAGGCACTTCTTCACTGGAAATCAGTTTTTTTATCTCGTGTACTCAGAGTAGAAAAAAGCACTTTTTTATTTTGACAACGAACGCATTCCTTTTCATATTATATCATACAAAAAAAGTTATAGATAAAAAAAATTGAAATAGTGTCTTGGTCCCACTGAAAAAGTGCTTGTTAGAAGTATTTATCTTTTTTTCAGATATTTTCGGAAATGAAAAAGTTATGGCACATCTTCGAAATCGATAAAATATCAAAATTTTGTTATATCTTCAAAACAGATGAAGGTATCGTGAAACGGTTCTCACTATTGCCGTTTTCACGAAAATCGAGCCCAGGACTCCTCTCAACGTCTAGTCTAGAAGTACCAGAAACAGCCAAAATCAAGCAATTTGGGATACCCTGTACACAATGCGAAAAATTACGTGCGAGAAGAGCACTTCGTGTCACGCACCACGGTAACTTATTATATACTTTAATACGCATGTATGAAGGATGTTTTTCTGTTAGTGACAATCTATGCTAAGGGTAATTGAAATCTAGAATTCTTGTATCATATTTATGGTCTGACATATGTATGGCAAAACTGGCCTTAATTTTGAAGAAATAAATTAGGCATTCATACAGATAAATACCATGAACTGTCAAGATACCATTTTTTTTAAACACCCCCCTACATGAATCGAGAACTCCTTACTTAGATAATGATCTTAAAATTCTTTTTTGTATAGCAAATAATTTTTGTACCTCAAAAGTAGAACCCAGCATATAATACCATATCTTAACACTGACTCAAAGTTTGCATAATATACTATCTTCAAAGTCTTATAATCTAAATAATTTGATAATAAACGAAATCCATATCCTATTTTACAAAGCTTTCCTGATAAATAATCAATATGCCAAGTGCACTTTTAGTATTGATTGATGTAAACTCCCAAAAATTTCGTTGAGTCTTCAAGTTTGATATTTAATCCTTCAATTTGAACATTATCATTTTTAGTTTTTACAGACCTTTGAGTGCTGAATAAAACTACTTTGGTTTTTTCATCATTAATTATCAACTTGTTAGCAGTCAACCAAGATTTTGACTGTTTGAAAGCCAATTCCGCTTTAGTTTCCAGATCTTCAAACTCTTTATCCCCCAGAATGACATCAGTGTCATCTGCATAACATGTTATTGCATCGAAATACTCCATCTCCAATGTACACAGATCATTTATGTAAATAATAAATAAAACAGGGCCTAGAACACTTCCCTGCGGAACACCAAATTTCGATTCTTCAAACTCAGATTTATAATCTTTCCCGTTGTTAGTGATACAAACACTTTGTTGGCGCTCTGAAAGATAGGAATCAATCCAGTCTTTTACACAACCTCTCAAACCTATTTTTCCTAATTTCACTGAAAGGAACTGTCTAAAAAGGCAATCATATGCACTAGATAAGTCTAAAAATATTCCTAGTCCTAGTTTATCTTCTTCAAGTATTTTGATTATAACTTCAGTAAATTGATATAGTGCTGACTGGGTTGACCTACCTCCCAGGTATCTATGTTGTGAACTACTGAAGAAATTACATCCATTCAAAAACACTATTAGTCTATCACAAAAGGCATGTTCAAATATTTTTGAAAAATTCGATAGCAAACTTATTGGTCTATAAATATCCATCAAAGTCACATATCCCTTCTTATACAATGGTTTAATTAAAGCAAACTTTAATCTACTAGGAAATATTCCATATTTGAAGGAATTATTTATAATGTACGATAAAACATGTTAAATTTCATCAGTGCATAATTTTATTACATTGATTGGCACACCATCTACGCCACTTGGTTTTTATTTTCGAAATTATTTTTACTATTTCCTCTGAATCAGTTGGTTGATTGTTGTATGACTCCCTGTATAAGAAAGGAATCTCATCCAGATCTTTCAACAATTTGGGTATCTTTTCTAAAAGAAATTTATTATATTTTTCAGCAACTTTGAGTGGCTCTCCCTCAAGTTCACAACCTTTTTCAAAACTATTTTTTCCTTTTATTTCACCACATATGGACCAGATGGTTCTATTTTTATTGTCTGAACGTTGTATCACATCATTATAGTAATTAACTGTAGCTTGAAATAATAACCTATCATATCTTCGTTTTTATTCATCATATAATGATTTGAAACATTTGTTTTGCGATTTTAATAACAACAAAATATAAAATTTTTTCTTACTGCCTATAACTTCAGGCGTATTGCAATAATTGGTAGTGCTATTGTTAATACGCACCAATTTCAAGGGAAAAAGTTTTTCAAAAATGAGATGGAAAATATTTATAAAACATTCCCATTGTGCATTCACATCATTTTTCTTCTGATCAAAGACTGACACCCAGTCCTGCTCTCTCATTTCATTCTTAAATGCGATATTTGCCTGTTCACTATATATTCTTCGATAAGTAGAAATATTTTTAGGGGTTGAAGACAATTTAAATGTTATTTTTTTGTCCTGTATGATCTGAGATAGCAGTCCTGAGTACAACGGCCTTGCTTACTGAAAAATTGACAAAAAAGTTATCAATGCAACTCCTTGTATTATGGGTTATTCTAGTTGCTTCATCTATTGTGGGATGAAACTGGTACAATTGTAACAGTGTTAAAAACTCTGACCTAATGTTACTTGACATTTCCAATAAATCAATGTTGAAGTCTCCGGCTATTATAACTAGCTTGTTTTCCTCTATAATGAGAGAAAGGACTTTTTCAAATTGTTCGAAGAATACACCTATTATGCCCCCACTGGGTCTATATATTGATAGCACTATGGCACTCTGGTTCCCCAACTTACACTCACTTGCTGCACACTCGAACTGACCCAAAATTGAGCAGTCCTCGATTGTCTTCCTCCTTCCACTTTTAATACTTTCATGGATGTATACAGCTGCACCACCATGTCTATTATTTTCCCTGCATACTGACGAAACCAAATCATAGTCTTGTATTCTAGTTATGAGTTCACCTTCAGTTTTCCAGTGTTCAGTAATGCACAAAATAGTATGGTCCTGATGACCGAAAAGAAGGTGTTGAAGGGGGTCAATGCTGTTTCCTATCGATTGTACATTATGGTGAATAACACTAAAATTTTCCTCAGATGTTTTTTCTTGATTTATATGCATTTCTTTGTTAGTTTGTGCATACACATCACGTACTGCTAGATTTGGATTTATTTGTCTGTCCCCCCTGGAAGAACACCCGGCGGGCAGTTTTTTTGTATACTTGAAGATTAAACCTTTTAATGCCAACATTCTCCTGCCAAAATTCAGGATTATAAACTTCATCTTTTCTCTGGAAAAGTATTTTTGATCAAAAAACTTTCGAGATCGCCCTTCTCCTTTCAAACATTAATTCTTGAACTTCAATTGTCTCATTTTCAAAATCTTTCTTAGATCTTATATATTCCTCAATAACATTACTCTTGATACGATTGATGAAAAACCAAGCCTTTCTTTTTTCACCAATGAAACCTGTACCCCCGGCAGTCTTGAAAGTCCCTAATCTTGGGATTGCAAACCTTCTTGAGCGCCTTTTACGTACAGCTTGCCAATCGTTTTCATCCCTTAATTCTGGCTCTGCAGTCTTATTATAAGCATTGGAATTCTTCGAAATTATCTTCTCCTCATTGAAATTGGCGAGATCAATTATTTCAGCCATCTTATCACTCTGTATTTTTTCTAAAAGAGCTAATTTCTTGTTTTGTATTTTTCCACCCGATTTTGTTTCAGGTTTCGAAATACCGTTGTTTTTGTTGGAATCGCCAGATATCGACGATTCAACATGTTTAAGATCGATTGTGGATTTCATATTATTATTATTCTTCACAACATCTGGGTTAGTTTGTTCCAGATGTGACTCACCGTTTGTTTCTAGCATATTTATTCTTTTTTCGAGTTGTTGGATTTCGTTATCACGTTGGGCGATTCCATTCTCTAAAGTGGAAATTTTGAATGTTAACAACTTATTTCCATTTGATAGATCAAACTTATCCTCCAATTCAGAAAGAATTTTAATTAATAACTCCTGTTGCGTTGTTTCGCTGTTCACGCGAATTTTATTTCTTCCCGCGTTGATTTGATTGGTACTTTCACCATGTTCACTTTCCGATGTTCTGCCGGATTCTTTCCGATTTTCACAACAAACTATGGTCGTTTCACTTATCATTCTCACGCCTTTTAAACGCATTGCACACGATGGATAATATGCACCTTCACAACTTGAACATTTTAATGTTCTTACTACTGTTTTACGGCAATACTTGGGGAGTACTTCGCTCCCGTCTATACCATTCTCCGCCATCTTAATAATGTAATACGAAGAGCACATGGCAATTAACCGTGCTCTTGTTAGTTGCAAAATGGATTCCGCTCATGAGAGTGTTGCTCTCGTCAGTACTGTTAAACCTGGTACATTCATTTTCGTCACTATATTTTCCAAAGCGCTTTGTCTCTTTTCACGCTTTTTTTTATTCAGGAGAGACTGTTTCCACCACCGAGCTATGATGAAAAGAAATCTTAAGAAACTGTTTGAAAAATACGCCGTTCTCTCAAGCGCCCTTGCAAGAAACTAATCAAATAACAAACATGTTTGAAATCGTTTCGAGCACGCAGCACGCACGACCTCCGTAAGTGCTCGCGCGTGAACCGTGTACACGATTCCAGTTCGCAAGCGTGGAACATTTCTCACCTTAGCCCGGTCGTCGAGCGTTTTATGGCTCTCGCGAAACGAGCGTAAACGTGCGGCAAGTTGCTACAAATCCCAACCAATGTATTCCAATGCAGCTGTGTCCACTACAAGCAACTTCAGGCGGGCGTATACGAGCGGCTACAAGCTTCGCCGCTCGATCCGCCTGAGCCCGGTCGTCCACTGGAAGCGTATTTAAGCGGCTTCGCGCTCACGCGAAACAAGCGTTCGTAGCTGCTACAACACAGGCGGCAATGGGCTGCAGGGTTCGTCCACTGGCAGCGGCGATGGTTGCGGCTTCTTGCGTTCCATTCAGTGATTTAACCAACAAAGACCATAGTTTGTCTTCGAAAATGACATCGTTCGTATTCTTTTAGCATTAAGTACAATATGCTTTGAATCCGGAGGACTTGTACATTCTAGAGTCAAGTTATTTAGTCAAAAGACGACAGAAACACAGAGGTCCTGCCGTTATTGGATGCACCCAATTTTCAGAACCAAAAATCCTTGGGAGAATTCAAACACCTCCAAAATCAATAATTGGAAAAATATCCTGAGCGATTTTTCAATTCCTATGGGAAGAAGCAAATAATATTTCTGAATGTATTTGAGAAACGATAAAACTTCATTGGGACAACACTTCGAACTCTCAAGCTTTGTAACGTTTCGGAGTTTATATCAGACTCCCTTTTCAGACAATTTCTCAACATGAGCTTTACGTAATATTGAGAATTATTGATTTCCCAATTGACATTCACCAATCCATGATGATCATAGATTAATATTAATAACTATGATGGTGAAATTGCTACTTCATTTCAAAATTCCCTGAAATCAGTTCCATTTTCAACAAATCATTCCTAATACGATCCACCCCACCGAACAATTTAACAGATTATCATTCTTTTATAACTGTCAGGTTCCATCATAAGATTTTTCGTGTTATTCCAATCCATCATGTGATCGCCTATTGGAAGTCACATGATCGCGATCTACCAATATCTCTACATTTTATGTTATTCTAATTTTCTAATGTGTTGATGTTTCTCGTGTAGGTATAGGTTTTTCCATAAATACAAGGAATATTGTAAATACAATTTCTTATTTGAAGGTTTAGTTTTTGTAAGTTTAGATCTTAAATCATTTCGTGTTTTGAAAACGGTTCTCGGATTGAATTTAGAACCAATTCTTTGAATTTTTCCTGAAAGTCCATGAACATGAGAAATCAAATTAAATGACATTGTTTATTCTTGACGGTTTCTTGTTGGTCCCTGATTATCATTATACTCTCTAAATTTGAAATAATTTTTCAAATGAAATTCGTTGGATATTTATTATCCTCAAGAATACTTTTAATGAAATTAATGTAACTATTTCTTATTTCATTTGTAGATGAAATTAAATGAGCCCCACCGTTAAGTGTTTTTATAATACCACTCATTTGACTGATTTGAATATATATTTAGATATCGATTGTTGTGTGACTTTTTTCTGAAACCACTTGATTCTTCTTTGCCATGTTGTCAAATCACGAAAACATCATCGGCATACCATCATCAAGTCTTTAGGCATTGCACCAGAGACTTTTCATCACACAAAATTTGACATCAAGATTTCCTTGAATTTCATTCATATATGAGAGACAAGTGTGTTCAGAAAAAAAGACACACCAATCGATATCAAATGAGTGTTAAAACAGCTCTTATGAAAAGACTTTATGATTGGGATCATTTAATTCATCTACAACTGAAAAAGAAAAAATGAAATTAATTTCATCAAAGATTGTTTTGAGGAGGGTCCATGTCCAACGAATTCCATACGAATTTCTCTACGCGGAAAGGATTTTACTTCGTAAATAGAGCCAGCGCTTCTAGCGTTCGAGCGTACACGCGCTACAGATCCCATTTCAGGCGGATCAAGCGGCGAAGCTCGTAGCCGCTAGTTGCCTGTACTGGACGCAGCTGCATTGGAATACATTGCTTGGGATCTGTAGCAACTTGCCGCACGTATACGCTCGTTTCGCGAGAGCCATAAAACGCTCGAAAACGCTTGCAGTGGACGACCGGGCTGAAATGGGATCTGCACCGTGTCTAGCGCGTGTACGCTCGAAGCAGTCACTCTAGTTACGTAGTAAAATCCTTTCCGCGTAAGAGAAATTCGTCTGGAATTCGTTGGATATGGATCATCCTCAAGAATATCTTTATTGAAATTAATTTCATTATTTCTTTTTTCAGTTGTAGATGAAATTAAATGATCCCTGTCATAAAGTGTTTTCATAATACCTGTTTTAACACTCATTTGATATCGATTGGTGTGTTTCTTTTTTCTAAACACACTTGTCTATCATATGAATGAAATTCAAGGAAATCTTGATATCGAATTTTGTGTGATGAAAAGTCTGTGGTGCAATTCCTGAAGACTTGGTGACGTTATGTTGTTTTCGTGATTTTAAAACATGGCAAAGAAGAATCGAGTGTGTTCAGAAAGAAGACACACAACGATCGATATCTAAATTTATATTCTAATCAGTCAAATGGGTGTTAAAACAGGTATTATAAAAGCACTAAACGATAATCAATATCCAACGAATTTCATTTAAAAATCTATTTCAAATTTAGAGAGTTTAATGATACTCAGGGACCAACAACTTTTTCATTTGACTAAATAACTGGACTTTAGAAGGTACAAGTTCTCCGCATATTGCACTCAATACTGAAAATGATACGAACGTCGTTGTTTCGAAGAGAAACTTTGTTCTTTATATCAGGCAATCGGTCTTGACTAATTAGAACGCAAGAAGCCGCTTCCTTTGGTGCTGCCAGTGGACGAACTTTGTAGCTCATTCCCGCCAGTGTTGTAGCAGCTACAAATGCTCGTTTCGCGTGAGCGCGTAGTCGCTTGAATACGCTTCCAGTGGACGACCGGGATTAGGCTGAACACATAGTGAAAGTGAAGCGGTGAGCAGAGCGACGAGGTTCCAATGGAGTAAAACATAGTGAAGCGAGTTAACCGCGTTGCTATAACTATAAGCATTGAGTATAAATATTCTCCCTTCTCTGCTCCCTCGTCGCTCTGCTCACCGCTCCACTATGTGTTTAGCCTTACTGCTCTTCCAGTCCGTCCGACGTACACAGTCGGACAGCTAAATTCGGCACAGCTGAGCCTGTACAATCTGGTTTCAAGTGTTCGTTGACTTAAAAGCTATCTTGGGACCAGCATGACGCATCAGTACCCTTGCTACTTTGATAGGTATGGGTCCAAAATAAGGAAGACTCGCATACTTTACAACTACTTGTGATGTCTCCATATTGTTTTTCAACAATATGGGGACCAAATCCGTTCTACGATGCAATAGATTATATGATCGCGACCTCCTCAAGAAAACTTTCTCTCGACAATGGCAACGATAAGGCACGATCGACATAAGCTCTGAACGATGACATCCAACACCTTACTACTTATAGTTACAGCTCAGCAAGAAAACCTCTTTGGGAAAAACTGTATGTTTGAAACCAACACCGCTGAACAAAATCCACCATCTTACTAGCATTGCTCCTCCTGCTATCCGTAGGGATGCATTGAAAGAACGATCCAAAACATCGGTATCTGAATGCCCACCAGCGACTAAAATCAAGGCGAAGCTTCCTGAGATCGACAAAAGATTACGAAGGACCCAAAACCAGAGTGAAACTTCGGAAGAAAACTTCAAACCAACATGGGAAATCTGGAAGGCGCTAAACAGATTGCGGACGGAAACGGCGAGATCGAGAAACACCCCCACCATCTCCGCGATTGTAGATAACTGCAAACCACACAACATATGTACAGGGTGATTGTTTATATTTTACTCAATAGCTATCTCAGTAATTATTGGTCGTAGAAAAATGTTTTGAATGGGAAAATTTGTAGTATTTTTTATGGGCATTCAGAATTCAGTACTAAGAAATGGATAGAGGCATCGTTAACCTAAACATTCTATGTGAAGTGTTGTTTTTTAAATGGCACACCCTGTATTTTATTCTCCTGATCGGTAGAGCTCTTCCTTGTGATTTCAAATATATATACTTTATTGACGTTTTTTCAGCAGTTTCTGAAAATTATAGGTTCTTTTGTCTAAATCTAAGGCAGCTGTAGAACGCCACTCGAGAATGCTGTGATTCCATTCTATGGCCTCCTGATAGTCCCTTCTTAACATCATTGGACACTTTTTTATGGGGATTGTTGAAATATAAAGTGTATATGGCCTGTCCGCAAAATATTGAAGACATTAAATTCAGAATAGAGGAAGAAATTGACAACCTCAATATATTCCATAAATGGTAAGGAAAATCCTCAAAAACTTATCGACAGATATCGACTCTGTCTAAAAGTAAATGGGGGTCATTTGAATACCTAATTGAACTTTCAGTTAATGAATAAATGATATAAATATCAGGTGTTTCATTATCCACGGTTCCTTTGATATAAAAAAATCGCATCGTTCTCGTGTGGCATTCCACAGGTGCCTTAGATTTAGAAGAAAAAATACAAATTTTAAAAAAACTGCCAGAGATAACCTCAATAAAGAATATATATTTGTAATCACAAGACAGAGCTCTACCGATTAGGAAAATAATATAAAGAGTGTGCCATCTGAAAAACAACAGTTTACATAGAATTTTTAGGTTAACGATGCTTTTATGCAATTCTTAGTGTGTCCCGCTAGATTTAGATGCACCATAGAGGACCTTATGGCAACGAAGCCGAATGCAATTGAAGTTGCCCGTTTCTAGGCAAAAAATGTTTAGAGTTTTAAATTATAGTTATATTGTTATATTCTTTTTCTATTGATGAAACTGTGATGCTTCTGACAAGAATAAATAAATTTCAACATTATCAGTTTCTCTAAAAAAGACGACCGTAATGTGTCATTCATTTTCCTCTACTTTTTTCGGTTAAAAAGTTGTAGTTCGGGTATCACCAATTTTGCCTTCCGATGATTTAGTACTATACCTCCTAAATTAAAAATATTAAGTATATATACATGTCTGGGCCTACCTGTGTTCGTCTATTTCGGAGTCTTTCTGGCCGGCCTCAGAATGTGAAGAGTGTTGATCCTTTCTTCTGTTTTTCCTAATTTTCATATCAATTTCGCTTTACTGTTCAAAATGCCTACTTGATGCTCAGTTTGCTCAAAGAATGTCGGAGTTAATGATAATACGATAGCATGTACTGTCTGCTGCCGAACGTATCATGGCCATTGTGTCAACTTGAGACCTGAGGATATAGAATTCATGTCGAGGAAAAATGAAAAATTTGTATGTCCCTCATGCCACGGCAATAACAGAAAACTGCGTAGTAACTCAAGTAATGATCGCAGTTCTGAATCTGATTCTGCTGGGATTGAGGGAATGACTGGTCCTTTGGTTCTAATTTTGGAGAAACTGTCTAAACTTGACAAGATTGCTCAGGATGTTGAACTGATTAAAAATACCCAGTCAGATTTATGTGAGCAGCTGAAAAAGTGCTCTGAAAAATTAGGACATCATTCTGAGCTGCTTCATACGCAGGGATTTGTGATTGCCCAGAGACAGCATGATATAGCGGACTTGAAGACTGCTCATGAATTCGTGGCGGAGGATATGGTGGAACTCTGTTCGAGAGTCTCTGAAATTGGAAGACGGGTTGCCTCCGTTGTAGATGCCGGTGGTGCTGTTGTTCCCGAACCATGCAGTACGCAGGAGATGATGGAGAGGATAAAGAGGTCACACAATTTTATTGTAAGGAACATACCGGAGGTAAATGACGCTGAGGACGTTGTGATTGTTGAGAAAATCATCAATTAGGTTGAAAGATATGCCTCTAATAACATCCTGCTATAACAAAGGTTGGTAAGGTGAAGGAGAGGGTAGTCGAAAGGTATATAAGGGATGGGGCATTAGTGACCTGCCCAATACATCCCTCCCAGCATGCATACCAGCAGGGAAAATCTGTAGATTCTGCTCTACATTCGGTTGTCACCTGTATTGAGGGCGGACTACATCATAAAGAATGGACACTAGGTGTATTTCTAGACATTGAGGGTGCATTCAACAACACTGCGTTTGATGCGATGCGTTCTGCGTTGACCAAACATGGTGTGCCACAGGTTCTCTGCCGCTGGGCGGGGTCTATCCTTGCGGCTCGCAGCATTGTTGCTCAGCTGGGCGGCTCGACTATTGGGGGCGCACCGGGCAGGGGGTGTCCGCAGGGTGGTGTCTTATCACCTCTGCTGTGGAACCTTGGCATGGACGGGCTCCTGGTTGAGTTGGCTAGGGCGGGGTACACTGCTGTGGCCTATGCGGATGACCTTGTCCTGCTGATCAGGGGAAAAGTAATCAGCACCATTACTGATCTGATGCAGAATGCTCTGCGCGTGGTAGAACGATGGTGCTTAGAGAACGAACTTTCGGTAAATCCTGGAAAGACGGAGATGGTCCTGTTTTCTAGGGGAAGAGTGCCGGCCAACATCAGACTGCCAAATCTGTTTGGTGTGGGGCTGACTCTATCGGAACAGGTTCGATATCTAGGTGTGATTTTGGACCGCAAACTACTGTGGAACAAACATATCGAGACACAAACGAGAAAGGCCAATGTAATACTCTGGTCTACTCGGAGAGTAGTGGGAAGAGGATGGGGCTTCAAGCCCCATGTTATGCACTGGTTGTATACCATGGTGGTGAGGCCTCTCCTAACCTATGCAGCGCTGGTGTGGTGGACTTCAACAGAGAAGACCTGCAACCGAACCATCATAACAAAATGTCAGAGAAAAGCCTGTTTGGGTATAACTGGCGCCCTGAGATCTACCCCCACGGCAGCAATGGAGTGTTTGCTGGGTCTTCCGCCTGTGCACCTCGCTGTCAGGGTGGTAGCTATGAAGACAGCTCTTAGACTCTGGGAACAGGGACAATGGCACAATGATGGGATGTTCAGGGGGCATGCGGGAGCTCTCAAATTGGTGATAGATGCTAATGCATCCCTTCTCCATAGAGGGGACCGTGTGCTAACTAGCTTCTGTTTCGACGAACCCTACAAAGTGATTGTCCCTGATAGGGACCACTGGTCTGATACAAACAGGTTACTTAAACCCGAAGACCCTACATGGTTCACCGACGGCTCCGTAAGATCCACGGGGACTGGTGCTGGGATCGTGGGACCTCGCTTCGAGCGGTCCATCCCCCTAGGAAAGGACTGCTCGATAATGCAGGCGGAGTTGTATGCAATTCTTGTCTGCACACTGGAGAATATATACAGAGGCTACTCTGGCAAACACATATACATATGTTGTGACAACCAGGGAGAATTGAAAGCCCTTGCTGAGACAAGAGTCAATTCATACTTGGTAGGAGAATGTAGGGAGGCTCTGCGTGAGCTGGGCTCTCGTAATTTTTTAAAAGTTATTTGGTGTCCGGCACACGCGGGGATCCTCGGCAACGAGAAGGCAGACGTACTGGCCAAGCGGGGAGCCCGATCAGCTTTTGTTGGTCCAGAGCCGTCGCTCCCCATCTGCCGAACTACAGTCAGACATTTCTTTAAGAGATGGTTAGACGGTGCATTTTCCTCTGAATGGAGCACGGGAGGTGGTCTTAGGCAGTCGAGGCTTCTCATTGAGAGGCCCTCCTCTGCAACTGAGGTCAAAAAGTTCCTGGCCCTTGGGAGGAAACAACTAAGTATGGTAGTTGGCGCACTGGCGGGCCACCTGTTCAACAAACATCTTGATAGGATGGGACTAGCCGACTGCTCAAGGTGCCGCTGGTGCAGGAGCACAGATGAAACCGTTGAACATATACTGTTCAACTGCATCAACCTTTATGAGTTAAGGTCAACACACCTAGGAAACCCTACACCCAGCATTTCCATGGTGAGAGGGACCCCTCCCTGTCGACTCGCAACATTTTTGTTGACGTGTCTAAGGAACTGAGTCTCTTGTTCTACAGGCGGAGGAACAATGGGCCATCAGGCCTCGGTTCTGCCAGATAAGGCACCGCAAATGAAGAAGAAGAAGAAGGTGAAGGAATCTGGTGCTCCGTGTCCAGTAAAAGTCTGCTTTAATAATTTGAATACCCCCCTCAACATTCTGAAAAACAGAAAGATAATCGCCTGTAATCCTGTAGTGATAAATCTCACGAACAGCTTGAACGTCTCAATCGCTTGCGAGAGGAACTCAAGAGTAGAATTTCCGGGGGTGAAAAAAATTTAACCATGAAGTATATAAAGGGTGTAACGCATCAGCGCTGAGTAATGCGTAAGGACTGTGTTGCTTCGTAATCAGATGAGCACGTTCTAGGATGATTCGCTGTTCGGAAGATATAATGAAATACGAGTGGTCAGTTAGTCACCAATTCCCCTATAAGTTATTTTGAGAAATATCTCTCCGGTAGTTGTTTGATTAATTATATTTATTCTTTTGGTTAATATATGGTATTATTCAAATCTTCATTACAGAGCAGCGGCGGGATAAAGAAACGCTCTGAAGATTGTACTGGTGTTGTGTTTCCTTTTTGAACTGTGGCGAATTGTTCGGATAGCTTTTTTTTATGTGGTGTTCTCGGGAACTGCTGCATGAGTTCGTGAGTCGTGGTACTTAAGTTGATAAATTTTTGTGGTAGACCCCACTTTTCGTAACACGGACAAAGATGGGTAGAAAAAAACGTAAGTACTCTACTAGTTCTACGAGTAGTAGTACAGATTCAAGTTCGTCATCGAGCAGTGATTGTCTTGGACGTTATAAAAGAAAACGAAACAGAAAGAAATCCAAGAAATCTGTAAGTACTCGTGGAAATAAGTCGAAACATTCTTCAAGTACTTCTAAAGTGGTTGCTGAAATACATCAAACCTCAAGTGAATGTCTCTCAGATGCTAGAAATAGTGCTACAACTGGTTTTCGAAATTCACGAAGGCCAAGCACGGTCCAAAACTTAGATTCAATTGAGGTCGATACTTCAGCAAACGTAGCTGGTAGTATAAGCCCAATCATCGATCAACGCGACGGGAATGAATCAAAACTACTAAAACAGTTAGAAGATTTGATGAACTTACTCATACAAAAAGAGGACGCACAAACTTCTACAAAAATGGTTATCCAACCAGATTGTATTCCAGAATTTTCTCCAAGCGAAAATAGCGAAAGATGTGCTAAATGGTTGTGTAAAATAGAGCAATTAGCCCACATAAATCGATGGGACGAAAAAACCATGATTTATCACATGCAGTCCAGATTAGCAGGTCTTGCTAAGATCTAGTACAATAGTTTGGATAACTATCGACACTCTTGGACTGAATGGAAACAGATTATGATTCAAGCGTTCCCGGATCATCAAGATTTCCCAACAGCACTAAGGAGACTTTTAAAACGTGTTAAATTACCTGATGAGTCATGGACGGAATACTATTATGAGAAAATGTCTCTGTGGGATAGAAAGAGAGAACGCTGTTGCTATGCTGATTGATGGCATCCCAGACTGTACGATCCAATCTGGGGCTAAGGTAGGGAGGTATTCGACACCAGAAGATCTTCACAAGGATTATTTATCTACTGTAACCGTCACGAGAGAACGTGTTAGATCGGAAATGGTCACGGATTTTTCCAAAAAGAATGGAAAATTTCAAGATCGGAACGTCAAGACTATCGAACCAAAGTAGGAACCAAGACGTGGTAAATGCTACAACTGCAGGCAATTCGGGCATATACAATCCAACTGCACGAAACCCCGTATAGAATGCTCATTTTGTGGAGAATTGTTTCAAGCGGTAACATAATGAGGCTGAAACTACCAAAAAACTATTGCTGTGCGAAAGTAAATCCGAAGGCAAGTCGGATGGATACTTCGTGACCTGCTCAATAAATGGCAATGAGATGCAAGGGCTTATAGACTCAGGCTGTGAAGTAGTTTTGGTTAGAGCGAGTGATGCACCTAAAAGTGGTATCAAATGGAATCCCAGCAATATTTCTGTCAGTGGGTATGGTGGTGCCATAACCAAGGTTTTGGTGCCTCGGATGTAGCTTTGACAGTAGACCTCTACAAATCGAAGGTTTCCGTATTGATTGTTTCGGATGGGGTGCAAGAGATACCAGTTCTGATTGGTAGAACCATTCTCTACAAACTGAATGCCGTCACAGTTGTACAGCAAGGAGAGATGAGAGTATTCGACTCGAAACTCGCGGAGCTGCCCCAATTGAAAAAATTGCCCCAAAAGAAAACCGTACTAAAGGCAGCAAATCAAATGAAAATACTGCCTAACCACATTGGATCCGTAGAATGCTACTCTGACGACCATTATGTCGGCAGTTTTTTTGTCGCAATGAATCAGTGGTTTAAGCCTGGGCAAGAGTGTCTAGTTGCTCAGTGTGTGACTTCAACAGAATACGGCCGTTTACCTGTGCTCAAAATTTCGGAGGATGTTTTGTGCTTGGAGGCAAACCAAGTGATGGCACGTGCTGTTTCCTGTCATCTTGATGAGACTCAGGTGAGTGTTAATAAAATAGAAATTACGAAATTGCCAAAGTTCACGTTGGCCGATATAAAGTGTCAAGTTCCAAATTCTTTGTGGGGTAATGATTTGAATAAATTAGTAATGTTGATCAACAAATATCGTGATTGCTTCGCGCAGGACTTGAAGGAATTGGGTAAAATTGAAGGGGAAGAAATGACAATTCAGCTGACAGACCACAAACCAGTGACGTATAGACCCTATCGACTTTTCTTCCACGAAAGAGAGAAAGTCAGGGACATAATAAACGGGTTGCTGTCAGCCGGAATAATACAAGAGTCGAAACCACCTTATTCAAGTCCTATAGTTCTTGTGGAGAAACACGAATGTGTGTTGATTTTCGTGGGTTGAATGCGAAGACGGTAAGAGACTGTTATCCTTTGCCTAGAGTGGATGATCACCTCGAACTTCTACAAGGCTGTAAATTTTTCACTTCTTTAGATATGGCTAGTGGGTACTTCCAAATTCAAATGGCCGAGAGTTCACGTCACAAGACGGCTTTCGTAACGCCAGATGGGCATTACGAATATTGCAGAATGCCTTTTGGGCTGGTAAATGTGCCAGCCGTGTTTCAGCGTACTATAAATAAAGTTCTAGGTTCTATGAGATTCACCACCGCTTTAGCTTACATGGATGATATACTCATTCCATCTGCTAGTTTTCCTTCAGGTTTGATTGCCTTATCAGACGTTCTTGAGACCTTTAGAAGTGCCGGAGTAACTTTAAGGTTATCAAAATGCCAGTTTTTGCAAACATCTCTAAACTACCTTGGTCACGAGTTAAGTGCTATGGGTACACGTCCAGGTGCAATGAAAACCAATGCTATTGAGGAATTTACGACTCCGCAAAACGTACATCAAGTATGGCAGTTTTTGGGTCTCTGTAGTTATTTCCGAAAATAGTCATTTGCTCAGATCGCACGACCCTTGACATTTCATTGTTATGGTCAATTGAACAGGAGGAAGCTTTCAAGGCCTTTAAGGAAGAGGTGACAACCAGACCAGTTCTTGCCATATACAATGCAAAATTCGAAACAGAAGTCTACACTGATGCCAGTAAACTAGGTCTAGTTGGCATACTACTACACCTTTTCCAATTGTAATTCAGAAAACGTAAAATGTTATTCAGAATAGCAAATTGAATTTCAGAAGATGAAAATTGTAATTCAGAATAGTGAATTGATATTCAGATATGGTCATTTGAATTTCAGAATAGTAATATGTAATTCAGAAAGCGTAATTTGATTTTCAGAATAGTGATATGTAATTCAGAAAGGGTAATTTGAATTTCAGAAAATATAAATTGTAATTCAGAATTGGTGATTTGAAATTCGGAAATGAGAAATTGTAATTCAGAAAAAGGAAATTGCAATTCGGAATTGGTTGCATGTACTCCCGAAATAATGAACTTGAATATGTACCTATTTATATCTATGTTATATAGTACATATATCTAATACTATTCTGAATTAAATATTACATTTTCTGAAATTCAATTGATAACTTCTGAATTACAATTTCCTTTTTCTGAAATTGAATTTGCGGTATCTGAATTTCAATTCACTATTCTGAATTACAACTTTGTTTTTCTGAATTCCAACTTCCTAAACTGAATTTCAATTTCGCTTTTCAGAAATTGAATTAACTATTCTGAAATTCAATTTCTGTTTTCTGAATTACATATTCCTATTCTGAAATACATGTTCCCTTTTCTGAAATTCAACTTTGATTTTCTGAATTACAACTGTAAAAGGTGTAGAAAAACAAGACGATGGATGACATTTCTACAATGAATTGTAAGCTCGTTGGTGTGGAGTTGTGCGATCAGCTTATGGAGGTGGTAGCTGTGAGCATTGACTATTGCTCTGTGAGATTTAACATCCTGTGCATTTATAGATCACCGGACTCTAGTTCTGATCTTTTTTTTGACACACTTGAGAACCTTTTGATGAGTATAAACTCCAAGACAATTATTACTGGTGACTTTAATATAAATTTGAAAGATGAAAGGAATAGTAAAACAAGAGAATTTATCAACTTGTGCTCTGCATATGGCTTCGAGAGATGTTTTTGTGAGTGTTCACGCGCGGAATCACTACTTGATAATGTATTCATAAACTGGAAGACTAATTTTATTAGTAGTACAGTCGACAACACGCTATCTGATCATCGCGCGCAGATTTTGAAGTTTCAGATTGGCCATCTGTCTGGTGCTCCTGAGAAACCACCAGTTGTTAGGAGGTTTTTCTCCTCTGAGAACATAAGCAACTTTCGAGACCTTCTTTCACGAGAAAACTGGGATGGTGTTCACGCTGGTCGAGGTATAGAGGCGAGCTTTTCATCATTTTTTGAAACTTTCAGGTACCATTTCAATGTTGCGTTTCCACTACAGAAATATAAAAGGAAAAGAATTGTGAGAAATCCTTGGATAACGGACAGGCTAGTGGAGGAAGGTAATATTGTCCCGGAGTTGAGCAAAACGAGTCAACGTGACAACACTGCAAAAGAAACATATATCCGATTTAAAAGACAGCATATGAAGAACATAATTGCAGCTAAAAGATCATTTATCAGTAATACCATAATAAACGCCGATAACAAAACCCGAGCCGTCTGGCGATGCATAAAAACGAATACGTCTGCTGCAGAAAATCGGAGCACACCTCATGTTATATTTGATTCATTCGGAATTCCGGTGCGCGATAATTTAAAAAAAGCTAACTATTTCAATGACTTTTTTGTGGATTCTGTAGCAGATGTGATACGCAACTCTGAAGGTGTTCATAAACTACCGACGGTCACTTTGAGGGCAAATCAGGATTCGATGTTCTTGTCCCCGGTTTCGACGACGGAAAGGCGGAACACTCTATTGTCCGTATCGAGTAAATCATCCAGCGGCGTAGATGGGATTCCATGCTGTCTTATTAGCTATGTTGTTGACTTTATTACATTGCCGCTGACGCACCTTTTCAATCTATCTTTTGAGTGCGGATATTTTCCCTCGGAACTAAAAACTGCTATTATTTCACCTGTTCACAAGAGAGGCGACACAACATCAGTCGAGAACTACAGACCTATTGCGCTGTTGTCAGTTTTTTCCAAAGCACTTGAGAAATTATTTCTGGTGCGGCTTACTCAGTTCACCGATCGTTGTGGATTGTTGTCAGATAGACAGTACGGATATCGGAAGGGTAGGAACACGCAGGATGCCATGTTGTCGCTGTACAGTCATATTCAGGATGGATTCGAGAGGGGGGAATGTTGTATGGTGGTGTTTTTCGATCTAAGTCGGGCTTTTGATACGCTGGATACATCGATGCTGCTGACCAAGTTGGAGCGCAAAGGGCTTCGAGGTGTGGTATTGGAGTGGGTCAGATCATACCTCTGTGATAGGTTGCAGAGGGTCAGACTTTGTGAGGACGGAGTGGAGATTTTATCTGGCTTGAGGACACTAATGTCTGGAGTAGCTCAGGGAGGTACTCTCGGTCCCGCGTTGTTCGATCTGGGTGTGGATGACATGGTATATTACCTGGGAGAATATGGATTCGTCACTCAGTACGTTGACGACACATCTGTTCTCAAAACTGCTGGGAGCATTGGTGAGCTGGCTGTGAAGGCACAGCGTTGCCTCGCCAGAATGAGGGAGTACTGCTCAGTGAACGGAATTGTGCTGAATGAGGGTAAAACTGCCGCAATTATCTTTTCTCCTAATGGAACGCTCTATGATGAGGCCCCTTTAATCTGGTCTAATGGTGCAAGTATGCATTTGTCCAGCGAGGTTCGATTCTTGGGCGTCATGTTTGACGCTCATTTGTGCTGGAGGGAACATATGGTGGTCCTGTGTGGAAGGCTTGCCTTGAGGAATTTTGTGCTGCGCCAGCTGAAGCGTACTTGTGACCTCGAGGTGCTCAAAATTCACTATCACTCATCGGTCCGTTCATTACTGAAGTATGGAATTTTATGTTGGGGTAATGGCACTGATGTGGACATGGTTTTCAGGATGCAGAAGCGTATAGTGCGATCTATATATGGTCTCAGTAGACGTACTTCCTGTCGTGAATATTTTAAGGGCAATTTTCTAACCGTCCCATCTCTATTCATCTTGCACTGTGCTGTTTATGTTAAGAAGAGGTTTGGTACCGAGTTCGCACAGGGGATAAATAACAACTACAACACTAGGAGTATGACTGACAAAAAAGTGAATATTCCTTTTACGCGCTTAACTCAGGTACAGAAAAGTTTTCGAATTATTAGTTTGAGAATATTCAATCACTTACCCAGTGGTACTCGCAATATTAAGGGATTAAAATCGTTTAAAATGTCTGTTAAAACGCTGTTAATGCAAGGTGTGTTTTACTCACTGAACGAATATTTCGATTTCAATTTTTCCTTGTAGTGGAATGGTAGTTCAGCCCATTGTCATGATGTTTGTATGTTGTATTTGTATTTTACATTTTTTACATTTTATATTCGTGACTATTTTGATGACACTTTCCCATACTGTACATTTTCAGTCAGTGGAAATAAAATTATTATTATTATTATTATTAAAGCCTGTTTTGTATTTTAGTCGACAGACTACGAAAGAGGAACAGCGTTACCACTCGTATGAGTTAGAGACATTAGCAGTTGTCAACTCACTTCAACGTTTCAGGGTTTACGTATTAGGTCTGAGCTTCAAGGTTATTACTGATTGTAGTAGTTTGAGAACATCGATGTCTAAACGTGATTTAATTCCCCGTATTGCACGATGGTGACTTACTCTACAGGAATTCAATTTTTCTGTGGAATACCGTCCTGGATCAAGAATGGCTCACGTAGACGCACCGAGTCGAAACCCCGTAGAAAATCCTGACTGCTCAAGAAGTTTGCAGTTTCCCAGGTAGACATCACTAAGGAAGATTGGGTGTTAGCATCCCAAGTCCAGAATCCTCGATGCAAATATATTTTAGGTTTTTTTTTGTCAACATTTATTGTATTATTTTAGCTCTCTTATTCAGAAGAATATATATATTTTAGAAGTACTTTCCAGAGAGCCAGTGGATGAGGAAGAGAACAAGGTATTCAACGACTTTTCTCTCAAAAATAAAATGATATACAAAAAACAAATAAAGGACTTAAATAGTATGTTCCTAAAGCAGCGTGTCGAGTCGTGACGATGTACCATCACGACAACAATGGACATCTAGCGACAGAAAAGACGTTAAAAAGCATTGGCTCTAGGTAATGGTTTCCAAGAATGCGAAACGACGCTACATTTCGGCATGCCTAGGGTGCGCTTATAATAAAGCTCCTTGTGGAAAGAAGGAAGGGTTCTTGCATAGGATTGAAAAAGTATCAATCCCATGGATACGATACACCCGTCAGAGTTCTGATCTGTACGTTCCGTTCACCAGGTTATCGCATATTCAGCGCGGGCCTTTTCTGACTTGCCTACGATTATATAATGGTTTGCCGGATTACTTGCGTGGTATTGATAACATATCGGGTTTTAGATTGGAGTTGAAGAATTATTTGTTGGGCGCGGCGTTTTATTCGATTGACGAGTACCTTGACGGCTGAAATTTTTTTGTACTGTAATTTTTTATGCTTTTTATGTATATTTATCACATGTTTGTTGTGATTACCTTTTATATGTTGACATTTTCCCATATTTTGTAGAAAAATCAGTGGAAATAAAATATATTATTATTATTATTATTATTATTACACATCGATCATCTTGGGCCCTTTGTTAAAAGTACGAAGGGTAACTCATATTTGATCGTTGTCGTAGAAGCTTTCACAAAGTTTCTGTTCGTTAAAGCTGTGAAAAGTACACAAGCAAAACCGGTGTTGAATTTTTCAGATAATATGTTTGATGTGTTCGGGGTGCCGAAGCGCATTATTTGTGACAGAGGATCTTGTTTCACCAGCCAATTGTTTACCAAGTTCACACGAGACAGCAAACGGAGACGCTGTCACGAGTACAAAAAAGAGGATCTTGTCGTTTTGAGAAAAGCTAACATTACCAACGATGGTAAGAGTACGAAGCTTGTACCAACATTAAGTGGGCCTTACATGGTAAACGAAAAGCTAGGCCATGACAGATATGTGGTGTGTGACCTGCCAGGGTCGAGACGTACGCGTATGCAATATAAGGGTGTCAGTTCAGCTGACAGAATGAAACCGTTTACGGCTGCTTACGAAAGCGGTAGCGAAACGGCTTCTGAAAACGAAGTGTCTTAAGACGAGTTTTATGCATTACTTTAATAGAATTGAATTATTTATGGTATAAGGGTAAAGGACCGCTGTTGTCCCAGATGGTGCGCAACATTTGTTGCGACGGCGGTACTTTTCCAATTAATTTAGAATTATACTGGTTTGGGGCAAAGATGAGATTCTTGCTATGTTTCAGGTATTTTCCGGGACGGAAAATGGGCAGCATGGCCGACTGTAACGCATCAGCGCTAAGTAATGCGTACGGACTGTGTTGCTTGGTAACCAGATGAACACGTGCTAGGATGATTCTCTGTTCGGAAGATATAATGAAATACGAGTGGTCAGTTAGTCACCAATTCCCCTATAAGTTATTTTGAGAAATATCTCTCCGGTAGTTGTTTAATTAATTATATTTATTCTATTTGTTAATATATGGTATTATTCAAATCTTCATTATAAGGGTGAGCCTGCAATTGTTCCCTTCACTGCTTCTGACAATTCTCCGCCAAAAAACTAACACTGCCAGAAGAATGGAAAATATTGTATACTAACCTAGCTTCTCTCAAGTATCTTACATCATCAAAATTAAATTTATGATCACACATTCAAGCATGTGCCGATAATGCCGTTGTTTCTTTTATATTCGCACAATCCCTCCTATGTTGGTCTACCCTACATTTCAAATATTGCCTAGTTTGTCCCACGTAAACTTTATCACACTCATTGCAGTCGATTTTATAAATTAGTCCCGACTTCCTTCCTTTGATAACAGGATCCTTTACTCTGGAAAAAATCCTGTTTAGGGTGTTAAAGCAGTATGTTGAAATATAAGCACTATATGAATGCATAACTCATACTAGATCTTGGTATAGTCCCGGTATGTACAAAAGTCTGCACCAAATCTGATGTATGAGCATTACGGTTGTTCGTAGACATGTTTCTCATAAACGAGTATCTTTACATCATCAAAATTAAATTTATGGTCACACATTCGAGCATGTGCCGATAATGCCGTTGTTTCTTTCATATTTGCACAATCCCTCCTATGTTGGTCTACCTACATTTCAAATATTGTCTAGTTTGTCCCACGTAAACCTTATCACACTCATTGCAGTCGATTTCATAAATTAGTCCCGACTTCCTGTTTAGGGTGTTAAAGCAGTATGGTGAAATATAGGCACTATATGTATGCATAACTCGTACTAGATCTTGGTTTAGTCCCGGTATGTACAAAAGTCTGCACCAAATCTGATCGCTTGAAGATGGCGAATCAGATGTATGAGCATTACAGTTGTTCGTAGAATAGAAAAAAACTCTATTTATCTAGCTCTTAGAGTACCCATTCTGCCGCAATATACAGTGGAACTTCCCTATAACGAATACGCTAAATCCACAAAAAAAATTTCGTTATACAGAAATTTCGTTATGCAGAAATTTTTTTTTATTTTGTCAAGTGTCAAAAAAGCAATGTTCACTTGCATTTTTTTATTTGAATACATTATACATAATTAACTCAAGCACTTCCTTCTAGACATTTTCACACTACTATCTTCATTAACGAGCGAAACTGAAAACTGAACAATCTGTATAGCCAGGGGTGCATCTACACTACAACTGTTTCAGAAGGAACTCTCCGTCCGCCGTAAAGGTTTAGTTTATGATCGGGATTTATTACCTACGTCCGACAGAATACGGAAAAAAACCATCCTAGGTACACTCTGGGAAAAACCTTCTTACCAATACGCACTTAGAGAGTGACTTTCTTGAATAATTCGTTATAGAGAGAATTCACTTCGTTTTAGAGGGTGTTTTTAACAGGTATTTGGATTCAAGTGCAATGACAGATACGAAATTCGTTATACAGAGAAATTCGTTGTAGAGACGTTCGCTGTAGGGAAGTTTCACTGTATTTGATTGAGTTTTGAAGTTTTTTTCTTTTTTTCAAATATATTGCGGCAGAATGGGTACCCTAAGAGCTTGATAAATAGAGTTTTTTTCTGTTCTACGAACAACTGTAATGCTCATACATCTGATTCGCCATCTTCAAGCGATCAGATTTGGTGCAGACTTTTGTACATACCGGGACTATACCAAGATCTAGTACGAGTTATGCATACATATAGTGCCTATATTTCACCATACTGCTTTAACACCCTAAACAGGAAGTCGGGACTAATTTATGAAATCGACTGCAATGAGTGTGATAAGGTTTACGTGGGACAAACTAGACAATATTTGAAATGTAGGGTAGACCAACATAGGAGGGATTGTGCAAATATGAAAGAAACAACGGCATTATCGGCACATGCTCGAATGTGTGACCATAAATTTAATTTTGATGATGTAAAGATACTCGATTATGAGAAAAATTGGTTTCGAAGAAATTTCAAGGAAATGCTTTACATCAAAAGAACCCCGACCGCAGTTAACTATAGGACTGATATAGGTGGACTTAATTAAATTTATACTAATTTGATCAATAAAATTCGACTTCGATCGTGAATTGGTTAGACCTAGGAATGTGTGTTTCGAATTGACCGGAAGATTTGATAACTGAGCATCCGAAAAGATCGAAAGAAATAAATAATCATTGATAATCGCAACCACATCAAACGTTGTATTGAATTCCCCTGTTTTCTGACTTTGTTTTTATTTTTTTATTTTTACGATGACTATATTGTTCTACAATATATTTTTGATGTAATATCTATTCTGAGGGTAAGTGTTTTACTAAAACATTTATATGTCAGCATGTTTTCCAAAAACTGTTAAACTGTATTAAACCTATTTGTTTTTAATACACTGTAATTTTAACCTGTATAATGTCATCATATTGTCCATTTTAGCTTGATAAAGGATACATATTATCCGAAACGTTGCTGTAAGAATAATAAATCCATATATCAAAGATTATAGAGTATAAAGATGGGGAACGAAGCGACTACAATTTTCAGCGGCATCTGAAGAGTCTTGTGTTGACTAAAATTAAGCACGTGATCGATCACGTGCCAGCCTTGTGGCTGGCAAGGCGCCATTCCGCCAATCGGCCATTCCTTGGTTGTTGCTTGACTAGTTTCGAAGTTTGTTTGTTTTTTGCTGTCGTGTGTTTTTTCGGTTTTTCTTATATTATTATTTATTATTCTTCGATTTTAAGATGAGTTCTGGATCGTGTTGTATGGTGAAGAACTGTTTCATTACCAAAGAAAATGGAAATGTAAGTAATGAAACACAACTCCTGTAACTGTGTTATTCATTTCTTTCATGAATGGATAGAATTTTCAGGGCGAGACGATATCGATCTCAATAAATTTTACACGGTATGCAGTGAGCATTCTTCTCCAGAACAAATCAGGTACCCTCGAAAATTGCTGCATCCAGGAAGCATTCCATTCCTGAAGGGGCCTTATTCAAACGAAAATGAATCAATTTCTGAAAATGCTGCAATAAATTCTGTCGGTGAGTTTAACCAAATATTAATATAATGAATAAAAAACACATATGTCTGACATTGAATTCGTTCATTAAAGCTTCTCCTTTTACAGAAATTCCAACATCGGGAGCTTCCAAAACAGATGCTGCACCACCAATTGAGAGTTGTCATATCACAAATCCTAGTGAATGCTCAAATAATAATTGTAAGTCTCTCCATTAACTTCATAGTTTTATCTTTAAATGTTTCTTAAATGTCTTACTGACTTCATTCACAATAAGTTTCGAAACTTAACCATTTTCATGAATACATTCTAGCTTGTAAATGTAAATTCGAGATAATTTTCATTCAAATTATTGAATGACCTAATATTCCTCTTTTTCAGCTATTTCTTTGAGTGAAACTGAAAAAAAGGGGAAAAATCATCTATACAAGAGTCCCCTATGACGAAGAAAATCAAGAGGATGAAGGCTACAATCAACTCTTTGCGGTTCAAAATTGATAGGATGAAAGTGATCCGTCACTCTTTCAAAGGTCAGCCTCTCATATCCAGTAATAAATTAGCAATAAGTAAATTGATCAGAGAATCAAAAAGTTATCTGTCTGAGGAGGCACATGCTCTTTTCTCAAATGAATTGAGAGCTGGGTACATGAAGAAGAGAAATCGAAGATATGATGACAAATTGCGAGAGATGTGCCTCCTATGGCATTATGCATTGCATCATTATTTTTTGATGTCTTCTTTGTTCATTCATTATTCAATTTAAATATTGTTTCATAAAAAAATACTGAATACTGAAAGGAAATTATTCCTATTCCAAGCTTTCATACCTTATCCTGAATGCGATGCAGGTATGTCGTTGAATGGGATCGGATAACATCCTGAACACCTCTATAATTGTTGTTCTGATTATTCTGTAACTAATATGTTTTTCTCTAATTATGTGTCAAATTCGTTCATTCAAAAAAATTTTGAACCCGTGTAAGAATATCAATGCATTCTGCACTTATATCATAAATAACTATTCTTGAATTGGTAGTTTATTTAAAATGGTTCTGATACTGCTGTACGATATTTTTGAAATGTATTTATCTCAAATAAAAATATAAAAACTTAACGGCGTGTTTTATTAATATGAATTGAGTTGAAGTCCGAGTGAAAAATAAAATCCTGAGTAGAACAAGAAAGAGCATTGGTTTTTGTTTTGTCGTTCAGGATGTTATATTCTGGGCCTGACAAAGTCGAAATTCAATTTAATACGTATGATTTCATTCAAATTTCGCGCTCTTCGTAGAAAGCAGAAATCTGTATCGACAAATTTAGTAAACATGGTTTCAGCGCCATCTAGTCTATCATGTGTTGACTTAATCGAAAATCGTTGTCGGTTTTTAGTACTGGAGATATAGGGTAGTTTCCTATCTTTGTACTCTATAATCTTTGACATATATGTTCCTTTTGACCGTTATCCTCCATTAATGTTGAAACTGCGGAACGAAATATTGGACTATATTCAACAAATTCGTTGAAGATCAAAAATTTTTTCTATCATATTTAGAGATTCATGTCTTATATGAATGAAATGCATATTTGAGATTTCTCTTAAAAATGAAAGAGTCAAAATGAAGGACGTTCAACTTTAATTTGATATATTGTAAAAGTATAGGCTGAAGGACCTTAGGTTAATGGCCATTTGCTAATTGGGCAATAAATAACTATTACTACTACTTCTAGGAAATACGACTATGTATATGGAAATTCTTGACATATATCATGGTCTGATATGTTCAAAATGATTTAATCTTCCATTACCTTTGGAATATGTTGTGGGCAAACCATACCCCATATAAAGAAAATATTTTCTAACCTAAATGTTAACAGATGAAAACTTTCTAAATATTTGCATTTACTTCTAGAAGTTTAATGATACAAATTATACTCACACAGGATGTAAATATTCTTTAGATATCTGTAGCTGCTCATCATAACCAAATTTTCGCAAAACAGTCCAAGTGGTTTCATTTCTACCTCTTTGAATAAATAAAGAATGCAGGTACAAAAATCCCTTGAAAGTAACACAGTTATTCTGTACCCCATCCTCCACGTTTTTCCGCAGAACAAATTTGATATCATCTAATACTTGAGGTTGTAGAGGGGCATTGAAACAGCGGCTTTGAAAATTATTCAGCTCAGTGTCATTTAGTAGTCCATCACAATCCATGTCACATATTTTGAAAATTCTTGAAAGAGCCTGCTTACAAGATTCAGTCAGCTGAAAATTAAAAAATATAAAATCTAACACTTTAATCACTAGAAGATGGTAATATTCCTACATCAGAATCCTCAATTGAATAAATTGGAGAAGTAGGATGAAGAACAGCTTTCTGGGCATAATAAAACAATTCTGATATATTCTTCAGAGTTTTTGCAGAACATTCTATGCAAGTTTCCACCTCCCGAAAATCCTCCATAACAGGTAAAATGCCCTGAAAAGGATAAACATGGAAGAATTTATTTTTTCTGCTAAATAAGAAATTGAAAAACATTTTGCATAAGAGCTAAGTTAATCGTATGATCAAATTTACCTCAATAGTGGAATAATCAACTAAATCAATTTTGTTTCCAACTAATACTACGGGGCAACAATTTTCTTCTTCTTGATGCTTCTTGATTAACGGTAACCAATATGAAGAAATCCTTTCAATTGAATCTTCATTGTCTACAGCGTAAACAACACACACAACATTAGCCCCTTTTATCAGATTATTTAATACATCTTCAGATTGATCTGCAGCAGAATAATCTACAATATTTGTAGGGACTTGTACTGGTGTAACATCAGCAGGTATCGTTATTTCTTCTGCTCTCGCAGGAACATTTTCAGGAAACTCTTCGCTGACAAGCGATAAAATTATCGAAGTTTTGCCAACTCCACGATCTCCTAACAATAATATCCGAACATATGACTTAGCGTATTTTTTAATAACCATTTTTATGCATTTGAGCTTTTAGAAGCTCTCCAACATTCAAGAACGATAACGAGGAAACTCAAACTAGCTGTGTTGTTGTCTCTGGTGATGAAGAAATATCCCTGTAAGAGACAACAGTAAATTGAATCTGAGGTTAGATTAGATCATAGCTCCATATCATAGAATTTATCATATCATAGAATACGCCGCATTAGTGTGACGTCACAAATTTCTGTTCTATGGTCTGGGTTCCAAACAAAGCGATTTAGTGGGTGTTTTAGCATATTGTGATCTATATTTTATTAAGTTGATCAAATTAAGAGGTTCAAAGTAAGTATTCAAATAATTGTTGCAAAGTGCTATATCTTGATACCAATAATATTTCATTTACTTTTATAACAAGCCGAAAAAATTCATATTTATTATAACATCCTAACCTCAAAATATGGATTTTTAGTCTATTTACATTATTAATCGAAGGCTTTATAGAAATTATCAATGAATTTTTTATGAAAATCCATATCTTCATACATCATTTTCATAGTATCGTTTCAGATGTGAAAATTTTCATTTAATTGACGAATTTCATACTTTCATTTCAGATGGTCATGTGTTGGGCTCCTGACTCTAAACATTACAGTGAAAAGGAATCGTTTAAATTTTTCAAGTTTCCTAAGGATTCAAAGCTACGAAGTCAATTAAAATTTGTTAGGTAGGTTCATTCATTTACAAGAAACCCTTTATTTTTACATTTGATTTTGCAGGCGGGATATAGAGGCAGGAGAACATGCACGCTTGTGTTCATGCCATTTTGTTGATGGAAAAAAAGAAAACCTACCGACATTATTCGCACACAATGCGAATAAACGAATGCGTTTCACTTCTCCTGAAAGAAGGAGGAAACCTGTTACGGTTACCTGCACGGTAACTTCAGAATCGGTGGATCCAGATGAACGGTATATTTGCATTTGAAATATTTTTTTCTAGCATGTTCTAATAATCTTGCATTTACAGAGTTTCAGATGAACAGTGCAATAATCAAATTCAGACATCTCAACATCTTCATCGATAGCAATATTTCAGATGGAGAATTATTTTTTGAAGAAGCGGATTGCTGAACTAGAAAATGCTGCACAAACAGCGTTCAGTTATAGAGTTATTGAGAAGGATAATAACTTGTGCCAGTTGTTTACGGGGATCCCTTCATTCAAAAATTTTCACGCTCTATATAGATTGTTGGAAAATATTGAGATAAATTATTATATATATTTATTATTATATATTGTATATTTATTTATTATATTATATTTATTTTATTTATATTATATATTTGAAGTTGATTTGTCTTCTGCTTGTCTTTTTGGTGCATTTCATGTACATGCTTTGTCAGTCACACTGATGTTGTGATGGCCAAAAATACATACTGCTGCCATATGATGGCATTTTGCCTGACCTCTAGGACATGAGCATGATGCAGCAACAATACCATGTTCTACGTCTAGAGATATCTATAAAAAAAATTTCACATAAATAATACTTGAATGAAATGCAATAAATCATGGAGAAATTGAAAGTAATTATTATACTCATTTTGTGTAAATTGATCTGAATAACATCTTACCTCAATTGAATAGCATCTGTTTTTCATACTTGCTTTCACCTCTCCTTCAAGAAGAGTTGGCTGTACCTCTGAGTCGTATATAACTCGAACTACATTTCCACTACAGTAGGAGTTTTCGCCTCTTTGAAAAAGATTCATATTTCCTTCGAAAAATGAAATTATTGTTGTCATAGATATAACTCTCTTTTCGGCCATCTAATAAATAGAAAAACGATTAAAGTTACATAAAATAATTAAGTACAAATAAACTGCTTGAAATAACATAACCTCTATCCGAGTAGATTTTCTCGTGTTATTCGAAATTAAACAATGAATTAACAAATATACTCACTTTAATCTAATTGGGATGATGATTCGATTCACACAACAAGTTTCTTCAAGTCAAAAATACTTTCAGATATTCTACAAACGCAAAAGAATTATTCGCCCTCACTAAATCCCCTGTAAATGAAGTTTGTTTGGAACCCAGACCATAGAACAGAAATTTGTGACGTCATCACTAATGCGGCGTATTGGAAGCGGCGAGCTTTGAGTAGTACAACTTGTGATTACGACTTTCGATAATTATTTAGGATCTGATTTTTAAAGAGTTTTCTGCCTCTTTTAATATTTTGAGATTTTTTTCAGTGATAATTGATCAGAATCATCATGGTGAAGGCTTGTGTAGCAATAAACCATAGATGTTAATCTATATCTATGCAAAAAACTGTACCAATAGGTTCAAGAAAAGCCAAAACATAAAATTTCACAAGTATGATTTCCTATGTATCTTATCTGGTTTGTCCTAATAATGTCTATATTTTTTTGAAATGTTGCCTGTGTGATGAGATGACGCCTACTATACTTAATAGGTTTTCAAAGGACAAAGTCTCAGGAAGAAAGAAACTCGTTGCTGGCTGTTCGAAGGAAAAATTACAATCTCTCGGACGCTTCTGTAATCTGCAGCAAGCACTTTGTTGAAGGAGATTATTTCATAAATGTTCATGAAAATAAGAGTAGGATCAGTTCCATCTATATTCGACTTCTCTGGTAATAAATAAATTAAAATTATAAAATAATTTATATTTTTGTGAAGTAAATAGAAGTTAAGGTTAATGTTAATATGTTCAAATAAATAAATTGTATTTTTTAAAATATCGAGTGTTTTTTTCGACAATTTTTATAGTGAAAGATATATTCATTTGAATCAAATTCATTTAAAATTAGCAGACAAACCATAATGGATCGACCTCGAAAGACATTAACATTTTTCTTCCGGTGAATATTCCTTTTTATTTATCTCTCTTGGCATCACGATATTTAATTTCGCGGAATGACATGTCTTATCCATGTTTAGTATATCTATGAAAAAAATCCCATAAATACGAATAGAAAGCTAATCTAAACACGAAACAATTGGCGATTCCAACTAACGTTGAGGGCACTGCGAATTGTAAACAATTACTTGTTTTCTAGGTTCCCTATTTTGCCACCAGCCTGGGTGGCGCTAGGCGATTTGTTTCAAAATATTCGAATGACAACTGGATATTTGAATAATTTAATTAATTCGAGAAGGAAATGACTGGATTTTTATTTATTGGAGTGATTTAAAGACTTTTTGAGGTGGTGTGTGTGTTTATGGACATTGAGTGAAGTGAATTGAGGTGAACCAATTCGTTTTTGCCATGAATGATGCACAGATTTTCAAATTACTTACAAGAACAATTATTACGATCAAATGAATATGTATTACACGATATTGGGTTTATTCGAAGGTAGTAGAACAAAAAGAACCAAATATTGGTATATTATTAACTTCATTCTTTCTTCTCACCACAATTCGACCATACAAGATACTACGTTGTCGATGCCTGTCTCCCAAAATTATCGAGAAGCTAACAATGTATGTGTGTCTTTTTTCTGCATAATTCATCAATAAATGCCACTGCTTCCAAGTGGTATTCAATTGTAGCAGAATTATTCATACTACGCGCAGGTTCAACTAGGAATGAGTCTTTTGAATTTGGAATCCTGCGACTTCATTGTTTATACAAGTTTTTATTAATCATTTTTTAAGGTGTTCTGTTCAATGAAAATTACCCACGAAATATGATTGAGAGGATTTTATTTTTTTATTTTGATAATTTATTGCATGTTATTTGTGAAAATGAATAAAAGATTCCGAAATTCCTTCTAGTCTTTATGTGCGTCTAAGCAAATATGAAGATAACAATCAAATATGAATAAAATATTCATTTACATTGGAAAATTTGATATTCTACTCCAGTGACGACTCGTCAGGGTAGGCAGGGTCGGCCGGGCCGACCCAAAAATAATTATGAAAATTTAATTCATTCAGACTTATTCTGAATGACCGATTTCGATATTCAAATTCCCTCGATAGGTATACAGGGTGTACCAAGTTCGACGGCCTATTAGGCGTTTCTGGAGAACTAGACTTATTTGAAATCTGAAAATTGAGATTATAATATTGTTTGACATTATCTATCGAGCTAAAATATTCTTGGAGCCTGACCACTTTCAGTTATACAGGGAGAGAAAAAAAAATTTCAAAAATTTTTTTTTCTGTTTTTTTTGTTTTTGAATTTGACGAAGTAAGCAATTCTGAATACATTCGTACTCAAATCGTTGCATTTGTCGAAATACTTTCCAAAATATCGAGAAAAACCTGAAGAAAAAGAGAGAAAAGAGTATTCGGTATTATGTTTGTTCTTCCTAATCTAGATACCTTAAGCACAAACCGTTTTCACATTTTTGAAGTCGAAGAATGTGGAAATATTGTACATTTCTAGAATTTTGAAAAACTCATGACAGGGTGTTCCAAATGTTGGGTCAAAAATTGGGATCAAGATTGGCCCATAACTTTCGTTTTTCAAATTAGAACCCTATTTTTTTATGATTGCGTTGGATTGTACAACGAAAAATGATGATAATATTTTAACATGTTGATGCTCCTAAAATTGATAATTCTTGAGATATTTAGGATTTTCTGATTTTATATCGTACGTAGCGTCAAATTCATTAAATCTGTTTCATATCAACTATGACCTTGGTCATAGAAGATAAATTATTCCAATAACTCACTAGTGACACACCTTTTTCTTTAATTCATTCATCATTGTTGTTATGAAACAGATTTTATGAATTTGACGCAACGTACGACATGGAATCAGAAAATACTAAATAACTCAAGAATTATTAATTTTAGGAGTATCAACATAATCGAACATTATCATCATTTTTCTTCGCAGTATCCAACGCAATCATAAAAAAATAGGGTTCTAATTTGAAAAACGAAAGTTATGGGCCAATCTTGATCCCAATTTTTGACCGAACATTTGGAACACCCTGTGACGAGTTTTTCAAAATTCTAAATATGTAAAATATTTCCACTATCTTCGACTACAAAAACGTGGAAACGGTTTATGCTTAAGATATCTAGATTAGAAATAGCAAACATTATATCGAATACTCTTATCTACCTTTTTTGTTCAGTTTTTTTTTTATATTTCGGAAAGTATTTTGACGAATACAACGATTTGAGTATGGATGTATTCAAGTTTGTGTCACTAGTGGAATATTTCATCTTCTATGACCAAGGTCATAGTTGATATGAAACAGATTTAATGAATTTGACGCTACGTACCACATAAAATCAGAAAATCCTAAATAACTCAAGAATTATCAATTTTAGGAGCATTAACATGTTAGAACACTATCATCATTTTTCTTCATACAATCCAACGCAATCATAAAAAAATAGGGTTCTAATTTGAAAAACGAAAGTTATGGGCCAATCTTGATCCCAATTTTTGACCCAACATTTGGAACACCCTGTGATGAGTTTTTCAAAATTTAAAAATGTACAATATTTCCACAGTCTTTGACTTCAAAAATGTGAAAACGGTTTGTGCTTAAGGTATCTAAAACCGATTTCAAGCGAATAACCAGTAATGACCGCGGTTATCTACGGTCCTGCCTGCGGTTATCTACGGTTATAGTCTTCAGGGATATTCTTTGTAAAATGATTATAACCTACAATGACCGAAGTCGCTTGAATGCAGTTGGTCCTAGTTGGTAATTACCAATGAGGACCAGGTTATTCACTTGAAATCGGTTTAGATTAGGAATAACAAACATAATACCGAATACTCTCTTCTATCTTTTTCTTCAGGATTTTCTCGATATTTTTGAAAGTATTTCGACGAATGCAACGATTTGAGTACGAATATATTCAGAATTGCATACTCTGTCAAATTCAAAAAGAAAAAAACGGAAAAAAAAATTTTTGAAAATTTTTTTTTCTCTCCCTGTATAACTGAAAGTGGTCAGGCTCCAAGAATATTTTAGCTCGGTAGATAATGTCAAACAATATCATAATCTCAATTTTCAGATTTCAAATACGTCGGGTTCTCCAGAAACGCCTAATAGGCCGTCGAACTTGGTACACCCTGTATATTTCCACTTAGAACAGGAAAATATACCTTACTTCGATTAAACCATTCTACCCGACTTGCATAGTCGATTCTCTCATCTTTCAATTATTATACTACGCGGGAACTACCCCGGTGCGGCCCGCCGTACTAGGCACGCTATGTAACAAATCGACGAACACAGTTGATAATCACTAGAACGGAACAACCTCGATATTCGGTAGCAATATAAACCGATTTCAAGCGAATAACCTGGTCCTCATTGGTAATTACCAACTAGGACCAACTGCATTCAAGCGACTTCGGTCATTGTAGGTTATAATCATTTTACAAGGAATATCCCTGAAGACTATAACCGTAGATAACCGCAGACAGGACCGTAGATAACCGCGGTTATTCGCTTGAAATCGGTTATATATAGACAAGGTCGGCCAGGTCGCTAGGGCCGTGCCTACGCCCTACTAGAGCGGCAATCGGGCGATATTCTTTAGGTTTATTCCAAATTTCAAATGAATGACTAATTGAAATAATATTATGTCGATTTCAGAAAAGAGGGTTTTTATACCGTTAGCGGGTAGTTTATTGATTCATAAAAATATAATTTATTCCCTGATTTCATAAGTTCTGAAATGAATGCGGTTTGCTCCTAGACTCGGCCTGCCGACCCCAGAAATGGGGATATTAGAAACGTAGATTGAAATAGGGTCAGTCGGGTGTATTTAAAGCCTGGTCCATACGGCTGTTATGTAACATGTAGTGTAATGCGAATTCTTTCGTTTGGACTGCACTACGAGCATTACGCGTAACGCTCCAAAAGAAGAATTTGCATTGCATTACGTGTTACATTACATCCGTCTGGACCCGGCTTTACACTGAGAGGGTGTAGTGTACAGTTGTTTTCTTTGGCAATCGAATAACGAATTTATTAGATTGTTGAATTTAACTGATTTGAGTGATGGCGAATGTAAGGGAGGTAATATCAAATAGCGGCGACTTGGTAGATTTTTTACTAGAGAACAATTTTTTCTCATTTTCATACAACTTTTTTGTTTTTTTATATCCTTTACTTTTATTTTATATTCATATATTTATGAGGACTGTTTCCCATATTTTTAAACATCTATTTAATGTTAATAATTGAATATTTTATCATTTCGTTTTTTTCCACGTGTTTATTTTCATTTTAATTTTTTATTCAATTGAGAACTCTTTTTATTGGGTCTTTTATATCCATTACTTCTATTTCATATTTATATCTATATAAGGACTGTTTTCCTTTGTTTATTACATATCCTTTAATAACATTTCAATGTTGATAATTGCATATTTTATTATTTCTGTTTTTTCCGAGAGTTTATTCTTATTTTCAGTTTTCATTCATTTAAAAACTTGGTTGTATCGGGTTAGAATAGGGCTATTATAATCGAGGTTTCCCAATAAAAACAAAAAACCAACGCGTCATCAAATAGTGCCTACTGGGTGACGTGAAAATCTATTTGTGAAAAAAAAATTAAGCCGACCCACACCTAACGGGCACGAGCCGTCACTGTTCTACTCACATTTACCCATAAATATAATAGAAAATAGAAATATCGATACCAGAAACTCGGGAACAATGTAATTGCAAAGCCAAAGTGAACTAATACAAAATGCTGACAAATATAGCACAAAAAAAGTACTCATTCCTTACTAGTCAGCGTAATTTTTCTTGTTATCTAGGTATATCTCCGAAACGAACCTAACAAAATCATGTAGCATTCTAAAATTTAGAGTTCAACTGCTTCTCATTTTGATGCTTTTGCAAAATTCCACAATAAATCACCACTGTTTACTTGAATCTACTTATTCTTCAATAATTCCTCTGAATTTTCATTTACAACAAAGTGTAGGTTCGTCAGTGCATCAACAACAGACCGTTCATATTTCATTAAATCATACATTTCCATTGTTTTTTGTTGTCCAATTTCCTCATTACTTTCGAAATCATGAGAATTAATGAATGGCCTCACTTTTGGTTGAGGAATTAAATGTTTTTCCCTAAGTGAATTTTGTCTTTCCATCCTCAATTTGCGCTGAACCATGGTAAGCCTATTAATTTTTTTTCTGTTGAATCTCTCGTGAATTTTAGGAAGAAACAGCAGTAGCCTTTAGCATTGTATAAAGAAACATATATTTTACAATGCCTTCAGTTAGGGAGCCTTCATATCATATGCTCTAATGTTGACCTGGAAAGATGAAAGAATCATTAAAAATATTAAAAAAAATCATTTACCTGTAGCAAGATAATCAAAATGAAGCAAACAAACTACCTTATTAATCGTAACATATTCCTCCTTTGCGTAATTTCTGCAAAAAACGTTTTTTTCAGTCCTCGACTAATATAACCTTCCTTTGTAAATTGATGGAAATGTATATTCCTATTGCTGCCTTTCCTTGAGGAGCAATTAAGAACACAACATTTAGTGTTATACACCCTCAGTAATAGGACTTTACCACTCATTTCAATAACTTTTCCTATTCACATAGTCTAAAGATAGCTTTCAACCTGAAACTTGAAAAACTCTCAAATATCACTTGAACTGAATGTCACTGATATAAATACCTTTACCATTATTTTCCGAAGGCAATTCTGCAATTCAGAAAAAAAAAATTACGACAAATATATCAAAAGAAGCAAAAATTTCTTGATTCTATCAATATTTACGTGTAAAATTGATTTTTATTACTTGTTTTCTAGGTTCGATATTTATCCGCCAGGTGTCGTCTAGTTGATTTGAATCGTTATTTCCTGCGTGAAGGAAGTGAAGCTGCTGTCATAGATAAAAATCTATGGCTGGTGTTTTACGTTATATTTTTATGTTCTGTGGATGTGGATGGCGTCTTGCTTTGATTCGGCGCATAGATAAAAAATAATTCGGCCATTGAAATTTGAGGAAAGCATAGAAAAAAGAATATCCAAGGAAAATCCTGTTCATTTTTCAACATCCCCCATATCAGAGGTGCCCATATTCATTAACTTTTATTTTGACGTCTTTGACAGTATTCCTACTTGGACTTAGCTTAGAATTATTGTTCCAATAATTAAAGTAGTGCTTGAAGGGTAACAACCCGGCAAATTTTTAACTGAGATTTTCATTTTCTGCTTTCAATATTTGTGTGACGGTTCGAATATATTAAGTTTTCTGGTAAGAATATGGGTATACGAAATAAACCTTATTACACTACAATTTTACTACATTTATCATTAGTGTAGTGACCGGTTTTATCTTTATGTTACGAAGATTACAATTATTGTTTATTTCAAAAAAGTGAGAAATATTTAGTTGATGCCACTAATATGATACAATTTTGAATTAACTACCAGAATGAATCAATCCTTACTTATACAGTGAATTCTCAGTTTCATAGTGAGGAACGAATTGAAAATATTATGATCATGACAATAAAATTAACACAAATTCAACTTTTGTAGGAGTATTCTTCTTTTTGCAGAAATGTCGAAACTAGAAAATGTTCATTCTCAACCAGTGGATCTACCAGTCAATAGAAAGAAGCCAATAAGGCTTCATGGGCCACCCTCACCTAAATTATCCTTAGGGGAAGAAGCTAAATTAGTGAGTTAAAACACACAGGTTTCAGAATAAAACATTTAAAATCGTCCTTTCAGGTATTTCAGGACATTTCATCCATACCAACAAAGACTCCTGTGTCTGTTTTACAAGAATTGCTTTGCAGGCGTGGTAAAACTCCCAAATATGAGCTTGTCCAAATAGAGGGAGCTATTCATGAACCTATTTTTCGGTATCGTGTCTTTCTCAACTCAGATTTTATGGCAACAGGAACAGGTAGATCAAAAAAAGATGCTAAGCATGCAGCAGCACAAAAACTGCTAGAGTTATTGGTTGGAAAAATTACACTAGAACAAGCAAATGCCACTAATGGTTCTCCTGTGAAAACAGAGTTGTAAGTACGGTCAGAATTGGATTGAAATTGAATATTTATTTTAATCTATTACCAACTGTTCCATAAATATTTAAATATTTTTGGAATGATTTCAGGCCGGCTCAAGTGGTATCACCCTATGATGATAAAGTTATGGGTAATCCCATTGGTTGGCTTCAAGAAATGTGTATGTCAAAGAGGTGGCCGCCCCCATTTTATGAGATGGAGCATGAAGAAGGTTTGCCTCATGAACGGCAGTTCACCATAGCTTGTCAGGTGTTGAAATTGAGAGAAATTGGCACTGGAAAGTCCAAAAAATTAGCCAAGAGAATGGCAGCGCATAAAATGTGGCAGACTTTACAAGACTTGCCACAAGAGGGTTCCATCACTGGTTTGGATGAGGAAAATGTGAGTAAAACTATTGCAAAGTCAAGCATGTTATTGCTCCAGAATTGATTTCAATTTTTTGCTTGAAAAGCAATTTGAAAGATTTTACTATCTTTCAAATGCTGCATTGTTTCTTTCACACCTGTGGTATTTTCTCTCATGAGTTTATTGTAATATTAACCATGAGGAATCTTACTAGTATGCGTACAGATGAATATATTACAAGTGTATTTGAGTTATGAATGATTTTTAGACAGAAAGTTCATAGCATGAGTTTGCAAATGCTTTGTTTTCAAGATATCTACGCTATAATCTGAAACGATAGAAAGTGAATGGACACTGTTTCACCACAAACAAAAATTCAAGGCTTGTTTAAATTCATATTCATAATGAGCGCCTCCTTGTAATCCTGTAGAACTAGGAGCTTAGGTTGTATTAAACTTAAAGTGAAAAAAAATGTCATTCTATGAAATCAATACCCAGCAATTGAAAATACAACCTGATATGTAATATATATTTTCTAATTAACCTTTATCTATGGAAGTGTGGTCTGAGAGACACTAAATGCGTTCAAAAAGTTCGGTTACATAGGTCAGGCAAGTGCTTTTACTGAAGTTTATTTCTACCCCTGAAGTTATAGCCTGAAAGCATTTACTGGGATGGTATTTTCCTAAACTAAGAACCTGAGAGGTCTACAGGACCACCTACCTTTACTAATCTTACAAATTTCAGATATGACTGTTATAAATTTTCTGTTTATTTCCAATCAATTGATGAGCCAAGGCTTTCGAATTTGAAACAAACAAGTACAATCGAAATAACTCTTGCTTTCATCACTTTTTTCCATTTTTCGGTTATGACAGTTCTTAGACAATGAACAAGGAAGGAATAAAATGATGTTTATTTATTTATTTATAAAACTCTGCTCGCGCAAGAATGACAGAAACCCTGAATAAAATAATATAATGTATAAAATTAGAACAAATATAGCGAAAGTAACAAACTTTGAAACATATGAGCTGCTCACAATATAGACGACACATATAAGATCTCTCTCAACTTGAAAAGTGTTCTAATTTTGAACAACCGCAGGGAAATTGAAAAAAAATCAATATCACCGTATACAGCATTGAAATCGAGAATACGCGAAGGAAAGTTTGCTATAATTAGTTCTATGCGGTCTCTTCACTAACAACTGAAAATTCCTAGGTTCTCTACTCATAATATTGAAATCAACGAGTCTGAGAACATCAGAGCACTCTGTAGAACCATTGAGCATCCTAAATAGAGGAGAAAAGTCCGCCAACCATCTACGGTCCTCCAGGTTATCCAAGTTAAAGCAAGTCCGTACACGCTCAGTGTCACCACCAAATACACCCCCCAGTCTAAAATCAAGGCAGCCCAAGAACTTACTCTGAATTCTCTCAACAATGACAGCCATAAAAAGGTGCCCACACAGGCGATGCATACCCAAGGACTGGTCTCACTAGGGAGACATAAAGGGGGACACAGAATCATGGTACACCCCCATATTCTCCTTGTTTCTGAAGCTATATTTCTGAAATTTGGAACATTGAATATACTCACTATAGGGCACTTTTTGACATATTTAGAAAAAAATCCAATTTCCGGTTTTTCCGGAAATGACATCAACAATTGAGAAGATACTTAAACTTGTCTAAACTCCATTATCGTGTTCGTATTGGTTATACAGAAAAATAGTTGATATGGATGGATACCCCACCGTTGGTACAGTAGGCCCTCGATAATCCGGCGTTTGCCAATCCGGCACTTTGGGACTCAGGTAACGCGCTCTATAATCCGGCATTTTTTACACCTGAACGCCGGACTACCGAGCGGTTCGAGTAGTTTCTCCCGCTCGACAGTGATGTCACTTATTTGTTTCCTCTTGTTTCACAACGTCCCTTGACAGAATACTGGACAAATTTAGCTAAAGTTGGATAGTGGTGAAAATCATATAAAGCTAGCATTCTTTTCCTGTACAAATTAGATAATCCGGCATTTCCGATATTCCGGCATGAAGGGAAAAAATCGGGTGCCGGATTATCGAGCGCCTGCTGTACTTTCGAATGACGTCAGAGTACCATCATGCTACCATTTGACAAAACGGAGTTTCGAGTGAAAAAAGGTTTTGGTTTACTCTTTTGGCACGTATTTCGAACCACGATACTTTTTAAATCGAAATTACTATAGTGTAACATTATTTTGATTATTTGGAATAATTTTAGGGAGTTCAAGGCTCTCTAGATCGAAAAATAAAATGAGCGTTCTGACGAATGAAATATCAACCATGAGGTATCATTAGATTGAGAAAATTATAGAGATTTCAAATATGTAATAATATACCGGGTGTTCCATTTGAAAATCGAAAGTTGATGTCATTTCCGGAAAAACCAGAAGTTGAATTTTTTTTCTGCATATGTCAAAAAGTGCCCTATAGTGAGTATATTTAATGTTCCAAATTTCAGAAATATAGCTAAAGAAACAAGCGAGAACATGGGGGTGTACCATGAGTCTGTGTCACCTTGTATATAGTTTTAAGTGTTTGTGCAGAAACCTCCCTGGAATTCCGCAAAATAAAGTCCAGCGTACGTTATTCTCTATTGGCCGTACTAAGAATGTGATCCCTAAAATCGAGCCTGCAGTCTAACCTCACACCCAATTCCTCAATCACCTGAACTCTAGACAATGGATAGCCGTCAATATTATACTGATGCTAAAAGACATCATTGTCCAGGTAAAAACCAATGACCTTGCACTTGGCGATATTCAAGTATAAACAATTTTGGGCAGTCCAGGCATCAAAAAGATCAAGTTCGCGCTGCAACTTTAACGCTTCCGATAAGCAATTGACAACAGTGTACATCTTAAGATCATCTGCGAATAACAAAATCTTGAAACTGAGAATAGACCCAAGATCATTGACGAATATGAGGAAAAGGACCGGTCCCAAGTTGGACCCCTGAGGTACGCCGGAAAAGGTAGTAAACTCTCCCGACCTGAACTCCTTGTATTTAACCACTAAGGCACGTCGGGTCGGACTAAAAAGGATCTGGGCCATCGTAGAAGAGAACCCGACACACCCACAGCCTCCAGCTTAGTAGTAAAAATTTTATGGTTGACCTTGTCGAAGACCTTACAGAAGTTTGTCTAAATCGCGTCAACCCGGGAACCTGATTAAAAAAACTTGACAATATCGTTCACGTAAAGAATTAACTTGGTTACTGTTGATCGACCTTTTCGGAAGCCGTGATGCTCATCAATTAAAATAGTGCTCAGGTTCTATGACAAAAAGCTACACAACAAAAGCTACACCCGGGTATACGGGCTTCACGAGGTGGGGCTTTAGGAGCGAGCTCCATTCACTCTATACTTACCCCACGCTATCAAAAACGAACGCAGTGTTCGACGCTCTTTTTACTCCAGAATCAATCGCGAACGTATACGGCGCGAAAAGAGTTAAGGGAGTGAAAGGAGCATCCAAATCGAACGTACCTTATCTATCCAGAAGCTTAGGAATATCGGACTGAATGGAAATGCCGCGATAGTTCTCAATATTAGTTTTCAACCCGGACTTGTATATCGGCACCAAGAAACGCCTCTTCCAGAATGCAGGAAATGCGCCGCGTTCAAGGGAGATATTGATTAATGTTGACCAAACCATAAAATTCTGACTCCTGGGACCCTTAAGCCCGGTCGTCCACTGGAAGCGTTTTCGAGCGTTTTATGGCTCTCGCGAAACGGGCGTAAACGTGCGGCAAGTTGCTACGAATCCCAAGCAATGTATTCCAATGCAGCTGCGTCCACTACAGGCGACTTCGAGCGGGCGTATACGAGCGGCTATGAGCTTCGCAGCTCGATCCGCCTGAGCCCGGTCGTCCACTGGAAGCGTATTTAAGCGGCTTTGCGCTCACGCGAAACAAGCGTTCGTAGCTGCTACAACACAGGCGGCAATGAGCTGCAGGGTTCGTCCACTGGTAGCGGCGACGGTTGCGGCTTCTTGCGTTCCATTCAGTGATATAACCAATTGCCCGATACAAAGACCATACTTTGTCTTCGAAAATGACATCGTTCGTATTCTTTTAGCATTGAGTGCAATATGCTTTGAATCCGGAGGACTTGTACATTCTAGAGTCAAGTTATTTAGTCAAATGACGACGGAAACACAGAGGTCCTGCCGTTATTGGATGCTCCCAATTTTCAGAACCAGAAAATACTTGGGAGAATTCAAACATCTCCAAAATCAATAATTGGAAAAATATCCTGAGCGATTTTTCAATTCCTATGGGAAGAAGCAAAGAATATTTCTGAATGTATTTGAGAAACGATAAAACTTCATAGAGACAACACTTCGAACTCTCAAGCTTTGTAACGTTTCGGAGTTTATATCAGACTCCCTTTTCAGACAATTTCTCAACATAAGCTTTACGGAATATTGAGAATTTTTGATTTCCCAATTGACATTTACTAATCCATGATGATCATAGATTAATATTAATAACTATGATGGTGAAATTGCTACTTCATTTCAAAATTCCCTGAAATCAGTTCCATTTTCAACAAATCATTCCACATTCGATCCATACCCACCGAACAATTTAACAGATTATTATTCTTTTATAACTGTCAGGTTCCATCATTAGATTTTTCGTGTTATTCCAATCCATCATGTGATCGTCTATTGGAAGTCTTTGTAAGTTTAGATCTCAAATCATTTCTTGTTTTGAAAACGGTTCTTATATTGAATTTAGAACCAATCCTTTTAATTTTTCCTGAAAGTCCATGAACATGAGAAATCAAATTAAATGACATTGTTTATTCTTGATGGTTTCTTGTTGGTCCCTGATGATCATTATACTCTCTAAATTTGAAATAATTTTTCAGATGAAATTCGTTGGATATTTATTATGGTTCTGCCAATCAGCCGGTGTAAGGGAACTTAGGTCGTTGGGATCAGGGGTGAACTGACAAAGAGATCGAGAATTCAAAATAGCCTCGATATGACAAAGTATGGTACTGAACTCTTCAAACGTGAGTCGTGCATTGGACAGAACATGCCTCAAGTGTGACTTGACGCATCGCACATTTGATTCCCAAAGGCGATATGAGGCAAATAAGGGGGATAAATTGCCAATCAATGCCCTCACTTGCAGAAGACGACTTTATTGTTTCCTTATTTAGAACTAAAAACTTGCCCAAATGGCGACAAGCGCCCACAAAATTTTTGCCGTTGTCGGATACTATCTTGCTAGGCTTTCCACGCCTAGAAACAAATCGCCTTAGAGCTTGAATAAAGGATTTTGTGGAAAGACTAGGAACCAATTCGAGGTGCACAGCCTTCGAAGCAAAGCGGATGAAAAGCTCAATATACCATTTTTCTAATTTGCCGCCGGGACCTTTCGTCAAGCCAAGACGTATAAGAAAGGGCCCTGCGTAGTCGATCCCGATGCTGTCAAACGGAGGAGATAGACCAATTCTTTCTCGCGGTAGGTTGCCCATCAAAGGCTGATCTGTTTCTCCTCGGAACCTGGCGAATCTTACGCACTTTCTTGATGTTGATCGTGCCATGTTTCTCCCACCAATTGGCCAATATTCTTTTCTCAGAAATGCTACTTTCACTTTCACTATAATGTGGAGAATTTATTTTGGGAGATTTTCATGTAGGGTTCATTCCTATATCACGAACAAATGAGAAAAAATATCGGGTTTTTAATTAAAAAGGGCGATTAACCTGTTTTTTTCAGGCTTTTACGGCCGTCGCGGGTAAACTATAAGATTTAGAGAAACATAAAGACAATTTTGTAGTGCTCAAAAAGTTCTATAAAAAAATCTGCGACGGCATATGTCTAACTGCTGAGGACAACCCACGATATCCATTCAATTCAAGATAATGTTCAATTTGAAGAGAGATGATTGTTATGTGCGGCATTTATTCCTGATGAAAAATGCTTTTTACAATCTATTTTTCTAATGGATACTGGATAATGGAGATCTCTTAGTGAGGTAGTCACGTGCCTTCGATACGAGTTTATGAATGCGGGTAGTGTTGGGTAACTCTTGTAAGAGGCGGTTCATGTGTCCCGGACACGACGCAGAAATGTAAGGACGGCTCACTTTGAAAAACTGTATCACCTCATTTCGAATGTCCACTAAGCGACTACGCATCAGGAGAGCCGAAAGACGCGAAACCGAATCACGTAGTCGGAAATCTCGACCATATGGGCCGTAGCGGGAGAGCAATCCGAGCGATCTGATAATCAGATGTATTTTGCCGAACGCCTTAACTGAAGTAATAAAAATACAGTGCCCTATAGTTTATTCCTTTCATGTTGATAGAGGGTACTTCCATCTTCCCTTTTAACTAGTGTGTCTTATCATAAATTTGTGGTTATTCCTCATAACAAAATTAGGGTTGTTTTTTCAGAGGTTGTTCCATTGAGCGTTCTTACAGGGAGTTTGTACTACAATGAGCGCTTCAAGCTTCAATTCTAACGTCTAACCAGTCTAACGCTAACGTAACGGCGTTATCCCCTTTTTATCGGTTCAGTTGCGCGCGACACAATATGTAGTGGAACAAATTTTGTCTCGACTGTCTATCTCGTCATGAACGCCGGAATGCCTCGCCTCATTGGAAGTGGTACACTGTACCGCTTAAGTACAAAAGTGAGGCTCCTCTTACGAACTCAATTTTAAAACGTGTACTACCCAACACTAAATGCGGGGTTGCGGACCTATCAGTACCGTTTTAAATTGAAATATTACGCGAGCGGAGCCGAGGGTTTGAGCTAGTTAACAATATTTCTCAAACTTATTATCTGTATAGAATACAAGGGAGATTCATGTAGCCATTTTTTCGGCACGAATATTCGTACTTCATAATACGGTGTCAAAAAAATTGGGATTTTTGGTAAATTTTGCTATCATGATGCGACGGAATCGCACACGTGTTGGGTAATCCCGGGGTTCTAATATCTGTACTCTCTGGACATGGTAACGGTGGTACCCATACATTATTATTAGTATTATTATCATATATAAATTTGAGCTGGGATCACATGATCCATCAGCCCGTTTCGTACATGATTAAAACAAAAATAAAGATTATACATCATTTCTGCTCTCACAAAGCGGAAGAAGAAAAAAAAAGTATATTTATCCCAAAAAAGTCAAACAGTCAGGAACCCCTCAACCCGAAAGAAATATGTCCAGTCTGTTTTTTAATATATATATATATTCTTTTGAATAAGAGAGCTAAAATAATACAATAAATGTTGAAACAAAAAGAACCTAAGCTGAGGTAAAAAAAGGAACGGGGTACCACAACATTCTTCGTATGATACTATAGTATCATACGATACTTTCATCACCAGTATCATACGATACTATAGAGCCAGGGGAAAAAACCTCAGCCGAAAAAACCTGTCTCCCCGTTAAAAAAATAAAATAAAATTGTTGTATCTGAATATTCTATATAGAAGGACATCACGATCAGCGGGACGGCTCTTCGGAGGAAGGATTTCCAAACACAAACTCCAACCTGAAAATAAAAAAAGCCAGAACAGCAAGAGAATTCAATTTATACTTCATCAAATTGATCTGAAATTTTCAACCCATTGCAAAAATGAGTTTGATATATTGTGTATGGCTCTAATGCCATCTTGGAATTTATAAATCGAACAATTATTAATTAGGTGTTCAACTGTTTCCTCTGATTCACCACATTCACAATTAGGACTATCAACCGAATTCCACTTGAAAAGCATGCTGTTGGTACGACCATGACCTGTTCTTATTCGATTAAGAATGGACCATATTCTCCTGGGAAGGTTAAAACCAGGAACTTTATTCGATGGAACAGATATTAGATCTTTATTAGATAAAGAACATACATCCCATTCGGATTTCCAGATTTCGTTGTAGCTGAAGTTCGAATTCAGAAAGTTATTCGACCAAATAGGTTTACGAGATTTCAGTCTTGGAATTCTATTTTCTGGAACGTAGGAAAGTATCGGAAAAGAATCCGGAAATGAATTGAATTTATTCCAAGAATTCCAAGTTGCAGACTGTCTTCGAATATGGGGAGGAACTATATTCGATAGCACTGGTAGCCATTGGATAGGTGTAGATCGGATGGTTCCAGTAATTATTCTCATTGAAAAATTGAGCTGTGCATCGATTTTCTGAACATGAACACTATTGAGCCAAACAGGGCAACAATATTCAGCGTTTTTTAATACATTCACAGAAGACGCACTCACGACCCCAACAGGGAGACTATTCCACACCGAGAACACGCGATTCGAGAGGAAATTCTGAAGAGTCCGGGTAACAAATTTTACGATCCTCCGTATCCATTGATGTCCCCGCAATCTATCATTCAGATTCACCACAAAAAATGATCTCAATTCACCATATTTGAACTTAAGAATTCGGTAGGTCATTATTAAGTAAGTCCCCGCGTGGACGACGTTGCTCTACAGTTGATAAGGAAGCCGCACTAACACTTTGTTCGTAAGATGATGTGGCCTTTCGGTGGAATTGTAATAGGATGTTTCTCGTTGAATGATAGGTTGGAATTATGTCTTCCTCCTACTCTGAGTAACCCTTGTTCGTCCACGAAGGGAGTCAGTGAACGGAGTGCGCTCTTTGAATTAACTTCTTTGTGTCGATCCAAATCCATTAGTTCTGTGGAGTAGTGTATGCGTTGAATTATTTTCAACAACGCTATTTCACTACGTTGCAATTCAGCTGCGGTGATGAATTTGTCGTATCGGGTGTCTAAGCGTTGAGCATTGTATATGAAGCGGAGACAATACGCCGCGATTCTTTTTGTTTTGCCCCATTCTGAATAGCGTTGAGTGAGGTCGAAATCACCATTTGGTGTTGTGTGCAATATCAGATAGTCGTCTTTTTTTATTTCTTGGGTTGTTTCTGGTATTGTAGTCTTTTTTGCCTCTTGGATGATGTCTTAGGTTCGCTGTTGCAGCAATTCTGGTCCGTTCCACCATATTCTAGAGTTTATTAATTGACTCGGAGTGATGCCCCTTGAGACTAAATCTGCTGGGTTATTTTCAGATCTAACGTGATACCAATTTTCTGGTTCGATGTGCTTGTGAATTTCTTGGACTCTGTGTGCAACAAAACTTTTCCACCTGTTAGGATTGAATTTTATCCATGCAAGAGTTATTTTTAAGTCGGTCCATGCAAATATCGGTACTTTGGGTAAGCTGAATGCAGTTATAACCCTGGTTGTGGTCTTGGCTAGTAGAAGGGCTGCGCATAGTTCTAATCTAGGGAAGGTGGTGGTATACTTCACTGGAGTGACCTTGGATTTTGACATCAGAAGGGTGATGTGTGTCTTCCCATTTTCATCGATGATCTTGATTTATATAGCACAACCATAACCTTTGAGCGATGCGTCGCTGTAGGAGTGAATCTCCATTAAATAATTAGGTTTGTATTGGACCCAACGAGGAACTGATATCGTTTCAATCTTTGAAGGTTTTCCAAAAATTGACTATGTTTGATGGCAGTTCTTCATTCCCAGTTAATGTTTCTTCCATATGTCCTGTATGAGCATTTTTGTCCTTATAATGATAGGCGATAGTAATCCTAAAGGATCGAAGATGGTGGCAATCTCAGAAAGGATTTTCCCCTTGGTTGTGGCCATCCTGAGATCTAGATCCATTTTCTTCAGAATGATATGTCCTACAATGGGATCTGCTGCTTCCACATTGATATTCATATTTTTTTATGACCTAAAGACTTTCAACAGTAACGTCGTGGATCTTCTTCATTCCATAGGAGGAACCATCATTGGATGCTGGGATGTTCAGGATGTTATCCAGGTGCTTGGTAAACAAAACACGTTGCTTATTGAATCTTTTTTCAATTAAATTTCATGCGGTGTTATAATTCGTCTCTGAAGTTTCCAGGTGTTGAATTAATTTACCGGCTTCACCCCGTTTACGGAAAGTAGGCCATTTTTCGTATTGTCCGTTGAATGTTGGAATTTGCAGCTTCGGCAGTTTGCAGTTCTGTTTTGGTTTGTTGTGGTAACGTCCTCTTGATTTTGGGTCAGTAATTCTTCTACGTCCAAGTAATTCTCGTATATTTCCGACTGGAGATAATTTTCAACGCCTCGGCCATCTTTCAACTGCATGTCGACGTGTGTTCTCGAAATTTCTTTCCAAAGACTTGTTAATTCGTCGAGACGTTTTTTGAGAAGCGATTGATTATTTCTCATCATTTGCTCTCTTGTTGTCTTCAGTTGTTGTTCGAATTGTTTCATTTGCAGCTGTTGCTTCCTGACGGCTTCGAGGATTGGTCGTGTGTCAGTCGGTGATGGATTTTTCAGGGTGTGGACTTTCTTCATCTACTTGAGATCGGAATTTTTCTACGTTGTATGGGTGGTCTGCTGGAAGCTTTCCTTGGAGCTCTATTTCAGTGAATGTTCCATATAGATGCTGTAGGTTTTTTCTTCTTTCGTCGAAGTACTCCAGCGTTTTTCTTGCAGTAGGATCCTTTTTCATGTTCCTATACAGATTTTGGATGTCACATGCGGTTTTCTTTTGTTGCGTGACTTTGGACTCCATATTGCTCTGGTTCTGTTTGTTTTTGGTGAACGGGTGGACCGTGAATGATCCTCTGTTTGGGTCCGGGATGAATTCTAGAGCACACCGGCAATTAGAATTTCAATTTCGGAAAAGTTACAATACCAAACTCGGACTCGGAAAAACTCTAACACAAATCTCGCACTATCGGAAAAACTGATGACATCAAGCAATCACAAAATATCAACAAGCAGTTTTAACACTGTTGCATAATTCTATCTTAAATATTGATGTATTCTGTTGCAGATAGATTGTGCTACCGGATAGTTATATGTCAAGTACTTGGCTAATAATATTGAACTCAAGCCTGTCATTATTCGAAATGCAATAATTGAAATAACAGATCTTGAGAAGAAGATGGGGAAAACCGGATATCAAGTGTTGGATATATATAATGAATAATTTTTGGATCAGTATAACAAATAGGATTAGAGGATGGCATTTGAAGTATAAACATTAATATTTTTCATTTATTTTGTCTCTTCGCACAAGGACATAAGTTAGACCCGATACACATTAGGCGTTTAGAAAAGCGCGATTTGCTAACCCTTGTATCAGAACACACAAACGCGCGTTTGCTGGATCTAAAACGAGCGTTTGCATATGTACGGTATGCATTTAGACATTCCGTACCCGTATTCCGCACCTAACGCGAATAGGCGCTATGCAATTGGTCCGACGAGCACGAATTAAGAAACCAATCACATTTCGAGTGCAGAATGTATAATAGGTACAATAAGCGAGAGTTCAGCTTTACTTATCATGTTATTCAGCAATTACTTATATCGGCGTTGGTTTTTTCCAATTGATGAATGAATCCTTGCTGCTTGCTTTATTCAGCTATTTAAAAAAACTGAGAATGTCTACTTTGATGATTGAACTTACAGTCATTTCGTACGTTTTCTGAACATGAAAATTCGATTAATTCACTTCCCAGGAAATTTCAGGATACAATCTTGATTAGTTTGGTGGGTTGGGATTGTTAGGTTTCAGATCCGACTGTAAACCTAATCGAAAGATGGAATTAAGATGAGAATGAAGGAACTATAGTAATTCAATCAACCAGTTTATTAACGTGTGAGCGGAGCGAGCCTATTAAAAGTCAAGATCATTAATCGCCAGATTAATAAACGAGGGGATTGCAAAATTTATCCGTCGGTCAAAAATAATCAAATGAATAAATTCTTACATATGAAGTATTTCATTCTTCAAAACATGATTTATGAATTAAGTGTAACCAAATTGAATGGAGCGATTGACGTATCTCACCTAAATATAATGACTCGGTTCAGAAATGCGATTATTCCTGATGATTTCTGAATTTTCTATGTTCAGTTGCTCATGACAATTAAGCATTAAAATGCGAAATCAACCATTAATAGGGGTCATTAATGGAAGATTTCGTGTGCGTTTAACTTGACTATTATTTCGAGGTCGACGGAGAAAAATTAATTTTTGATTAATATTGGCTGATTTTATATGGAAATAAAACGCACCCGTTATAACAATATTCATCATCAGCAACATCGTGAATTGATAGTACAGCATAGGTACTTAAGTATTGCAGTTATTGTATTAAAGAACATTCATCAATTGCGTGAGCACAAAAGAGGCCATAGACGTAACGAAGGGAAGGGGGTCATTGGGGACGTAACCCCCATCATTACAATAAAATTAAACTCCTCCAGGAGTCGACTCTGGTTATGCCATTGGAAGTGTGTGAAAAGTTTCACTTGTATTCTTATTAAATCGAACCAAGTCTGGTGATAAGAGTCTTTTGAATTTCACATACATTTGAAAAGAGACATGAAAAATACTGAGGAAAACAAAATCTTCCACAGATCCTTTACCTTTTCCAATATAATTTTATTGGAATTTTTCAATTCCATTTTGCTTTTGACATTGTTTTTATTCGAATTTCAATGCGTAAATTTTTTTCCATTCTTTCTTTGTTGTACCTATGTGTAGGTTCAAATGTGTGTTATCAAAAAGGTGAATTCTCAAATGATGAGTTCAGTTAATATAGGCAACAACTACGACTTGGAGGGATAAACACGTACAAGGTTCAGCGCGGTGCTACAGATACGTTTGTTCCACTCGCACTAGAACAGAGAAGGTTTTCTTAGTCAGGGACCATTTTTATATTATTCTTATTAGCAGGGACCACTATGGATATAGTAAAGTAAAGTGTTATAATCAAACTGAACCTTAAATTGGCAGAATAATAGAAAATTTCGTAGAAGAAATATTTTTATTTAAAACATATTACATATTGATGTGATTTCTGAGCTTGCATCTTCTTCACGTGTTCGGCTATCCTAGGACTTATATTGGTACTCAAAGCTTAACGCAAATCGTTAGTCACTTTTAAACGATTGTTTGCCTTGTTTTTAATCACCAACAAAGCAGAAAAATCCTTCTTCACATGAATAAGTTGTTGAAAAAAGCATAAAATACCGGTGTAAAAAATTGCTTTCTTACACGGGAGTTGTCGGTATGACGTCGTACTTTTTTGCATATTTTCCAATTGATAGAGTTATATTTAAAACTTTTCTCATGGCAGACTCCCTTTGCTTCCACAACTACTTATCCCGTTTTAGTCCCCTTTTTATATAACCGGTGTGAACCTGGCAGAGCGTTTGACGGAAACGCCTGAACCAGTGGCGCACGGATCTGCATTGAAATGAATGCTGTGATAAGGCAGATTTACATAAATAATGGACATAGGGATCTCAGATTTTATTGAATTTCTATTAAAAAAGAGTTCTCCGATAAAATTAACCCACGTTTCCTCAAACGTGGGTTAATCGGAGCTTCAGTGATGCGATGTTTCGGGAATCTTTCGTCGAATCATTATTACCATATCACGGAAAATATCCAACAGAGCAACACTTGGCATGTCGAATTGTTATATTGATGAAAATTGGTGAAAATTTCCTGGAAATTTCGTTCACTTGCAAAGGGAACCAGGAGGTGAAATTTCAACCCCTATTTTTCGAAATTCCATGTCTCGGGAAAAACTCAACGGAGTACAATTAAATTCGGGAGGTAGAACTAATATAGCGATACGAACAATCGGTGTAAATTTCGTTCACTTGCGGAAGGATGCAGGGGGTGAAATTTCATCCCCTATTTTTCTCAATTCCATATCGTCGAAAATACTCAACAGAGCACAATTAAACTTGGTACGTAGAGGTTTTACATCAATACGAACATTCGTTGAATATTTTTTCACTTGCATTCAAATATCATAAAAAATTCCATATCCCCAAAAATACTCAACGGAGCACAATTAAAGTCGGCAGGTAGCACTGTTATATCGACATAAAAATTCGGTGAAAATTTCCTTCACTTGCAAAAGGATCCAGGGGGTGAAATTTCAACCCCTATTTTTGAAAGACTCGGGAAATATCCAGCAGAGCACAATTAAACTCGATAGGTGGAAGTATTATATCGATACGAACCTTCGGTGAAAATTTCGTTCACTTGGAATTCAGGGTAGTTTCTTGTTCATCTTTTAGCTTTTTCTATTTTATGAAAACAAAAAATTAATAGCTGAATCAATGTTAAATGAATTCATTTCTGGTTGTTCATTGAATATCACCAAGTTCACAGAGCGTTTGGTTGTTGACAAGGAGCCAATTAGAAAAAAAAATTGAAACAAATTAGACTTCTGAATTAATGAAAGTGAGACAAAAAGAGTTCCATAGTGTCCTCAATAACTGTATATTATACCTGATTTGAAATTTAGTCGATAGGAAATCAACATATTTTATGTCATGTATATTTTTTACTTTAGAACTGTTAAGGTTCATTCATATATTTTTTTAAATCTTTTTTACAATATTTGTTAACTTACTTTTTGATTATGTTGTTGATATTTTGCTTGCAAGAAAAGATAACAAGCAATAATATATCATCCCATTGTTTCTATCTCATCACCGGTATTCTCAACGAGTACTTCTGACATGAAAAAATCCTCTTGAATACCTCAATATTTGAATAGAGAAATGTGGAAATATAGCTATCTTCAATTCGATATTTCGTTCCAAAAAGTCTTCAAATGAATGTAGAAAATGACGGTCATAGGAACATCTATATCAGCACCCTAGTGGTAAAGTGTGTTAAGTCACAATTTCAAAATTGGACAAAAGAGAGATTTTTCAGTTCGATTATTGTTTCAGATAATGTTTACTGCCATTATTTAGCGACTTGATATACCTAGGGAGTCAAAAATGTGTTACACTAGCTAGAATTTACTAATGTGAATCCAATATTGTAGATAGTTCGTGTCTGAAAATATGTGACTTAACACACTTTACCTCTGAGGTGCAGATATATTCATTATTCTTTCAGCAACGTTTCGGCTAATATGCAGCCTTTATCAAGATAAAATATACATAAAATCATGAATAGATCGCAAATCAAGTGATCTTACATACAACACTTGAACAACAAGAATAAAATAAAGCAATCAACCATCACAAGACTCACCTTCAGAACAAATTATTAATATCTAAATAGGTGGAAACATACAATGGAAAACAATATAGTCATAAATTTTGAAAAATTTCAGAAAACAGCATTCATAACAACCAGTCGATGTTTTTAAGAAAAAGAAAATTCTTTGCCTTTATGGAGGCCACATCGAGAACATTTTTGAAACATAGATGAATTCAAAATAGTAATCATCGAAATGAATACCATTTTCAATTCCCAGGCTCAGAGATCTTTTATCATGAGGTTGGAGAAATGCAAAAAAAAAAGAAATCTCTCCTTCCAAGAATGTTGGGCTAGCCTGGATTCCTCTGTTTCTCCTAGTTGAGCTAGTCTTTGGTGCTTTTTAATTCTAACTTTCTAGGAGAAACAGAGAAATCGAGGCTAGCCCAACATGCTTGGAACGAGGACCACAACGTCAAATGGGACGAAGCTTCCATAATATCAATGGAAGAAGGATGGAGAAGAAGGGAATTGAAAGATGCAGCTTTCAAGGCGATAGCTCCCAACCAAATTTGCACACCTTCTCTGGAAATAAAGAGTTTCTGAGTGCCCATTCTAAGATCTGAATTGAGGAGGACGAACTCGGCACAAGGAAGCAATTAATCTTAACCAGACCTGACCTAACCTAACCTACTGTACATACCAACTACGCAAGAGATCAGTATGGTTGATTTATGACTTCTGTTTCTTCTTCTTGAAGTGATACTGAGTCTTATCATTTCTGTCATCAACCTTCTTGTGACATTGATGTCCAGCTGATATAATAATTTAAATTGTATAAAAATTCCCAACTTCGGTAGACTAGTGGTTAGAGTGAGTTGAATTTCGGAAATTGCACCTCGGATAACTCGCATTCGAATCCCCACATTGTAATTGTAACCAAAACACGCAAATCTAAAAAAAACTTACAGCAATAGTGAGGTTCAAAATCCAACATTACGTCTTTGCCCATGCGCCAGTTAGTTATCGAATAAATAAACGACAGTTAGTTATCGAAAATAAACTATCAAAATCGGCCCGTTAAAATAAACTGAGTTTATCGAATGGATATCTTCACGAGGGGTACTCAGAAACTGAAATCTCCAGTTAGCCATCCGTCAAAGTTATCGAATAGATAAACTACCGTTACAAAGACCTCAGAAACTGGCCGTTATTCTACTCTCCGAGTAAGTTTGTTAACGCAACCAAGGCAAATCTGCTGCATCAATCCGCGGTTCCTGCCTGCTTTCTCTACTACACATTACATTTTTCGCTAGTTTCTCTTAGGCTAGGCGCGCACACGCGATTTATTGTCGTGCGATCGTTTAGTCGTAAAAATGAAACACAAACTCCTAAATACGAATGCGCGCATATACGACAAAATCATCGCTGCGACTAAACAGATGTAACCAGTCCCATTTTTGAAGCCACGCGATCGTCGCAAATTGAAATGAATCAAACGGACGGGAATGAACATACTCGCACTTGTGACAATTCAATCGCGATGTAGTGGCTGCTGGAGTTCAAACGTTCTTTGTGTGCATGGGCGCCCGCAGGGGGGGGCCAGGGGGGGCCATGGCCCCCCCTGAGATTTTGATCCTCTATCGAATTGATAACTCCCTGAGGCTTGTTGAGCACTTTTTGGGTGAACAAAATCATGGAAAGTTTTCGAAGATGATGAATTTCATGTTTTTGTTTACCTAAAACGAAGTAATAAATTCATAAACTACCCCATGCTTATCGGCACTCTCTTCAATCGCTACCAGATGTTCGTTTTATGACCGGTTTTTTTAAGCATACGTTAAAAATACCCCGGATGCGAAAATCTCGACCAATCATGAAACAGCACTGTGTCCCACGTAATTCCACTCCACGTCAACCGATCGGCCGTTGACGTGTTGAAAATGGAAACATAAACATAACCTGTATTCGATACAGTGAAGTGACAGCGGCGGTAATCAAAACAAAACATTTTTGCTTTTTTAAATTTGATTCGTTGGCAGGTTTTGATATTTTATAGCGAATTTAGAGAACTGTGGGATGCTGAAAGGTTTATATGAATTGAGTGTTAAAATATAGATACGTTTATTATATCTTGTGTATCTTTTCCTAAAGAATGATTTATGTAACGTCCAACATAACTAGAAATATGGATAATTCTATTGAAAAATGATAGTTGCTCGAATCAATGGAGAAATTGAAACAGGATATACTAATCAACTGTGCAATTTCTACAGAAATTCCACCATACTTTAATTAATCATCGAGTTATACGAATAAGCAGAAATGGTGTACAAATAATTCAAAGCAGTTTCGTTATTTTTTTTTTAGAAATAACTGAAGTTTTGTAGGATAGTTACTAATTAATTGATTGAAATAAAATTTGCATGATATATTGTAAGTATAGCAGTAATTGAAAATAATATAGCATACTTTCCTTTTCTCCAAACTGATAAGTAGGTACCTACTTATTATCAATTCAATTTTTCTATTGAGCTTTCATTTTATTAGAGCTCCAGGGTTAGTAATTTCAGTAATTAATTAATTTGGCAGTTATGAAAAATAAATAATGCAGATTTACATATATTTTTTTAATTGTGAAACCTACATTATACAATGCAAAAATCAACAAAAAGGTTGGTGCAGGGGGGTATGATATCTGAGATTAGGGAAAAACCTCAGCAGATAAAAACCCTGTCTTTCCCCTATCATTGAAGAGTGTCTTGATTCCTGTCGTCAGAAGAACGTAAAATCTTCTCCAAGACCCCTGGAATTCAAATTTAAGAATTAAAAACAAAACTGAATTATTAATAGCAAATGAAATTGATTGAAATATTGATCAATTACTTTTGAAGAAAAGCTATAAGGCGGATAATACTAAGCAAAAAAATAAAATTAGTACATAACCTTTATAATTAATATTCTTTGTTGCGTTCGATATCTTCTCTTCACTGTTAAAACACATGCTCGAAACCTCGTGTTTACCTGTGAGTAGATTTCAAACATGCAGAGTTTTTTAATAAAACTGAAGGACCAAAATCAAACTCTTCCTCATCACGATGAGGATCGAGGATCAATATCTGGAACTATCGAAATAAGAAACATTTGAATATTACACCAAGCACTAATACAAAAGCAAACATACATTCATTCCATAGACAACCTTTTTCTGCTGCTATCAGAAGTATTATTGCATTGCGAGTTATAAGCTTCGCTGATTATTTTTGCAATATTACGAATGTTACTCTCTTCCAATAATCCAAGTTGAAATCTTGTTTGTTCTAATATAATCTATAATCAACTATTAATATACTGTACACATAAATCATCACTAAGGCTTACACCAAGTTCTGTAGTAGATTCAATTGAATCATTTGAAATGTGACTGGATTCACTTATCATACTCTGAACATCCATTTCATAATCAGCCCTACTTGTTGATGGTAGACGTATATGAAGGTTATTGCTTTCATCATCATCTGAAGTTCTTACAGTGGTAGCAACCATGTCATCATCATGTCTCCTTTTCTTTATATTAAATTTTCTTATTATATAAGCAAGATCTGCTCTTTTAAACACATTAATTCTCTCTAGCTTATTGTTTGTTATTGTTCTGGAATCTTCCAAAATCCTCTCTTTTGAGACTCCAGCAGCCAATTTACTAGCAATCATCTCTTGCTGGTCCTTCGTCAATTGTTTAGATCGATGTAGATTTTCATGTCCAACATGAGTCTCCACAAATTTAACCTCCACAGCTGGAATATTTATATATAATATATGTATTATATCACTCAATGGGGTTTAAAACTGATTAATCACAATATATACCTGTTCTAGAAATCTTTACTCGAATTCTTGATGGGCAATAACCAGATATTTTGATACTACCCCCAGCTTTCATACTGCGTTTGGTAGACTGGCTAATAAATCCTAAAAATAAGACAGGTAGCTGATACATGATTTTTGATGAAATGATTGTATAATGGTGAATAACGAATAGGTACAAACCTGTATAATTACTACTATTGCATTCATAATAAACTACCAGTCCATCTGAGGTTTTTCTATACCTTCGTTTCACATAATCTACATTTCTGTTATCAATTGCTCGCCAAGTCTCAAATTCCTCCTCATTTTTGAAAGTAATAAGTGTTGTCTTTATACTCAGAGAATGAATTTGCTGTAAATGATTAGTCAGCATATCATGAGACTCAAGAGGAATTTTTTCCTCTTCAGGGCAAATGGGGCATTTTAGATGAACTGTGTGTTTAGAAGCACCAGGTTCTTCTTTGTGGACATCTCTCAAATGACAATATTTCGCCGAAACAGACGAGTATTTCTTTCCACAAATTTGACAAATCTGTTTATCGCTGGAAATGTATATTTTATATACAAAGCTGATATATTTCATCAACGAATACTCACTTTTCTCCTTCCATGTTCATCAATCTATTTCTTGAAAGTTCGCAAATACAAATGTGTAGTTATAATTGCTTTAGATTAGGCAGAGCAATGAAAATTGCTGGGTTTTGAAGAATTTCAATATCAATCTCAAAATATTCAGTAGATTGAAATTGAATATATTCAACGAAAAACAGTTAATCCGAATTCTTAGGGAATACGACAGAGACAAAAGACAATATATCTCTCTCTCTCTACCGTTGACATTGGCATGCGCTCATCTCCGATTGGTCGAAATAATTTCGCATCCGGGGTATTTTTAACGTATGCTGTTTTTTTAGGCGGCTTCTTTGATGGGGGATTCTTCATGCGACAAGTGGGACTACTCTCATATTTCAATAATTATTGTCCATTCAATCAGAATATTTTTTTCCGAGAAGGCGGAAATATAGAATCTTTTCATTAGTATTTTCATTCTAGAGAAAGATGTATTCGAATTCGAAACAATCCTATTCAGAGAGTATTCTTCGTTTTTAGTGTCTTTGACTCCAAATTGTGTTATCGAGGGTAACTTCTTTGATTATTTAAGTAGATGATTTTTTTGTTCGGCGCCTCTCAATGTGAAATTTCAACTATTATAATTGTAGATTATTGATGAGAACTGTAAAAAAAATCGAAATGTGGCAGCCTTTGGGGTCTGCGGATAGAAGTGAAAACAAAGTAACACGTGAATTGTATCGTAGAGCGTCGACTCATTAAGTTATTATTTGCGAATAATTTTTGATTTATAAGGAAGTATTAATGATCAATTTGACTTCCTTGATCCCTGATCATAAACACTTCTTTTGTAAACCAAAATTAATTCAAAAATGATAACCAAATAGTTCGACGATACAGTTTACAAGTTGCTCAGATTTCACTTCTATCGGCAGTCCCGGAAGACTGTTTTTTTCTTATTTCTTGAGAGTCATTTTACTTATGTTTCTATATATATTTCATATATTTTTATAATATGATGAATTTACCTTTGGAAAATGTGGATATTCTGAAATTTTTCCAAAGAAGATCGAATGCCGATGACGATCGCTATAAGACACCCAAAAAATAAACCTTTATACATCAATGCAGACTCATTCCTCGTGTACTGATAAAGAAACAATCTAAGAAAAATATGGGAATTAACTTCCTATTGAATTCCTTGAGATTAACAGAAGGCTGGTTTTTAGTTCAGAATAAAATATGGGTGGTATTACGATTCCGGTATTTTATTTTCAGAATTATTATTATTATTTTGTGTGTGTTATGTGTTTTTTTTTTATAATTCATATATTTTATTTTATATATATTTTATATATTTCATATTTCATTATTATTCATGTATGGTTTTTATGAATATCATTTTATCGAGCGTATATGTATATTTGTTTTTATTTCGTTATTACTGGTAGATGTATCTGTAGTTATTAGCAATCATACAATTTATTTAATTCTTCTCTTCATATTATTTATATTTCATTTTCCTGTTAATATTCTTTCATGGATTGTGATTTGTTTAGAAAACAGTTACCGTATTATCTTATACATATCGCCTTATATTGTTGATGTTAAAAAAATGTTGAGGTGGGAAACTTAATCATTTTTAACAAATTCTGCGGGCGCTCATGCATGAATATAAAAAACGAAATAGAAAGAAATGGAATACTGATGTCGCATGCGCCTTATCGTTTTTCGACGATTTTTTTTGCCCCCCCTGAGAAAAAATTCTGCGGGCGCCCATGTTTGTGTGAGTGTGTGCAATATTTTTTTGGAACTTTATAAGATCTCATTGGTCATCTTATTTCAAGTATTTCATCGAAACTCTTCACACTCTCATTGGAAAAATTTACTTGGTTGAATAGTTGTAAGGCTTTAACTACTATACTGGTATTAAAAGAGTCTTTCAGGCTTATTGGCCGTGGTCCATTAGGAACTCTAGGATGTTTTCTTGAGTGGGTATAAAATTTGTGAAATTGCCCTTTTAACAAGTTTTTTAAGTTTTTTATTTATCACTAGATAAAATACTGCTTCTCGCGCTGTATTCTCGAATTGCATTCTGGGCAATTGCCTGAGCCTCGAATGGTGCTTATATGGTAGAGGGGATCTATAGAAAGTCATCATTTTTTGAATCAGCTATTCCATTTTTGAAGTTATATACAGGTGTGACATTGATTTCGAACACTCTGTATATATAAAAATATTTTTTCATTGTACCCCATTCTCATTACAAGTCTCTTTATTTACTCTCTTGAAATAATATCCGCATCTGCGGTGGACCACCCGGTATATATTAGCTATGTTCGCGGGTCGAGTTCCGAACCATTGCAGAACTCTACTCAAGACATTGTGTAGAATAGCTTTCTAAACTGTGCTCAAGCGCAGATTGACTTACACCGATAACGAATCGGTTCCAAGAGTTCCGGGGTTGAAGCAAGAACTGGTAGTTCCAAATTGATTCTTACCTGAGTTTTAAAAGTTAGACATATCTTTTATTGATAATTAATCGTCAAGTAACGGAGATCTTCAGGAAATATCAAGAGTTGATGAAGTCCCAAGAATATAGGATATTTTGAAGAGCTGTTCTTAGACTTTAACGATGCACAATTATTCAACATTTTCGACTGGCCAATATAGCAACGGAATGTTTCAAAACAGAAAAAAACTTTAATCTGTTATATCTTGAAACCAGAGCATTCGTGGACCCATGTCCGAATACATTTTTTGTTCATCTATTCAATTAATTGTACATTCTGTATTAACACCATGTATATTGATAATTCCATTTGTCCAAGATCTCCTCTTAACAATTTTAGGAATAGAATATTTTAAACTGATTATATTGTCTTTATCAAGTTTTTCAGTCTAATTCTTGAAAAACTGTTTGATTATTCTCGTTGAAACTTAATATTTTGTTTTAAATTCAATTTTAGTCGTCTCCAAATCCAGGCTCCTTGCAGGAACATTTTGCTGCTCTGAAAGATAGTAAAATTAAACATCTCACTCCTCTACACTCACATAAAATGTCATCATTTCACAAGAATCTCAAGCAGAATCCAGGACCCAAATTAGATCAACTGCAGGTAATTATCAACTTCTTCTCATTCCTGAAAAAATTATCTTCTGAAATTGACGTGCTTATTGTGTCGATTGTCTTCATACTTCATTATTGTGGGTAACTATTATTTTTTCATTATTAATAATTATATTGGACTAGCTTGACCGTTCAGATCGGTCATAATCTTTTATCTAGTTTTACCGCCTGAAACTAATCTCACCTCCCTAACCAAGAAATGTAGAAATATTTTTAGTTAGTGAAATGAAGTTTTAGGTGAAGTATTTGCTGAAATATTGTCTATTTTCAAAAATGTGTCTTCATGTTCAACCGCTAGTAGCAATCTAACTTTATAAAGCATCCCACGAAACCTCGCTTACAAAAATACCTTAACGGCCAGTTCCATAATCGAAAGTAGTCTCCTTTTCCGTGAAAAGCCTCCTTTACAAATGAAATGTGTTCCATAAACCAATTTTGAGGTTAAAGTAAGCGTTGAAGATTCGTTTATCGTAAAGTGCGGACATTGGCACTTTACACTTTTTGGCAAGAAAAGAGGCCTTTTCGTTCGCGCAGAATCTGTGACAACCAAACTTAACCTCGTTCTGTCAATTTCTGATATTTGTAAGTAATTGGCATCCTCGTTTTTCGTTTTTTGGACAAGTCCTGTGTTTCTGTAAATATTTTTTTCTGATACAAATCAAAGATGTCTGTCGATTTGAGTACGATAAGTTCTGCCTATTCCTCGTCTGATGAAGAGGAAGAAATATATTTAAGAAGGTCAAAAAAAATCTACAGGAGGAGAAAACAACATTTTTCATCATGGGATGATATTGATTTTTCTAATCGATTTCGTCTAACGAAAACCAGTGTTCTGTGTCTCCTTCAGGAAATAGCAGAATCAATATCTATTTCTATTTCATCAATCCATACATATATAAAAAAAAATTACAGAATTGCTATATTTCTAGAACCTACACCAAGAATAGTCAGGCCATCTCAAAATCAATATTTTTAATAACCAATATCCTAAGATTATTAATGTATTTTTGGGAGAATAAAAGAACTTCATATATCGCACCCTTGCTTGAAAACTGATACAACGCAGAAGTCTGACTGGAATAAAATCATTTTGAAAATTTTTTAAATAATAGAAGAAGACTTTTCAGGGGTAAAACCCTATTGATGACTAATACTGAAAAAAATAACATTTCGAACTATTAAACTTTATCAATTGTTATGCGGGCCACTCACGAGGCGTTTTTTGACGGGCATCCTGGAGCTCGGCATCGATGGCGCTCAGAGTCTTGCCCGGCCACACACGAGGCATTCTGTTCGGGACTAGGAAGCCCGTCTCGGGGATAGAAAGAATGCTTCAAGTCCCAGCATTTCATGGATAAGAAAGCAGTTGCCAGTGCTGCGATTACTATTACTCACTTTAAGTGAAGGAAGACAAGATATTGGACGAAAAAATGGCTCCAATATAGAGGAAAAAAGTGTCATACGGAATTATTAAAGGAGTTGAACCAATATACTCATGATTATAGAACTATTTATGTATGCCCAAAGAAACTTTCAAAATTGTACTTCAATGATAAGAACCTAACCATCAACTGAAAAAAATACAAATATGAGGGAATCAATTTCTCCAGAAAAAAAAAACTGATTGCAACATTAAGATATCTAGCAACAGGCTTGTACATTTGAGGAATTGAAATTCTCAACTAGAATCTCCTCACAATATTCAGGACGAATAATTCCAGAAAGTTGTGACGCAATATATCAAATATTGAAGAAGGATATCGCTTCAGGAAAAAATTGATTCTTTTCATTAACCTCAAAATTGAATATTTCATTTAACAAGAATTTTTATTCAAATTCGTTATCAAACATGACTTGATGATATCTTCTCCCTTATCAATTAATTTTTCCTGATTATAGGTCACATATTCTGAGAAGGCCTTATTTTTGAGCTCCCTGGTTGAATATTTAAGGCTTTTCACTTTCCACAAGCAAGTTTTCTGCCAGTATATTTGGATCAATCCCGTTAGAAATTCAGTCATTTTCACGTGTAGATGCTCAGGAATTCCAACTTCCATAAACTTCGGGCATCGAATGCCGGCACTACGAAAATGCCAGCTGCATTCTACCACTCACGACGGGATCTTGGCATCAGGCGCCCAATTGCAAGAAATCCCAGGCAGCCCCGGAAAAAGCCGGTGTTGGTCGTCCACACACAGGGATTTTCCATGGGCATAGCTCATGCATTAAATCAAAAATTTTCACGATTTTGAAGAATTTTATGAATTTAGGGGTTGTATAACTTTCTCTGAAAAAATCCTTATTGCTAATATCTGAATGATAAAAACATAAATTATTCATTTTTTATTATTAATAACTCATTGAATATCAAGTTTGTTTTTCAAGTCCAAAACTTGTAATGCCATCAATTGAATTTTGATTTCACGTTCCTCTCTTCTTTTATCATCTCTTTCCTTCACTTCTTTTCTCATTTTATAATACTCCTCAGAGGGTTCCGCACTGCAAGCAATAAAATCGGCAATAAATCACCACTTCTCAGGATGGCTAACCGAAGAAAACTTTACAGTTCATAATGAAAGAAAGCTTTATCTTAAGGACGGTCGGATTTGGTTTATGGAACCAGAGACACTTTGAGCGTGCTTTACTAAAAGGAGCCTTTGCGCATGGATTATGGAACTGGGTCTAAAGGTAGCGGAGCCTTCATTCCTTGAAGTCGAATGCAATTGCTTGAAATTTTGTCTATGGCTCTGAATAATATACGATAACATTAAGCATCCAAATTGAAAAAAATATATATTTATTTGAATACGATATTTATATTAAATAACATGTTGAGATCTGGGAAATGGAGAAGCCAAAGCCTAACTCCTATTTACTTACATTTTGTTTATTTGAAGTTTTTAAAAAGATATTTGTGAAGTTTTATCAAATTGGAAGGTACAAAATTTACATAACGAACATTCCGTCTATTCTTGGTATCATGAACTGATAATCTATTTTCATATATTATATGAAACACATTCAATATTAATATTTAAGAAATACGGCAATACTACTTGTTTGTATATCTATGTTCACTTCTGGCATATAAAAGAATGGTGAAATCTTATCGAAGTATTAATCTACGCGAAAAAAATACCTATTTTGGTAGTTTAAGGTCTCAAATATCTTCAATAAAGAAGTTGATAAATATACATTTATTGCGTATTGCGTCCTTCATGGTACTATCATTAGTGCGTCTGGTGTTCATTTTGCTTCCATATGCAGCACAATGCTGCGTCCGAAATGTATTCATCCTTTCACCATTATCAAGTTATGTTGTCCAGCTCAGTTGTCATAATATAATGTTTTTGAATCTATATCAGTAGAATAATTCGAACTTCATGACATGATAGTATTGGATAAACTTGTTATGGCTTTCCTACTTCTTTTTTCCTCTACAGGGTATCCCACGGGAGTGCCCATAAGAAGTTTATGGAGAAATAATAATTCGATCACTTCTAAATTTTGGGTGAAGATGTAAGGCAAGAAGATCTTCATTTATGATATATTTTCAAATATCAACGACTTCCACTTTCTCCGGAAATGGTATCAACTTTCTTATTTCAAATGGAACATCCTGTATATTATGACTTTTTTGGATAGATCTTCGAATGCCACAATCATTTTATGTATCATTCCCTATAGCCATCTAGAGCCTTTTTCAAGTTATTCACTGTTTTTGGAAAAAAAAATTACAGAATTGAGGCTTGTAGAACACTAAGATTTCAATGAAAGCGCAACACACAATCTCAGATCTGTTTTTTGAAATTGGTTACCGAAAAGATATTCGACGTCACTCTGTAGAGAAAATAACGTTTTGATATACTGGGAGGTAAAATGAGAGTGTCAAAGTTGGAATTCAAAAAAAGCCAAAAACTCGATTTTTTCAAATGGAAACCGTACCATTTTTCGAGATATTCAGGATTATCTGTTTGCTACGAGCATAATATAATATGCGAGGTATCAAGTATGATGTTCGCCCAGGTATCAAGTATGATGTTCGCCCTTTCGAAAGAATCTCCATGACTTTATGCAAAATATTCCAGGTTTGTTTCAACTCAAGAATTTATCGTGCAATGTTTTGGCAGAATTCTGTCCGAGAATAAATAAGGAAATCCATCAACCAAGAAATATTGAGAAGGTGCGAAAAATTTTTGGAAGTGGGTTGACGAAATTTTGAAAATGTGCTATAATTCAATTTTCTGTTCTGATTTATCTGATTGAAATTTCTAGAATTTTCTTGACTTCTTTTATAAGTTGTCATCACAATTTGAGCTTTCGATATATATGTCATATTTTCCGAAAAATAACCCGTTATTTTCATCATGGGCAGTCAAAAAACTAGTGGTAGTTTACTTTGAACAATAAACTAAGTTTTGAGAAATGTCAACAACAGAAGCATGAAAAAATATTTGGAATAAAGTCAGAGATTTTTATGAAAGAGCGAACATAGATTATATTGTGATTGTAGTTGTCATCCATTGTATTTGTAAATAAAACAAAATATCGGGAATCGGATTATATATTTTCTCCTCTACAATTTCTTCAGCCGACGTTTCGGTAGCACAATTGCTCCTTTATGAAAGCTACAAAATAATAAAACTTATTAACATCAACCATTATAAAATCGATAAATTATAACGTCGAATTTCAAAGGTACAAAAACAGACAAATCACAAACAACAGAAACAACGAAAGTACCATCGAAAATTCATCAACGGAGAGGTCGCATAAGAATCATAAAGGTCTCCAACGAAATCTCGACAAGAACCACCATCTATTCGAAATTTTCTCTCCAAGAACAAATCACAGCGTTATCAAAGATAAAACATTACATCAAAAATGAAGTATGACAGTGAAAAAGGTACCCAAATGTTACCAACTGTATCATCGAAAATTGTCATGGACAATACTGTCACACTAACATTCTGAATTTGCAGATAAAAACAGATATAAAAACAATAAATTATAAAATATGAAAATGTAAAAATATATAACGATAAAAAAATATAAAAACTTTACAGATTGAAATTATCTTAGTATCAAATTCAAAGTACAAATAACATAATCTAAAAATGTACGCATATACAGGCTAATCCACGGTCGATGCTATGTTAGACGTTTACGGAGAACGGAAAGCAGGAATTCATTGAAAATTTGGTTTCTTAGACAAGAACAGATGCTCTATCGATCTAAAATATTTTCAGGGCTGTGGTGTTACCGCTTATGCCAAAAAGTAGTAACTACTTACATATTTCAAATGGCACAACCTGTATATTTTTGCAGTTTTCGATTCATTGTAGTAACACGATTATTTTGGTATCACTTTCTCATACTTAACTTCACCGGTTTCTAAGTAATTAAATGATATTTTTTTTTTGCAAAACATAGCTTTGGTCAAACAACCATGACTTCCATACTATAAATCTTAGCTGAATTTTTGTATGCAGAATGCTAAAATTCTATGCATCATGCAGGTGTTACGAAATACGCTTCTTTTCATACAGGGTCATTCAAAATTTGATGGTTTATCGAGACATACAAAAACCGTTGAAAGTGTATTTTTTCAAATGGGATGCCCTGTATACTTTGAGAATTGCTGAAAGAAAATTGAATTTACTTTCAAATGAGTTATCATATTCCCAAACCTAAATTGTAAGATTCTGCGTTGAACTGAAATTTTATAGGTGCGCATGCGCGAACCCGATTTTCGAGAAATATTTCATTGAACCTTCTGCATGTTCTTGCTGCTATTTAGTCACATTGCCTATGGTGAATGAACAAATTCATCAAAATTTCATTTGCATAGGTATTTCTTCCCATTTCAATTATCATTTTTCTTATGAAGAATGAACGAATGTATTATTATCAACAGACTAATTGTCAAATCTGCATAATGTCGTTTTCATAAGTTATGGTGTTTCATCTACGATGAATACCTGTTTAGACGTTTTGAGATGTTCGTGCATCAGAGATTAAAAATTTTTCTGGGTAGAACCGTCGAATAGTTCGAATAAGGAACATTATTAGAATTCATTTATTATTTGCTAGTTTTTAGCTCATATACATTATCACTCATTTTAAGCTTGTTAGCAGTTTCAGGAGGTTCGTAACAATAAAACGTGCGCAACTATAAAATTTCAGTTCAACGCAGAATCTTACAATCTAGGTATAGGATATGATATATCATTTGAAAGGAAATTCAATAATTCTCCTTCACTAATTTTCGAAATATATATGACCTTCCATTTAAAAAAATGCACTTTAACCGTTTTTGTATGTCCCGAAAAACCATCGAATTTTGAATGACTCTGTATAATGAGAAGCGTATTTAGTTACACGTGCATTATGCATTAGGCTCTTGGCATTCTGCATACGGAATTCCAACCTCCTCACATTCAGGGCCGGCAAACCGGGCAGGACCTGCCGGGGCGGCAAATTCTAGGGGCGGCAAATCATTTTTTCATACTGACATTTTTCTTATTCAAAATCAAAAAATCGCCTGTTATTGAGTATGGAATCCAAAAGATGCCAAGACTTTGAGGTGGCTTTCTGAATTTGCTCGACCAATCCATTTTTATTAGTACACGAAAAACTGATTAAAAACTTAAACTCGGAGTTATACCGGTAGAAGAAAAACGTACACTTTTTGTAAGAGTTTCCAGGATAATTCTGAGGTGATTTTTATTTTCAGTTTGCCTATCAGGATTCAAAATTTTTATTTCAAAGGGGTGTTTAAAAAATTTCAACCCTCGGATTTTACTTTCAAACGACGATACGTATATTGTTCTCTTCGCTAATTGATACGAAATGTAGTCGATTCTTTTTGGTTTTTTTCATCGATCGTCTCAAGTGAGCATATTGATAATAAGGCCCCGTCCTTTCAAAATTAGAAAAGGCGCCATTTATGAGTTTAACACTGAGCTGCAGGAACGTCCATTAAAATTTAATGCCGCCTTAATTCTCCCTTAAACGGAATATCCATAGCTTGACAATGGAACTTGATTGTCTTCGGTCTGTTTTGTGTTTTTGATTCTGTTTATGAATTATATTTTCTCGATAAGGTTGTCTCCAGTTGGACTATACAGGGTGTCCCACCGTGAGTGCCCATTAGAAGTTTATGGAGAAACAATAATTCGATCATTTCCAAATTTTGTGTGAGGTTATAAGCCAAGAAGACCTTCATTTATGATATATTTTTGAATATCAATGACTTTTCCGCTTTCACCGGAAGTGGTATCAACTTTCTTATTTCAAATGGAACACCCTGTATATTATGACATTTTCGGATAGATCTTTGAATGCCACATTGATTTTATCTATCACTCCCTATAGCCATCTACAGCCGTTTTCGAGTTATTCACTGTTTTTCGAACAAATTTACAAATTGGGGCTTGTAGAACACTGAGAAATCAATGAAAGCGCAACACACAATCTCAGATCTGTTTTTTGAAATGGGTTACTGACAAGATATTCAACATAACTCTGTAGAGAAAATAAAGTTTTGATATACTGGGAGGTAAAATGAGAGTGTCGAAGTTGAAATTCAAAAAAAGCCAAAAACTCGATTTTTTCAAATGGAAACCATCCTTTTTCCACTCACATATCAATTTGTGGGGTAAAAATAGGTAGAGTTTATTCAGGGTTCCCTATATCCAAAATGTACCATTTTCGAGATATTCAGGAAAAAACTGTTAGAGTGTCAAAATTTGAATTCCAAAAAAGGCAGTAATTAGAATTTTCCAAATGGAAGTCGTATTTTTGTCATTCCCATTTCAATTTGTGAGTAAGAAATAAGTAGAGTCTCTTAAGGGTTCCCTATGTCTAAAATGTACCATTTTCGAGATATTCAGAAATAACTGTTAGCAACGAGCATTATTAATAGGTGAGGTATCAATTATGATCTATGTTCACCCTTTCATGAGAATCTGTATGACTTTATTCAAAATAATCCAGGTTTGTTCCATCTGAAGAATTTATCGTGCAGTGTATTGGCAGAATTCCGTTCCAGAATAAATAAGGAAATCCACCAACCAAGAAATAATTAGAAGGTGCGAAAAATGTTTGGAAGTAGGTGGACGAAATTTTCAAAATGTGTTATGATTCAATATTCTATCCTGATATATCTGAATAAAAGTTTGGAAAGTTTCATGACTTGTTTTATAAATTTCGCATTACAATTTAAGCTTTCGATATGTATGACATGTTTTTCGAAGAATAACTCGTTATTTTCATTATGAGCAGTAAAAAAACTAGTGGTTGTTTTCTTTGAACAATGAAATAAGTTTTGAGGAATATCAACAATAGAAGCATGGAAAAATATTCTGAATAAAGTCAAACATATTCATGAAAGGGCGAACATAGATCATTATTATAATAATAAAGCTCGTAGCCGTTATTTCTGAATATCTCCAAATGGTACATTTTAGATATAGGGAACCCTGAATAGACTCCACTTATTTTTACCCCACAAATTCATATGTGAGTGAAAAAAATACGGTTTTCATTTGAAAAAATCGAGTTTTTGACATTTTTTGAATTCCAACTCTGACACTCTCATTTTATCTCCCGTATATCGAAACGTTATTTTCTCTACAGAATGACGTCGAATATCTTTTCGGTAACCCATTTCAAAAAACAGATCTGAGATTGTGCGTTGCGCTTTCATTGAATTTTCAGTGTTCTATAAGGCTCAATTTGTATTTTTTTTTCACAAAACAGTGAATAACTCGAAAACGACTCTAGATGGCTATAGGGAATGATACATAAAATGAATGTGGCATTCGAAGATCTATCCAAAAAACTCATAATATACAGGGTGTTCCATTTGAAATAAGAAAGTTGATACCATTTCCGGTGAAAGCGGAAGTCATTGATATTTGAAAATATATCACAAATGAAGGTCTACTTGGCTTATATATCCACACAAAATTTGAAATTGATCGAATAATTATTTCTCCATAAACTTCTAATGGGCACTCCCGGTGGGACACCCTGTATATGCGTACTTTTTCAGATTATGTTATTTGTATTTTGAATTTGATACTGAGATAATTTTAATCTGTAAAGTTTTTATATTGTGATATATTTTTACATTTTATAATTTATGTATTTTTATATCTGTTTTTATCTGTAAATTCAGAATGTTAGTGTGACAGTATTGTCCATGACAATTTTCGATGCTACAGTTGGTAACATTTGAGTACCTTTATCACCGTCATACTTCATTTTTGATGTGATGTTTTATCTTTGATAATGCTTTGATTTGTCCTCTGAGAAAAAAATTTCTCTACCTTTGAAATTTGAGGTAATAATTTATCGATTTTATGATTTTCGATGTTAATAGTTTCATTATTTCGTAGCCTTGATGAAGAAGCAATTATGCTACCGAAACGTCGGCTGAAGAAAATGTAGAGGAGAAAATATATTGTCCGATTCCCGATATTGTGTTTTATTTATAGATCATATATTATGATATTATGCTCGCAGCAGTTATTTCTGAATATCTCGAAAAAGGTACATTTTAGATATAGGGGATCTGAAGACAAATTGATATGTGAGTGAAAAAAATACGGCTTCCATTTGAAAAATCGTTGAAACATTATTTGGGCTGTTTCCATTATTTATGTGGTTGGATGTTATCGACGTTTCGGCAAGCATTCGCCTGCCGTCCTCAGGGTGTTGTTGGTCCTGAGAAGGACCGGTGTTTGCCAAACTCGTTCTGTCTGGACGTGTGATTGGCGTGCTGATTGGGTTCAGAGTTATCGCCATAAAAGCTGCGTCTTTCACTTTCCTTCTCTTCCATCCTTCTTCATTTGGTATTGTGTTCCTCGTTCCAAGCATGTTGGGCTAGTGTGTTTCTCCTAGTTGAGCTAGGCTTTGGTGCACTTTGATTCTGACTTTTAGGGGGCGTTTAGTTTCACCAATGTAGGATCAGCCACATTCTCATGGTACTTCATAGGAGAAACAGAGAAATCCAGGCTAGCCCAACATACTTGGAACGAGGACCACAACATCAAATGGGACGAAGCTTCCATAATAGCAAAGGAAGAAGAATGGAGAAGAAGTAAATTGAAAGAAGCATCTTTCATGGCGATAACTCCCAACCCAATCAGCACGCCTTCTCGGGAAATGAAGAATGTTTGGATGCCCAAACTAAGATCTGAATTGAGGAGGACGAACTCGGCCCAAGAAAGCAATTAATCCTAACACGAACCAGACCTGACCTGACCTAACCTAACCTACTGCGCATACCAACTGCGCAGGAGATAGAGTAAAGGTGACCTCCACCACAAAAAGTATGGTTGAAATATGATTTTTTCTTATTTTTCTTCAAGTGGGACGGAGTCCTGTATTTATGTCACTTGCCTTCTTGTAACATTGATGTCCATTGTTTATTCGTGACATTGATGTGCAGATGGACATCAATACCAACTTAAATTGTATAATAATTCCCTGCTTCGGTAGACTAGTGGTAAGAGTGAGTGGAATTTCGGAAATTGCACCTCGGATAACTCGGATTCGAATCCCCACACTGTAATTGCGCAAGTGAAAAATGTATGGAGCGCACAAGACAGAACGAGTTTGGCAAAAAACCGGTCCTCCTCAGGACCAACAACACCGAGGATGGCAGGCGAATGCTTGCCGAAACGTTGGTAACAACGAACCACATAGATAATGGAAACTGCCCAAATAATGTTTGAACAAATATATTATTATCAAGAATATCCCGTTCACAATGAAATAATCGTATTTTTGGGTTTTTTTTGACTTCCAACTTTAACACTCTCATTTTACCCCCCCAGTGTATCAAAACGTTTTTTTCTCCACACATTGACGTCGAATCTTTTCGGTAATCCATTGCAAAAAAACAGATCTGAGATTGAATTCTCAGTGATCTGCAAGCCCCAATTTGAATTTTTTTTTTCGAAAAAGGGTGAATTACTCGAAATTGGCTCCAGATGGCTATAGGGAATGATACATGAAATGAATGTGGCATTTCCAAGATCTATCCGAAAAAGTTATGATATACAGGGTGTTCCATTTGAAATAAGAAAGTTGATACCATTTCCTGTGAAAGCGGAAATCATTGATATTAAAGAATGTATGTATGAAGGTCTATTTGGCTTATATCTTCACACAAATTTTAAAATTGATCAAATTATTAGTTCTCCATGAAATTCTAATGGGCACCCCCGGTGGGACACCCTGTATATTTTCTAGATGTTTTATTTTTTTTCCATAGATTAAACACTGTAAGCATTGTGTAATAAAATTTATCAATCACATTCAATTTTAAGTTGAGTGATATACGATATGCGGAAAAAACTCAAATGAATGAACTGTGAAATGAATTGTGAATTCTTCGATGTCTTCCATTTCCTTTAAATAAAACTAACACTTTGATCAGTTTTGCTAGTTGAAAATAAGGAATAAGAATGAGAACGGTTACTAATTATCAACAAACATGTTTTATTTCTCGAGCAAGATCATCAACACCCTGTTTTTAGTCATTGAAGAGATACATCATGATTGATGTTGCTGAAAAATGTTGTCCCAAAAAATCTATTTTCTGATTTCACAACATATGTTGTGTTTAATCTTTTAATGAATAAATTACACTTTCAATATGCGAAGTGGTTAACATAAGAGACTCACGAAATACGACTTACTAAACATGTTATGTAACTTTTCGAAGCTGATTGAATGACAATTGTAAATATTTTTTCATTCCCAACTAAAAGCATTTGAAACAAGTGGAGGTATCACAAAAACTTATAGATGAAGTATTATCAACAGGAATATAGTAATTTAAAATTTTAAAGAAATTTGCGAATTTAGGATATACTGTTGCTCACTTCACATTTTCAGGAAGAAATTTTTCCATTATTGAATGGATTAAAGACAGATGTGTTATAAACACTCTCAAATGAAGAACTATCGAGAACAAAAAAATATAGGATATTTGAGAACGAGGTTGCTACCTTCATATATTAGGGGTGCAATTTTACCATTGAAGGTTAGGTTGTGAACGCAAATTTTTATTTTACAAATAGTTACTAACGAGATGCTAACGAATGCAAAAAATCTTTAGAAAATGTGGGTGCAAACTTCGCATGTTAGGAGTGTCATTTTTTTCATGAAAGGTTAGGTTACAAATGAAAATTTTTATGTTATAAATAGTTTCTAACGAGTAACTAACGGATGGAAGAAAAAATTCCACATTTTCGAAAAAGTGGATGCCGGTGAAGTTAGTACCCAGAGCACCCCAGTATACTTCAGTTACAAACGAAAATTTTTAGGTTACAAATAGTTATTAACGGATGCAAAAAAAAAATATTTTTCATTTTCGAAAGTGTGGGTGCTAACTTCACGGACACTGCTACAACATATGCGGCAATGACCTACAGGGACCGTCCACTGGCAAGGGCGACGGTAGCGCCTTCCTGCGTTCTTCTCAGTGATAAGAGGCATTATGCTTTTTGTCCAATTATAAATGGAAGAAAAATATTAAGTTTATCAATTTTTATGGCGTTTCCTCAATTGTCGATGTATGAAACTACATCAAAATTTTTTTTCAACAGAGTACACCCTGAACAAGGAAGATTTTGACCACGTTTATTTCCTAGGAGAGATTTCCAGCGAGAACATGTTCGAAGTTACCTACGTAGACATCGAGGAAAAAACTTACTCTGGCAAATACCAATGTCTTGTACAACTTTCAACAATTCCTGTTGCTGTATGTTACGGTTGGGGGGACACAGTCAAGGAATCCCACGTTATGGCAGCTAAAAACGCTCTAGAGTATCTCAAAACCATCACAAAAAAATGAATGACAAACAAAGACATCTTTCTTGCATTTAAAGGTAATCTTTTCAACGTTATTCTTCAAAAACATAAGAAACACGTCGTTCCATCTTCGATTCAACTATGGTAAAAAATGGGTCTTTAGAAGGACGTCATATTATTGGACGCATGATCAGCCTGCAGGTCGGGCTTTCCGTAAATCATTCATATTTTCAAATCCCTTCATCCAAAAAACTAAGAGATGCTTTTCCAATTATTTTTTAGAATAATTATATTCAATTTAATTTTATATGTATATTAACTAATATTTTAATTCCATATTATTTTCTGGCTTTTAATTCTGAAGTTATTGATAATTTTAATCAAATAATAAGGTAATCTACATTAATGATCCTTGTGATCATTTCATAGACATTACTCCACTTTCATAGGTTTTGTGATGTTCTAGGTTAGGTAGAAAAAAAATGATGGATTTTTCGTAACATCGTGCTACTTTTGGATGAAACATATTCGTTCTTGCCGTTATAATTTTTGTACTCCAAAGTTCAACTCGTGTATTTCAGGTTTTGTGGAATCTATATTGGAATAGTAGAAACTTGTATTCATAGATATTTTCGCGTAGAAATTAGTGGCGTACTGAATTTCTTTTGGGAATAACTTGAGGGGGGAATGCCCTATATATTTTTTGCATCTCTTCTGCTTACTGAAGGCTTTTAGAAAATATAATATATTGTCGCGGTTTTCTTATATACGGCCAAGTTACTATGAATATTCAGAAATCATTATCATCTTTAGTGCTGTCGTATTATAAATGTTGAAATTGTTTTAGATATTCAATAACTGACAATTGTTCTTTGTGATACCTATCTGCAGTATCCCCCATAGTTGTTTATTTCCGTCGATAGTATGTGTCACATAATTTAAATTATCCAGAATAAACAACAATCACAAAGAACAGTTGTCAATATCTAAATACCGGAAAAGAGAAACAAAAGTTGAGCTTTTGGTCACCATGGTCTAGGCCTACTAGGAGCAAAACTGTTATGTTGATATCCCAAAACCTGCGATCTCTGAACAAAAGTATTCCACCATATTTCGAAACATTCAAAGTACAAACAGTGTCTGAAAATGACAAATTTTGAGAATTACTCTGTAGCTCATAACTATGACAATTAGAGTGAATCTTTTTGAGGCGGCTTGGGTTCCATCAAAACATGGCACAAGGTCGCAATACCTCCATCATTTTCACTAGAAATAACCTAGAATCGTGGCAAAACCTTCAAAAATGGGAAACCTTTCCATGTTTGTTGTGGTCTGGATTGTTTTAATAATTCCATGAAGAAATTTCGAAATAGGGATGATTTCGGAATGCAACGTCTGTAACCCAAGCAATGACTGCACCATATTTACAAGCTATACTTTGCATAGAATTAGTGGTTTTTTTCAAAAATTTATTTTTAATGGACTAGATATACGAATGAGCACTTGTATAATAATGACTATAGTGACATGAAGAAATAATATTCATTATATGAAGTGTTTGTTGATAAATAGATAGCTTGACATTTGTTTGGGCACTTGAAATTGTCTTTATTATAAAGGCAAACTTTTAACTTTACCTCTGAGTGCCATTGACATAAATGAATACTTATGTAAAGGGAGCATTTATTTAATGCAAAGTATAGAGGTTGTACCCAATCGATTTTTTTAGAGGATTAACATATATGTCAATAGTAATATTTGGGTCTAATAAGGTATAAACATTTACTTTTTAATTCCTCATTAATCATCTTGTGTGATGAGATTCTTAAGTTTTGGTATTGATGTGTATGCTAATAAAACTCATTTCAAAAATATCTTGTTTTATATATTCACTTTCAACATTTTTCAAAGTTTGTCAGAATATGTTGATTCAATTTAAATTCTTAATTCAGTTTTCAATTACCGTGACCTGAGCTAAGCTCGTATGTCACTTATCATCTCTATTACCGATGAACACAAAAATAAAAAAAAAATCACATGTATAACTTTCTTCAGAAAAAACATAAAATTTATAGGTAAGGAAGGATATTGGCTAGAAATTCGGATTAATATATTTTATCAGGAAAAATAGAAACGGAAACCATGATTGAAAATCGCAATGTAAGAAGAAAACTTCAGGAAACAGACAATATTGTTGATTTCATTCTGATTAACAAATTCAGCCAAATTCCGTACGATGACAAAATTTTCGTAGCAAAGACACCTCAGCCTGCTATGCAAAATTTAATTCTAGACATAATCGTTCCTTCAGCGTACAATGGTAAAATAAATGCGAGTGGCTGACAGAAAGTACCATTCGAAATTAATTATTTTGTTGGTTTTGCCACAGCCATCTAAACACATAGCCGTGAACAAAATGTGGCAACGCCGCAAATAAGGGTTTCGGAAGGCCGACTCGCGAACTTCGGACGGCCGTAGTGATTTCTCTATAATAGGAGCACGATTTTCAAATATTTTTCAATTAATTGTCGAATAGTCGATATGATATGGAATATTTTAAATTCAATCAAATGGGTATTTGTTTCTAGGTAGAAGAAACAATGCTAAACCCTACTTGGTCAATAAATTGAATTGATTCATCATTTTTTTTATTACTGGATATCAATTCAACGAAATTATTTGATCTGTATAGTAGCACAACAACTGAATGATTATCGATGTATTTTGCCAAAACAGCATATTTCAAATCCAATTTGTGCTTCACCAAGAACCAACAAGAAGATATTGGGTCATCTCTTGAAACAAAATTGTGTGATGTGAGTGTGTTCAAAGTGAAAGTTCTCAATTTTGTGTTTTTGAATTTCAGTACTTTGAACTGATATTGAAGGTGAGTTCTATAATTGATTAGGTGGCTGATTTTTTCGGTAGGTGCCTCCCTTAATGTGGAAAAATGCGGGCGAGTCTTTGCGGACTGCTGATAGAATTGGAAACTAAAGGCCAGTTTCTGAAAGGCCGATCAACGTAAAAATTAACTAATCAGCTGTCAAATCCCTGGTCAAGTGCCATTTGAGTTGCAGAAAGTATGCTTAACTACTTTAACTTGATCAGCCTGTCAGTTGACAGAGTGGTCAAATCTTGCAGGTAAATTGTACGTCAAACGCACTTTTGGGATTCTGAAACGCATGTTAAGGCTAAGTCAGTGGTCAAACTAAGGTCAAAGAGGTGGTCAACTAATCGGTGATGTTCGGCGAATTAATTCGGTAGAGACGTGGTTAATCATCGTAGTTTCCACGGAAATCTTAATTGTATGGGTTAATGGGTCTGTATAACAATAATTAGGCATAATGGCAATAATAATATTTCCTCCAAAAAGAAATTTATTTATTTTTTTAAAACAATTTGTGATTTTATTATCTGGCTGTAGTTTATCATCTCCCCAGAACACAGGAATAACGCAATAGGAATTAATCTGAATTATATCCATTCATTATCCAATGTTATTGGAGCTCTAGACTGTACACATATTAAAATAATCTCGGTCGTCCACAAGATGAGCTTTCAAAATAGGAAGGGAAATTTTTTTCCAAATGTTCAGGCCATTTGTGATGCGAACTTGAAAATATAGGATATAATTGTAAAAAATGATGAAAACATATTGGTGAGAAAATCCACTGTGTTAACTCACTCGTATGTATAATCATTAATAACTGAGGTAGTAGTGGACTCAACAGAAGCCAAGAAAATCCACCACGATACAATATAAGGAAGTAGAAATGCAGTGTGAATTAACATCTTGATGTGTGATGAAAGTTGAAATAAATTAATGTTCAATACTGATTTCATTGATACACAGAAAAATATCAAAAAAACCTATTAAAATAATTTCATACTTGTAAACAATTTATGATTGAGTAGGGATTGAAATATTGTGGTAACTTGAAGGATTTAACAAGGGTATTCATTATCATATTTTAAATATATCAAACATTGATAAATTATAACATTTATTTATTGAAAAGATTATAATTTTTTTTTGTTTGATTTTAATTTCTAAATATGTATATTGAAATGTGTTTTTTTCAAAACAAGCTACTTTTCATGTAACTTAGTTTTTCTTCCTCAGTATAGGCATTCTTCAGTTCCCTTCAATAATGAAGCTTTTTTATTTCTTCCTTCAGGACTTTGTTCTCCTAATTGTAGCCATTTGTCGAGAAGAAAAAAGGTGGTCGATGTCGTATACCTTCATTATCATGATACTGCACTTGTGCGACATTGAGGGTATATAAAATCAGAATGAGCGTACCCTCCTTCGCGAGCGACCGGGGAGAAAACTGGACGTATATCGCCAAGGTGGTTTTTCTGGAACTTTTCCCCTTTGCGTGATTTAGAGGCGATGTTTGTATTGAATGAAATAATAAGGCAGGAATAATAATTGGGCCAAAGAAGCGCACTTACCTTGGTGGTATCCTGTAGAAGGTGGAAGAGGGGCCCTCTGAGCTGCCAGTTGTAGCGTGGGAATTTCCCAGGCTCTTCCCAGAGATAACTAGACCGTTGGAAATCCAGAAATATTGAAAGTACGAGAAACAGCGTGAAAATCGTTCGAAAAATGTGTCACCCACGGATGCGTGAATTCAACTAACTTCTTATCGGAAGAATTCTCTTCAGTCGGAAAACATATGGAGTGCGATTCTGTTTATCGCCCTCACTGCCAATAATGTGAAAAATGCAAACCCATAGATCACGCAATATAAAAAAAAAAAAACAAATAAAAAAAAATTCCAATTTGTTGAATTTTAAAATACTACCCCCCCACCACAAAGACACGCTGAACACGTGGCCTAAAAAAAAACAATGCTACCACCATACCCCTTGACAGATTTGGTGAATCAAAGAAGAAAAAAAGAAAAAAAACGAGCGGCTAAAATGGGTGAAGTATGAAGTTAATCAACCAGAAAATTTGCGTAAAAAAAAAAAAAAATTATAAGAAATAGAAGCGAGACTAATTGAAACCAACGTTTTCAAGCTTCAACCGGTAAGGAACATAACTTGACTAAAGGTCTGGTTATGGTACCTCGCTGCACCTTGACAGTGGCCACTCTTACAATTTTATCAATACGGGATGGACTTGCAAGATTCGTCCCATCTCCCACTTCAAAGGGGGTACATTATCGGTTTTAATAAGTACTAAAGTCCCTATGATGGGTGCGTCAGTATCATTTAACCATTTTACTCCTTTGTTGGAGTGTATGCAGATATTCGCGTTTCCATCTTTGCCAGAAATCTTGTTGCAATCGCTGAATTAATTGCCATCTTTTGAGACGAGATATAGGGACATCAGTAACGTCCCTGATCTGGTATAGCGTGCAATGGCTCGAGTGTTAAAAAATGACCTGCTGTCAAAACTGACAGATCATTTGACGTCAGAACTCATTGGAGTCAAAGGTCGCGAGTTCAAAACCGCTTCGATCTGAACCAAGACCGTATAAAAATTCCTCATATGTAAGGATTTGTTCGCCTATAAACCCGTTTTCAGATGAGTTTTCACGGATTTTATACCTGCTTCCCACAACCCCCCAAGGTGAGGGGCATTTCCTGGTAGGAAATGATGTTCAATATTGTCAGCGCCCGCAACGCTTTCCAACATGATACGATTTCTTTGCGAGATCCTACGAAGTTGGTACCCTGATCCGAGTAAAGGTGAGCGCACCTTCCTCGTCGCGAAACAAACCGTCTCAAACAAGCCATAAAGGCGTCAGTGCTCAGGTCAGATGCCAATTCCAAATGCAAGGCCTTAGTTGCCAATGCATACAAATAGGCAAATATATGCTTTGCATGGTTTTGGCACCTCTGTATCTATTCATAATAAATTGAAAAGGGACCTCCATAATCAATCGCCTGAGTGTTAAAAACGGCTTTAACTTGCGATATACGAGGCAATGTAGATTACCCATTTTTGGTTGCCAAGGAACGGGATTGGTTTCCAGATTTCATATAAGTCGACAACACCGATCTTATTGCTCGACGAGCGGCCAAAATCCAAAACTTTTGAGATATCAAAAATTGCGTTGTTTGTCTACCGGCGTGCATATTCTTGATATGGTAAAACTCTATTAATAACTGAACCAAACGTCCTTTTCTGGGAAGCAAAATAGGATGCTTTCTATCGTAAGAAAGATCAGAGTATGTCAATCTTCCACCTACCCGTATTATGTTGTCTTCATCGAAGAAAATATTTAATTTTCGAAGAGGTTTTGAAAACTTATTGTCAGAAAT